>CM076574.1:1138670707-1139225708 GCA_034641835.2 Pinus albicaulis
CTTCAACATGGCAGTGTTCACCCCACAAGGTCACATCAATGCTGTTTCTGGACATGTCACGAAGATAAATTGTCTTTTTTGGAGTTTCAGAGCCATCGCGTTTGCGGACAATAGAGGCAGGAGAGAGTGAGCTGAAAATACCTATGACATCAACGATTGAGTTAGCAGGTAAAAGTTTAAGGGAATTGATAGGTACAAAGTGGAAGGTGTGGGAAGGAATTGTGAGGTCATCATTGAAGACTTGAGAAACTGTTGATGAAGAGAAGAGGATAATTTCAAACGGGCGTCTTAGATGGTTATAGGAAGGGTTGGGGACCTTTATGGTGCCATTTGCAACATTGTAGATGTGGCAAACTTGAATGAGAGCATGAAGGGATTCAACCAATTCATTGAAGGCAGAGACATGGATTTGCTCGTTTTCGTGGTCGACAAGGTCAAAGCCTAGCGATTTTCCAGAGCCACGTGCATTGGTAAAATGCCGAAGGGTTGTTTTTGAAAGGACTCGGCCTTGGATGGACCAAGTTTTTCTTGCAGGGGAGAGTGCTTTAAAAGGAAGAGTAGTGGAAGATGCTGCGGCAGGGTCTTGGGAGGAGAATGAGTGGATGTCAAGGGAGGGTGGTGATGAAAAGGGAGAGGCAGAAGACGAGGATGATGTGGCTTGGACCATTTGCTTAGCAGAGAGAGTAAGAGGGCATGGATCACCAACCAATGGGGCAACGCGTTGGACTACTTCAAGCTCGAGAATAGAGAGTGACCTGCAATAATGAGAAAATGTATCAATGAAGTGGCAATGTAGAATTATAGAAACAAGAAAGGAAATAAAGGGACATAAGGGAAAAGGCATTATAGGGGAGGAAGGTGGGAGGCGCTATGCAGTAAACGTACATTGTTTGGTGTGAATGCATGCACAAGCTTCTCTTCAAGAGAACAATGGAGCCTATAGCCAAGCCCCCGTCCTGCGCGAGGGAAGTGTGCGAAGAAGGGAGAAGGGCAGAATTCTTGTGAACACCATTGGAAAGCAACACGCGGTATCGAGCTGTTGAAGTCTAGGTAGAGTTGATTTGCGCAAGTTCGACAACCTGGAGGGTTGGTTGCTGGGCGGTAGCACCAGCTAGGAGAGAAGGAAGACAATTGTGAGATAACGACGTCTCCATGGAAGAACGGGTGGCTTGTAAAAAGAGTATGCTGCAAGCGAATAGAGATATTAAGGTCAAGAAAGTGAAGAAGAACATGTGCACATAAACGAAGGAAAAGTTCCATATTGCTAATTTGCGAGAGATGAAGTGCAAAATTGCTAATTTGGATGATTTCCACTCTTCAATTGATACTGGAAAAATTGCTATATGGAAGACGTTACTGCAAGTTGCACAAGTGCAAGTTTTGCAAATACGTTCTTGACAATGAGTAGTTTAAAGGCTTTCTCTATGGAACATATATTTTGGAATAGCGCATGTTGAATTATTTTCATGGTAAACAACACATAGGCACAAAATATTTTAGGAGAGGATGTTGGTTTGTAGGTATAAAAGGAAAGGAAATAGTAATGTCAAATAAGCATATTTGTAAATTATCTTTTGAAGTATGCTACTTGCAATTGTATATCTTGAATATTTTAAGTGTTTTTTTCAACTTATTGGAAATCATGTTTGACACGACACATGCACATGACAATTTGAAACATAAGAGCATAAGCAAATGGAGTACATTGATTGAAATTGTCAATGGCACTAAGTAAACACTAAATAGTAGATACTAAAGCCTGAAACAACAAACTAAAATTGCCTAAAAGTAGTAAAGAGTGACTTGCTAGTGCATATTTGTAATATTTGAAGCATTTGTTTGTTTTTTAAAACTATTGTTAAACATATTTGAAATGATATATGCACAACAAAATTTGAAATTTAAGTGTATGTAGAAATAGGAAACATTGATTGAAGTTGTAAATAGTACTAAGTAAAAAGTAAATAGTAGAGAGAATAAGATTGAAATGGCAAGTTTGACTCAAACAATTAGAAAGCAATTTTTTTTTCCTATTTTAGAAAGAGTGAACGAAATGTACTAATTGAAATAAAACTTAGGTTGCAACTGTTTCAAAAGAGCCTATTCTCCCATAATCAAATATCAAATTTAATACAAATAAAAATATATGGTTGTTATAAATTATAATGAAAAATAATCGAGTTTTAAGATTTTGTTTCTATGGTGCTGATGCAGAAGGGAGTGGATGTGCATGTCGTGTGTCCACATTGAAATCAAAAGCATCAGGTTCTTAGATTTCGTTTCTCTGATCTAAAACACCATAAATAAGCTCATTAATATCAAAATAAAAAATTTATCAAAAGCATGGGGTTCTTGATGTTCTGTTTTTGTGACTGACAATGCCATAATGAAGCTCCCTAAGATAAAAATCAAAATCGGGGGTTCTTGAGATTTCGTTTCTGTGATAAAAAACACTGTGACTAAGCTCATTAAGCTCAAGATTATAATTCAGATTCTTGAAATTTGGTTTCTATGCCTATAATCGCCATAACTAAGCTCATTAAAATAAAAAATTACAGATTAATAAAAAACGTGGGACTCTTAAAGTTTCATTCCTGTGATTGAAAACGCCATAATGAAGCTCCTTAAGATCAAAATCAAAACTGAAGCAACAACAGGCATTTGATTCCGTTTCTGTTGTTGGAAATGCCATAATTAAGCTCATTGGAATCAAAATCAAAGCTTAATCAAAAGCGTGGGGTTCTTAAGGTTTCGTTTCTGTGATTGAATATACCATATTTAACCTTGTTACAAACAAAATCAAAATTTAATAGAAAGCATTGGGTTCTAAAGATTTTGTTTCCGTGATTGAAAACGCCATAATTAAGCTCAACGAGATCAAAATCAAAATTTAATCAAGAGCAGGGGTTTTGTGATGAGATTCTGTTTCTGTGATTGAAAATGGTATAGCTAAACTCATTAAGATCAAAACCATACTTTAATCAAACGCAAGATTTGGTTTCTGTTATTGAAAACGCTATAATTAATTTAACTCAGATCAAAATCAAAAGCATGGGGATTTTAGGACTTCGTTTCTGTGATTGAAAATACCATAATGAAGCTCACTAAAATCAAAATTTAATCGAAAATGTCTAGTTTATAACTAAACTCATTGAAATAAAAATTGAGATTAATCAAAGCGTGGGATTCTTAAAGAGTTTCATTCTTTTTATTGATTGAAAGCATAATCAAGCTCATTAAGATCAAATCAAAACTGAAACAACATGGGTCATTTGATTAGTTTACTGTTAGTTGTTGGAAATGCCACTTACTTAAAGGTCATTGGAATCAAAATCAAGCAATCAAAGCGTGTGGTTCTTAAGGTTTCGTTTACGTGATTGAAAATGCCATATTTAACCTTGTTACAAACAAATTCAAAAATTTAATAGAAAGCATTGGTTCTAAAGATTTGTTTACGTGATTAACGATATAATTAAACTCGCAAGATCAAAATCAGAATTTAATGTGAGGTTTTGTGATGAGATTCTGTGATGAGACTCATGGCATCACAACGAAAACAGAAATTCGGTAATTCCACTATAATTATGTAAATTGGGGAAAAATCCCAATTCGAAACAGAAAGGAATTTAATAATGGAAAGACTGTGAAAAGATTATATTTCATTAAACAGAAGTAAAAAGTCTCTCAAATTCGCAAGTATTAAAACCTGTCACGCATTTGGGGAAAGTATAAAATAGAAACCATTTCATAAATTATAAAAGTGAAGGGTAAACATCGAAGAAGGACAACGCTGCAACAACAACTCTGTTACAAAAATACGTAAGAAGGCTTGAAACCTAAAAACTTTAGGAAGAAGGAGGCGTTTGTTTGGATGTCTCTTCAGATTGAAATCTTCAAGCAAAAGAACAACAAAAGCTTACAAATGCAACAATAGCATCAAATGAAAATCAACAACATTCTTTGCGCATAACAAGCCCAGAAAAAATGCAGCAAACTGCATTTAAAGGTATTCTATAAAAGGAATGTCCAGATAAAGTTATTTCAAACCCATTTCAGCATAAAAACACGCTAGAAAACAATTTTAGCAAGTGAAAGCAACAAAAAGGGTCATGAATGAAAGCGAGAATATTCGAGCCTAAAATCTTTATAATAACGAGGGGTTTGATTAAAGACATCTTCTGTAAGAAAATTCTCAGCAGAAAAACAACAAAAACTTAGAAATAATAAAGACAAATCAACAAATCTGCAATCTTTTAATGCAAAAGCGCATTGAAAATTGCAAAGGCAAGGGATTGAAGAACGAGAAGTGCAAACAAACAAAAGCAAAACAGAGAGCCACTTAAGCAAGAGCAACCTAACATCAAAAAATTTAAAATAACAAAGGAAAATTAACAAATCTACAATCTTTTAATGCAAAAGCGCATTGAAAATTGCAAAGGCAGGGGATTCAAGAATGAGAAGTGCAAACAAACAAAAGAAAAATAGAGAGCCACTGAAGTAAGAGCAGCCTAACATAAGACTAACCAGCACATCTTCAACATGCACAATCCCCTGGCGTAAGCGAAAATATGCACCAAACGAACGCAAAAATCTACCTTCAATTCAAAGAAGCCTCACGAAGGCTGCTGTGACGGGAACCTGGAATGGCAGAAAGATCCTGCAAATGAATCCAATCCTACGTTGTCCAAGCAACGGTACAGTCCTTGGAGGCTCCCCTCCTTATACAGAAAACTTTCAACCCCACCGGACCTTCAGCAATTTCTGCAGGCGCTGAAACAGAACGAAAGCAGTCGAGGCCGAACACATGAAAACCGAGCTAAGAAGAATGCATTTAACCACAGCCGTTGCTATTAGGTTTCAGCATTAAGGAGACGTTCTTGTCACGCTTCAGCATTATGCGAGCATTAACCAGACGCATGTGAGCTGGTAAGTCCATATCTCAACAATTAATTTGCAGAGTGCGAGGTGGAAGAGACCATATGCGAGCAATTAATTTGGAGAGTACGCGGAACTGTGAGCTGGTAAGTCCATTTCTTAGTAGCATGCCCTGCTAAATCATGAAAGTGCGACGTGGAAGAGCCAGCAGGTGAAACTGTGTAGCAAATAGCGCGAGGTGGAAGAATCAGCATCCGAAACAACTGCGTGGCAAAGCGGGAGGTCGAACAGTGAGCAGGCAAATGTAAAATTTTCAGTGGCTGGAAGGGCGATGAGAACTCGCTCTCATTGGCTCGGCGAACAATCTGATCGATACATGGAGGCAAAAGGAAACGCCTTTCGAACGTAAAAATTAAAAAATAAATTGATAACTTTTAAAATTAATTAATTTAGTTATCTAATACATCAACAAATTTGGGTGGGCTTGTCTAACGTTGAATTTTCTTTGAAAGTTTGTGAAGTTATTTAGCCCTTTTTCTTGAATCACATTTTGGACTACATTTGAAGCCTCGAAAATCGCTGCAACAACATTGGGGGATAACCACCCGGTCCGGACCTTAAAGCAGCTCCTTTTCCGTTTGGTGTGGTGGCTCTGACTGGTTTAACTAGGTCCAGTTACCTTCTCCCTATTGCTATTGGTTTATAATGTATCTTTAACTACCAATAGACAGGGATATCAGATCACTTCTTCTTGCTGATCAGGCAAGAGAATGACCCTTAAGCTGATTTGGGTTCAGCCAAACCACAACTAAGATTTTGCCTCTTTGAGAAGAGGACTTAAAAGAATGTAGAAATTAATCTAAATGCAAACTTATTCTATAATGCAAGCAAAAGAAACTAATCTAAATCCTATCTCAATTAGGTAGATGAAAATCTAACCCAACTAAGAGCAAGATGATTAAATAATGAGAATTAAAATATGTCTGGTTTTAAATTAATGTTAAGCTAACGAAGAAATTCAATTAGCTCACATTTGTGAGTACCAAAACACATTCTATTGAGACCATTTGACTGAAATAATAAATCAACAACACTCTGGAAGAAATTCACAAAAATGATATTAATTATCATATCAATCAAGCCAATAATTAAACAATAACATGTGGAAGAAATTCACAACATATTACTATTTAATAAATCAGTATTATAAGACAAATTTCTGAGTAATGGTTACTCAGAAATCAGAGTTAAATCCATAAGAACAGAGATACATAACAATTTGAGACAAATTATCCATATCAACAAAAATGCATAAACATGAATAAAATGAAACAACAATTTTATTAACATAAAAATGAAACTGGTATTTGATACAGAAATGCCAAAAATACCATTTAATTGAATCTGCTTCTCTGATCCTGGTCTCTAACAGTACTTTACATTACTTGAATTTCTACTTTCAAGACAAGAGCTGCAGAAATGCAAACTCTGCCCATCATGCATAATTCAAGATATAAAGAATAAACCCTCATTAATGTTCAGATCTGAAACTTTCTCTCCTCCCCATCTACAACTCTAAATTCCTATAACAGAAATGCTTTTAGAAGTATGGAATTGCAGAGGAGAGCCGCCCCGTTTACATTTTGCAATCTGCAATATATAATCCTCCCAAAAGTATTTTTAGAAGAGAGTTTGTTGAAGAAAAATCTGCCCAATCCAACTTTAATTGCTCAAAAATTCTAATCTTTAATTGCTGGAGTCTTCTCATTGATTGAAATCTTTTTCCTCAATATCCCTTCTATTGTTTTTCCTGCAAAAAGAAATTAAAAATCATTTAAGAAGCAACAATAAAATCCAAATATTATTTCTATCATTAAAACAAATCCAATCAAATTCTATTTAAATAAATAAAAAGGAAATTTGAGCTTCTTATTGATACTCATAACGATCTTAATTAACCAAGGATAATATTGATGCATGAATCTGTAATTAGAAGAGGCTAGGAAAATGAAAAATGAAGAAAACAAAACTCAGAAAATTGATTTTATTTTTAGAAATTCGGAGCTTGATCTTCTGCCTAATTTTTGACCCAATAAATGATCAAATCTGTTATTGAAACCTCTTCAGAAATGTTCTCCTTGATTTTCTCTTTCCAATGAGCCGTCCTGGGCCTCATTTGGCCAAGTAAAACTCAATCTATGAGCCTCCAAAGTTGATGAGTCAAATCTGATATGAATCTGGAAATTCTGTTGCTGGGCTAAAAATATTGTAATTAAAAACTAATCCTAAATTAGTCTCTAATTAATTCTAATTTAATTTCTAATTATAAACTATACTAATTATTAATTAATATCTGGCTAACTATTATAATTAACTAATTACAAACTATATAATATTAATCTAAATAATAATTATAATTTAATTTATTTAAATTAATTATATTACATATATTAATTAATTTAAAATTAATTATTTAAACTAATAAAATAAATAAATATAAACTACCCTCCACTTATTTGTTCCATTCCTTTCTTTATTCACTCACTCATTGTAAGAGTGAGTTGAAACTTTAAAACAAAGTTTATAAAAGAACTTTACTTAAATGACTTAAGGCATTCGGCGATCGGGGACATGAGGGTATCGACCATCGGGTTTTTTAAACTTTGGCATTGAAAAGCCTCGATGCGATGCCTTTTGACTTTGTTTATCGGCGATCGGGGGTATGGTGTGTATCGGGATTTTTAAAATATGTTCAATAAAAATTTCCGACCCGATCCCCCGATGCGATGAAAATTATTTTATTTTTATTTTTATTATATTTTATATATTATTTTTTATATATTAAATTTTAATTAAATTAAATTAATTATATATTAATTTAACTTAATTTAATTAATATTTAATATTATTTTTCTTATTCTGGTTTTATTCTAATGAAATTTAGTTAAGTTGTGAAGTTGTAAAATTACCTAAAACACAACAAATTAAAATAAATAAAAATAATAAAAATAAACTGTCACTCTGAATGTTATGGGTTTTCGAGATTAATAATTGATTTGGAAATTGAGTAAATTTCTTAAATCCCGATAATTAATGATTCGCCGCATAACTAAAATGAAAATGTTAGTAAAAACTCGCTATGGGTTAATATTTTAAATGAATGCATTATTGAATTGATCAATAAAAAATGCAATATTGTACATTTTAAGCATTTTTGACCCAGGCTACATAAATAATCAGATTTTCAAAGGAATGCCATTTTCAAACCAGTTGACCAAATGAGGCAAAACAAGCGTCAATGGGAAGCTTATAAAAAATAGATTCTAACAAAGCAATCAAAACAAGAATCCAAAGAAAACGAAAAATTAACAAAAGCGTAGCACAATCAACTAAATAAAAATCCAAAAAGGTGTTTAGCCAAAAAAATTTATAGAAAGGGTCCCCATTATTTGAAGTGAACAAGTCAAAAATGGGGGGGTTGTATTTTTACCACAACAATGGCGACACACGGGAGAAGAACCAGTTATCTCTGTTTGATATGAATAAGATTTTCCTAAAATTAAAGTAAAAATAATTAAAGAAGATAAAATTATGCTTTGAAATGCTTGACTAAGTTCATTAGTCTGAATAAAAGGAAGAATCATCTAATTGTAATTTTTCTTAAAATTTCTCATACATTAAAATATTTCAAAACTCTACATCAGTCCTTAATTAGTTGTAGAGATAAAGCAGGGGTCACTTTACAGCTTAGCTTTTAAAATATACTCCTTTGTCATAGGTAGAGCCACTGCTGCCAGCAAACATCTATAGTTTCGACATGGTTACCTTTTAATCATAAATGATTCAGAATCCCATTTGTTTAAGAATTATTGATCTAGAGATAAATCCATTTATACATGTTTATTTTCTTTGAATTTTTTATTTTTATTTCTCTTAAAAGCCATTGTCCTGGTTTGGTGGCCAGATAGTTGACAATGCCATTCACTGGTTATAATCGGACTAAACAAGCTGGCTCATGATGAGACCCCTTGTCTTATAATTGTTTGCAATCATAAGCCATTACCCTGGTTTGTTTAGCAGTGTTGGTAATGTCAGCCTATTTTTCCCCTATGATCATGGTAAGCAGGCTCATGATGAGACCTCTTATCTTTTAAGTTTAAATATATTTCTAGATTATATTCTAGAAAAATAAGACTCTTTGGGACAGGGAGAATCATTGACTCCTTAAGAGTTAAGAATGGCAATTTTAGAGTTAAAGGTGCTTTGCTGTAAAGTGTCTTTACTTGGTTATAAATAACTTTTCTTGACTGATAATAAAACTTTGAAAGATCTTAATAAAATTTTGAAATCTCAAAATGATTTCAATTTGATGAAAAAAGAAATTTTCAGATTTTATGATACTTTGCCGACTTCTCTTGATTGGTAATCTCCTCCTTAAATATGTTTACTTTTATAATAAGAAAATCAAACTCTACTAAGAGATTTAAGAAAAAGCTAATAGATGACTATTAACAATTTTTCTCCATGTATGTTGACCATTGTTAGGTAATAAGTAGGCCTTTCATATAAATCACGGCAAAGTCACCAAAATCAAAACTGAAAACTGAAAGAAAAGAAGTCTTATGCTAAAGTGAGAAAAGAAATCAGCAAACGAAATTAAAATAAAGAAATATGAAAAATGAAGGAAAATCCAAGTTTCAAAAGATAAACTCAAACAAGAATGCTTATACCAATGTCTCAACAATATGAAGAAAAAGAAAATAATCGTGTAATCAATCATTCTCATGTCGAGATTGGGTAAATCATACCTTGCAGGGTTGTTAGTGTTTTAGGCTTTTTGAATATCAGCGATGATAAAATTCAGCCACAATGAAAACCTTTCTGTCTTATATTATTCTTCTTATTTCAAAGCATCATCTTAATCATTTTTTTAAATAACAGGAATGCTTAAAGAAACAAACTAAAGGTTCAGAAATTCCCTGGTGTAGCTATTTCGATGAAGACCATCGCTGCTTCTTGAAATTAAGCCAGGAGAAGAGTATGGACTTTGAAAATATGATCTGGCGGAGGATTGGAAACTTCAAATGGAGAACTGCAAAACAGATTTTTTATATCAGAAAAACAAAACTAAAACTAAAGCAACGAATTAATGAAAGTGGGTATATGAATCTTACCATTGGATAATTGCTTTTGATCTTACCTGAAAGATATCAGTTTCTCCAAACTAGCTGACTTCTTATTAAAAACATGAAGAAGTCAAACTAACCAAAATCATATAACCCAAAATCATTATTTATTTTACTTACACTAGAGTAAGCAGTAAATGTAAAAATAGAATGCTTAGTGCTCAAGGGAGTTGAAATTAAAACAAATATATCAAAAAATGAGAATGAGAATTTGCAGTAATGATTGTTTCTCAAAATATTATAAGTTTCATATAAATTCCATGATTTTATAAATTGTCCAGAATCGAGACCAAATCCAGGATAATAAAATTTAAATATGAAGATAGAGAGGTCTCGAATTCCATTTTTAATTATGGAATTATATATTTAAAACTTAAATGTATGAGAAATCAAAATGGTTTAAATATGCTGCAAATTGATCATTAACTGCTTTCTTACCATAGTGGTTACCCAAGCTCGCTTTTTAAAACAACACATCGCCATATCAGATAATTCGCCTCATATGTTTCTTCACCATGCTTTGAGTTTAATCAGCAAGACTTCACCTTTGTTGCTATGCCATATATTGATTAAATTTTAATGGCTTCGAGGCATGCATTGGAAGTTATCGCATCGGATGTTGCAATGGCAAATTGCCGATATGAACATGTGCAATGAAATGAAGCGATCGCATCATTAAAGAAATATTATATCGGGGATTGGAAAATATTTACATCGTGCTTCCCGTATCGCAAAATGCACATCGTAGATTCAGAGAAGTGACGTGAGCATAAAAAATGTGATGAAATGATTGCACTATCGACGATGCGATGGATGACGTAGCTAATCGGAAATCGGCAAACTTTGGGTATCCGATGTAACACAATATTTTTTTTTTTTGCGATGCCGATATGCGATGAAGAGCGGACCCGATAACTTTTTATAATGGGATTTCAATAACATATCGGATCCAAGACATCAACTCTTTTACAGTTTTGCTCCTACCATTATTGCGATTGAGCGGACGCGATATTTTTTATGAATTTGGTTTGAATTTCATATCGGGTCCGGAATCATGTGTTCATTGCAATATCGGTAAAGTCGATTACCGAAGGTCGGCAATTCATGATATTGGAAGTATACTTCAACTGCAAAGCTCCGATATGCGAAATGAGATATGGCATATGAGTAAGATAATACATCGGAGGTATTTTATGAATAATTTGTTATGAAAAGAAATGCTAAGAACTACTTCCGATGAAATCTTATGATGCGAATGGTCTTATGATATTCCTTGAAATTTCAATTGGGTTTTCTAAGTGAATAAAAGCAATGTTAAAGAATGTTCAAATTCTAATGAATAACAAATAAAATTTCCCTGAACCTGTTGCAAATTTGAAATGGGTTTACTGCTTACTTTATGTTTTGAAAAGAAATAAAAACCTGCAAATAAAACAGAACACAAATAAAAAAAATAAACTAAGGAAAAGATGAACTAATAATGGATGAGAATAAAGTTGTAAATGCGTACCTGAAAGGAATTTGTCTATAAATTTTACCTCATAAATCTTCAAATTCTTCCTTTGATTAAAATCATCTCATTATTTATTTTAAATCTAAGTGTGCAATCAGCCTGAATGAAATCAATCATTCATGTTCATAGAACATAAAATTTACCAGAAATAAATATAAAAATAGACTCTCCTTTTGAATTGAAACAACAATTTATTATCTCTGGTTATTCTGAATAACTTGAGAAGAATCCGTATTGTTATAGCGATTGTTCAATAATGTCTTTAGTGAATGAATATGATGTGTATTGCAGCATCAAATAATAAACTAAAGATTAGAATGAGATAAAGCCACTAATTGTAGAAAAATATCAAAACAGATTTGAATGTGTGCACTCAGCAAAATTGACATCCTTAAGGTCAGCTTTAGCAAATTCCGAGGAAGATAATATGAACTTCATATGATTATCGTGAAAGGTTAGACTGACTACTAATGATTGAGTCGGAATTAAGCTTATCATAGACAGTCATACATTTCATGGGATAATGAGATTATGAAGCTCTTACATCTTCAACCTTTATCATATAAATTCCAAAAGAAAATCTTAGAAGGAAATCTCGAAATGAAGAAAAGTGGCTTTGAGGCGATCGATGCCAAGTGCAACCTCAATTGAATTTAATCAAGACATTATTCAAAATAAGCAGAGTAGAGGTATTAATGCAAGAAATTTAAAAAGGAAAGCAAGAATTAAAACTTTCTGATAAGGAGAAAATGTTTCAGTGAACATGCATGAGAAGGCTGATTGCTTTGTTTTATTTTTTAATCTACAAAACCGTTAAAACAAATTAACTATACAAAACAAACAAACTAAATTAATTCTACTCCTATTCTAACCATATACATGAAAATGACTAGGTATAGTCATATTTCCAGTGTAGCCATTTTCTTATTTTAATTGCTGCATGTATGTACAGTTCAAATGTTAGTAATAAAAATACAAATCTAACTAAACTGAGGAAAATAAATCTGAAATCAGAATGTACAGTTATTGTTAGCAACTTAATTAAAATCTCTTTCTCTTGGAATTTCCTTTCTAATTGAATACCAATTGGATCATAGAAATCTGGATGGATTTCTATTAAAAATTGGAAAATGTTCAAAGGAAGAGATAACAGGCCAAATTGTGAAGATGAGCTTTTAAATTCAAAGGCCTGGAAAGAATTGTTAGTATTATGTACAAATGTTAAATTATTAACAATCTCCTTTGAGAGAAAAATTTCCAAATATTTTTCAAATGAATTAATGAAAAATGGATGGAAATATTTCAAATGAAATGGAAAATTATTAATTGAATTGAATTGCTGGCCAGATTGCAAAAATGCATTCTCTTGTCGACATTGCCTTTGAAAAAATAGAAGCTTTTGATGAAACATTAGCATTGATTGAAATTGAAATATTAATATCTTTTGATGCTCATGATTATAATATGAAACTTCAATTTCCTAATCGGGCAATGCATCAATTGAGTGTTTGATATTAAGGTGTTTAATATGCCAGCGAAAAGTGTGAAAATTTTGCAAAATAAAATCAAAAAATAAATCTAAATTTAAACAAAATAACTGTGAAAGAAAAACTAAAATGAAATCACTATTTTTACAACTAATGTTACAACACAATTGGGATCGTTTTGAAATAATTTCATTTTCACAAGGATAGGCCAGAATTATGGAATTTGAGTAATTTTGAATTCCAACTTGTGAATTAGAAAATGAATTATGATTATGAGTAGGAATGAGAGCTTGATCACTATACGAATCATAAATTGGAAAGTTTTCTCGAATAATGAAATCATGAAGATAATTTGCTGCTCTAAAATGAGGATTGGTTGGGATAATTTCTAAATTGAAGCGTTCTTCATTCTCAGATGTTATTTGAATTTTATCATGAGGATTATTTTGAGAAAAATTGAAATCAACATCCTCAATATCAGAGTAATCATCATAAATGACCTCACAAGATTCTCTAGAATTCCCTTCAATCTCATCCAATATATCCAAACAAGGAGGAACAAGAATTTCATGTTCATTAATGGCAAAAGAATGATCGTTAATTGCTTCTCTATCTTGATAAAAACTTAATAGTAATTCATTTAGATCAACCTCTGTATTTTTTGAAATATCATTAATATCGAGAGGGGAAAAATTACCATCATTAAAAATATCAGGATAAAGGGAAAAATGTGAACCTGAAACAATGCATTTAAAACTGTCTCTGTTTGAGAACTCTTGTGCATTCTGCTCATTGTAAATCTTAGATTCTAAATCATTCCTTTGTATGCTCATGCTTTCTTGAAGAAGGCTGCTTTGTTGCTATGATTTCGGCATTTGCTCATCATGGAGGAATTCAGAAATTTGTACAGCAGTTTGTATTTTATTATTTACTTCGATTGCTACTTGTACTTGTTGATTTGCGATCTGATTTTCTGAATTGACCGCAGAGTAATTTTCAGATTCCAAAGAAGTTCTTTCTCCAAAATTGCTGTTGTTGTCTTCTTGCATTTGATTAGAAATATTTTCCACTTCATCACAATTTATTTGCACATCCAAATTAGGATTCTAATTTATATTGTAATGGGATGGAACAAAGCTTGAATTAATTTCATATGGATTGGGAATGGGTGGAAGAGAACAAATATATTCAAACCAATCTAATGATTCTTCTTCCGTAGGTTTATCTTCGTCTTTAAATCTTAAGTAATTTAAATGAAATCGAATATTAAAATCATTAACAGACTCATTTTCAAACCTTCGTAAATATTTAATTTCTTCACATACCTGTTCATAATCATAGCCGTCAAATTTACAAATGAAAATTGTAACAAATTGATCCCAGCTGTGGATTGAAGCAACTGGAAGAGTTCTACACCAGCTTCTGGCTTTTGCCGCAAATGTGAGAGTAAAAATTCTGCATAAAATGCCTTCATCAATCCCTTGAAAATCATAATTTGAAACATTTTGAATAAATTGAAAGACATGATTAAAAGCAAAAGAATTTCTCTTACCATTGAATTTTACCTGAGACAAGAGTCTTACTACTTCGGGTGGAGAGTTGGAAGATGCACGTCCATGGATGCAACTCCAAATTGGAAGCTTAAGAGGAGCCATCGTGATTTAAACAAAATGCTAAAATTGAAAAGATTCCAATAGACAAAAAGTCTCATGCCCTCCTTCTAGCGCCAAAAATGTTGAAGCCTCGAAAATCGCTGCTACAACATTGGGGGATAACCACCCGGTCCGGACCTTAATGCAGCTCCTTTTCCGTTTATGATAGTGGCTCCGACTGGTTTAACTAGGTCCAGTTACCTTTTCCCTATCGCTATTGGTTTATGATGTATCTTTAACTACCAATAGACAGGGATATCAGATCAATTCTTCTTGCTGATCAGGCAAGAGAATGACCCTTAAGCTGATTTGGGTTCAGCCAAACCACAACTAAGATTCTGCCTCTTTGAGAAGAGGACTTAAAAGAATGTAAATTTAATCTAAATGCAAACTTATTCTATAATGCAAGCAAAAGAAACTAATCTAAATCTTATCTCAATTAGGTAGATATAAATCTATCCCAACTAAGAGCAAGATAATTAAGTAATGAGGATTAAAATATGTCTGGCTTTAAATTAATGTCAAGCTAATAAAGAAATTCAATTTAGCTCACATTTGTGAGTACCAAAACATATTCTATTGAGACCATTTGACTGAAATAATAAATCAACAACACTCCGGAAGAAATTCACAAAAATGATATTAATTATCATATCAATCAAGCCAATAATTAAACAATAACATGTGGAAGAAATTCACAACATATTACTATTTAGTAAATCAGTATCATAAGACAAATTTCTGAGTAATGGTTACTCAGAAATCAGAGTTAAATCCATAAGAACAGAGATACATAACAATTTGAGACAAATTATCCATATCAACAAAAATGCATAAACATGAATAAAATGAAACAACAATTTTATTAACATAAAAATGAAACTGATATTTGATACAGAAATGCCAAAAATACCAGTTAATTGAATCTGCTTCTCTAATCCTGGTCTCTAACAGTACTTTACATTACTTGAATTTCTGCTTTCAAGACTAGAGCTGCAGAAATGCAAACTCTGCCCATCATGCATAATTCAAGATATAAAGAATAAAACCTCATTAATGTTCAGATCTGAAACTTTCTCTCCTCCCCATCTACAACTCTAAATTCCTATAACAAAAATGCTTTTAGAAGTCTGGAATTGCAGAGGAGAGCAGCCCTTTTTACATTTTGCAATCTTTAATTTATAATCCTCCCAAAAGTATTTTTAGAAGAGAGTTTGTTTGAAGAAAAATCTGTCCAATCCAACTTTAATTGCTCAAAAATTCTAATCTTTAATTGTTGGAGTCTTCTCATTGATTGAAATCTTTTTCCTCAATATCCCTTCTATTGTTTTTCCTGCAAAAAGAAATTAAAAATCATTTAAGAAGCAACAATAAAATCCAAATATTATTTCTATCATTAAAACAAATCCAATCAAATTCTATTTAAATAAATAAAAAGGAAATTTGAGCTTCTTATTGATACTCATAACGATCTTAATTAACCAAGGATAATATTGATGCATGAATCTGCAATTAGAAGAGGCTGGGCAAATGAAAAATGAAGAAAACAAAACTCAGAAAATTGATTTTATTTTTAGAAATTCGGAGCTTGATCTTCTGCCTAATTTTTGACCCAATAAATGATCAAATCTGTTATTGAAACCTCTTCAGAAATGTTCTCCATGATTTTCTCTTTCCAATGAGCCGTCCTGGGCCTCATTTGGCCAAGTAAAACTCAATCTATGAGCCTCCAAAGTTGATGAGTCAAATCTGATATGAATCTGGAAATTCTGTTGCTGGGCTAAAAATATTGTAATTAAAAACTAATCCTAAATTAGTCTCTAATTAATTCTAATTTAATTGCTAATTATAAACTATACTAATTATTAATTAATATCTGGCTAACTATTATAATTAACTAATTACAAACTATATAATATTAATCTAAATAATAATTATAATTTAATTTATTTAAATTAATTATATTACATATATTAATTAATTTAAAATTAATTATTTAAACTAATAAAATAAATAAATATAAACTACCCTCCACTTATTCGTTCCATTCCTTTCTTTATTCACTCACTCATTGTAAGAGTGAGTTGAAACTTTAAAACAAAGTTTATAAAAGAACTTTACTTAAATGACTTAAGGCATTCGGCGATCGGGGACATGAGGGTATCGACCATCGGGTTTTTTAAACTTTGGCATTGAAAAGCCCCGATGCGATGCCTTTTGACTTTGTTTATCGGCGATCAGAGGTATGATGTGGTGTCGGGATTTTTAAAATATGTTCAATAAAATTTCCGACCCAATCCCCCGATGCGATGAAAATTATTTTATTTTTATTTTTATTATATTTTATATATTATTTTTATATATTAAATTTTAATTAAATTAAATTAATTATATATTAATTTAATTTAATTTAATTAATATTTAATATTATTTTTCTTATTATGGTTTTATTCTAATGAAATTTAGTTAAGTTGTGAAATTATTGAAACTACAACCACTTGAAAAATAATAAAAATAAACTACAGCCACTTGAATGTTATGGGTTTTCGAGATTAATAATTGATTTAGAAATTGGAGTAAATTTCTTAAATCCCGATAATTAATGATTTGGCCGCATAACTAAAAATGGAAAAATGTTAGTAAAAACTCGCTATAGGTTAATATTTGAAATGAATGCATTATTGAACTAATTTATTTACAAAATGCAATATTGTACATTTTAAGCATTTTTGACCCAGGCTACATAAATAATCAGATTTTCAAAGGAATGCCATTTTCAAACCAGTTGACCAAATGAGGCGAAACAAGCGTCAATGGGAAACTTATAAAAAATCGATTCTAACAAAGCAATCAAAACAAGAATCCAAAGAAAACGAAAAATTAACAAAAGCGTAGCGCAATCAACTAAATAAAAATCCAAAAAGGTGTTTAGCCAAAAAAATTTATAGAAAGGGTCCCCATTATTTGAAGTGAACAAGTCAAAAATGGGGGGGTTGTATTTTTACCACAACACCTTCCCACACCAGTTGATATCCTTTCCGCATCCCATCCCGTACCACCATTTGACCTCCTTTTTGTGTTGCAGGTTTTTTATATTAAGCTCGATACAAATAGGAGATGTTCTAGTTGTAACTATCCAGCGAGGAGAGGAGTTTTACCAAGGGGCGTCATTAGCAAGATCTCCTCAGACCAGCGAGCCTCGTGAATTCCATAAATCCAGGATCGTCATTCCTACCTGCTAAGAAATGAAACTATACAACTATCTTACCATCGCATAGTTTTATATAGCCCTCCACCCTATCCGATATTTTTTGTGTGGTTAGCTGAGGGAGTCCCCGTGGGTGAGGATGTTGTAGTTTCCTATAGTTAACTATGTCATTTTAGGATGGATAGTTGAGGAAGGGAAGGGATAATAACTCTATTATGTCCCACCCAACAAATAATTGAACTCACTAGAGGAGGAGATTGTAGCCTCATTATTGACATGGGATGGAATATTGTCAAAGAATAGAGTAGTTTGAACAGGATTTTTGGATGGACACTCGTCCTTACCATCTTGATTTTCTGTTGGCTGACCCAATGTAATTTGGCTGGCTTGTTGGGCTATCACATAGATAATATTCTATTTCGGTAAAATTTATAGTATCTAATCGATGGTTTAGCTCAAGAAGGTTATTAGTTCTACTTCGTTATTAAAAAACCATGGAGGAATCTACCGTATCCCTCAGTCCAACGAGATATATTATTATAAATTATTCCTATTTCATTTGTTGGACCTCATTAATTCTCCTAAACTATATTGTATTTATGCTCGAGTAACCCAACTAAACATTGATTCTCGGTGAATTGACCTTCTATTTGACTGATTTCTTTAGTAACACATATGGGAATGAAGGCATGCTCCTTCACTCAAGGGAGGAAAGAAAGAAGAAGAGGCTACTTCAGTCAAACCAAAACAAAGAAAGCAAGTCAGGATTTATTGTTTCTCTCTTTCATACATAAATAAATTTCTTTTAGGCTCTTTGCGAATGAAATGGTGTCATAGAGAGGAGATGGGCAAATTGACCCATAAGTGTTTGAGAAACTATACATCTTATTGCATAAGACACCCCATCAAGTTTCGGCGGACCAACCTACATACACCTACTACTTAGGAACATAAACCACTGAGTTTTATTATCAAGTATCACATCACATTTCCTCCTTTTGTGAGTAGGAAGGGAAACCTACCAAATTATGGCTTACTACCCACCCTCGTTCTTCCATTTATTAGGTACTCCTATATTTCTTGAGCTAGAAAACTCTAGTCAACCAGACTTTCATTATTTTATATCTATAATCCCTTTTTGACTAGGTAGGGAAGCTCACCTAATTATACTCGACTTAAATAACCCTAACCAAGATTCACAAAATATTTCTCCATGATCGTTGAAATTTTCTCAGCTCTCGCTTCGGCTGAGCTTAGATGCACTCGAGAGTAAGCCCTTAATCCTAACCCCAAATTATAGGTGAAAAAATGGTAGGGAGTGGGGCATATGATCTATATCCCATGGTTAACATAGTAACATCCCTTACCTATGTTCGAGGAATAACAAGGCTAAAAAATTAGAACAATTCCTTATCTAGTAAGGGGAAAATAAAGAACCCTTCCCTGTGAGGTAATACGGTCAGGTCAGCATCTGATAAGTGTGAGTCAACTAATATGAGGAAGAATAATATTTTAACAAATTCAGTGACAAAGTAAATATATTCCATGATGTAATGAAGGATGGTTGGAATTTTGGCACAGACTCTTAAACAAGCCTTGTCACCTCGGTCAGTTAACCAACCCAAGTGTGGACAAGGTTTGACGAACAAGAAAAAAGTCTAGTAGGAAATTAAAGGAAGTTGATCTTTGGGCATAGACGTAAAAGGAGCTTGGTTAACCCTATAAAATAATTACTAGCTATGAACACTACCATTCTCTAGTAATGGGGGATCCACGCATAACTTTACTAATGGTAGTCCACTTATGGGTTCTGATAAATGGCATGATTAGGTTGTAGGGATTATACCTTCTTTCCCAAAACTTGGATTGGTGGTTTGGTCCATGAAATGGTTAAGTGGCTTATGGAAGTTCTGGCATGACAGAAGGATATCTCAAGAGAAAGGGATATATTTTCTTTGGCAGAGCTAGTAAATTGGAATTAAACTGAGCCCATGTATTAATAGTCCTTATCTAGAGGACAAGGTGAGGTTTATCTATGCTAATAAGTCCATTACCTTCACCTTCCCTAGCTCATCCAAACCTGTTCGATTTTAGTATCCCAACTCAAGCCCAATATCCTAAACCTATTCGAGCTACATATCCAAATCCTACACTCTCTCAGCAAACCCTAGCTTGTATACTTTCACCCTACCCTTCCTGACCATATCCATAAAATAGCATAGGTTGGATGATTTTATCCATAAATCTCTTCCTTTCTTTATATTTTCTCTTCCTTTTCTTCCTCCTTTAATACTAGTCACGCTTGAAAATAAATATTATATCCCTGAAATCCTATCAGCTAGATTGGGTATGTGTCAAGTTCTTTTTATAGGGGGATAAAAGGTGAGGAAACACCCCAGATTCCTATTATTGTGGTGGATATTTCTATGGGGAATACAAATTCTATCTGTAGTGAATGTGTTGTGTAAAGGCATCCTAATTATAGAAATGGAGGTTGTAATATGGATGTGAATGAGGCACATAGATCTGCACGATCGATGCCTCCCCGCCATTCATTTGATTGTTCCAAGAAGCAATGTGGATGAGTTCCTACTAGTTAATTTCATAGCTATGGGTGTTGGGGCTCACCTCTTTACCAAATAAGGGGATAAATAAAAAATGGCTGCAGTAGGTATTTATCTCTTCATGACGGAAGCTTTGGTAGCCTCTATGGTGGTTTATATCACCATGGTATCTTCTCTTTTCACTACACTAACTTACTTTATCCACTGTTCTTACAAAAAAATTTATCACCATCCCTACAATCCCCATCCTGAACATTGGAGGACCATTTATGTGACTAATAAGAAGTGACATGCCTTGCAAAGACCATCATTTCTTCCCTTGCCATGTGGAAAAAATTCCTTCTGGTTACAATCCCTTGAGAAGACCATTAGAAACACATGTTTTTTTGGGTTGGCGCTGGTAGACCGTTATGCCCTCATGCCAATGAGGAATATTAACACTGGGCCCCGGACCCATTGGCACTATGTCCCAGTGAGATACCCATGCCAAGCTATTTTGGGAATGTTTTTAAAATATAGAGGCGAAGTTTCCATGCTAACAACTTCGTGAGCAATCAGTCAGCTTGGGTTGTTCACCTACGTAACCATGAACACCCTCCTTTGGCCTCTTGTTTCCACATTTTGGGGGAACCTCCCAAAGGATAAGGCCTCCCTTCCACCATTTTTAGGATCCCAACCTCCTCCTCTCCCTCTATAAATAAATCTATCTCCCATTGATACACTAGATGAATAGATGAATAGCTGAAGAGAATCGTTGAACATCTTGTTGGTGAGATAGAGCAGAGAAAGAGACCTTTGTCGAGAGAGAGTTTTGATTGGTGTCCTCACCTTGTCCCAATTCCCCAATGATCCTTTGAGATGTGCTTCGACTGAACCCACTGAAGGACACTACGAGGTCAAGGCTCCGGTTGTAATCTCTTTCTTTCTATTTATATATATATGACTAATTTCTAGCTCCCATCTTGTGTTAATATGGTTTATTTTACGCAATATGTTTAATCTTCCTTCACTAATTAGCTAGTTATGAATGAAATAATAGTATTGTATGTTGGTTTTTCCCTTTGATCTTTGTGCAGGAATCTTAGTACCATTATTGAATGACCGAAACCTGTCGGGACAAAGATGAAGAGGTTTCCACTGCTATAGTTGCGACAATCGCGTTGGAGTACAAGTAGGACAATCTATCCCAACCTATTTCATTCGTTAACTAGGAACCTACAAATTAGCTTATTCCCTTATTGCTAGACCCACTCTAGGGCTAAGGGGATCGTCTCTGTTTGCAGAGAGGATTTACCTACACAACAAGTTGGCGACTCCACTAGGGATCAGTGTAATTTTTTTGTCTGGATGCTCATTGGGAATTTTCCTTGTTGATTTGACTTTGGTTGTTTGATTTCGTGTTTGTCTTTTTTGGTTTTCTTGACTGTTTGGAATCCTCATTTCCAGCTTCAGAGTATCAATATTGAGCTCTTCTCACTAGTTTTTTCCTTTTCCGATAGTTTTCAGACTTGGTGCGGGTTTGCTTTGAATATCTGCACCAATTGGCTCTTGTTTCATTTGTTACAGTGGCGCCAATCCCTGTTTGGCACGGATTACCACCAAACAATCGCGTTGAATCTTGTAGGATTTGGTTTGACTTTCCTTTCGAGTTTTTGATCAGTTATGCTTGACTCTGGGTTGTTTATTTGATTTGTAATTGGTCTTTTGGGCTTGTTTTTACTACTGTAAGCTTGTTCTTCTGAGTTGTTTATCCATTCTCTTATTGGTGAGGTTCATAGCCCTAGGGTTTCTAGGTGGCCTTTGCTCACTGAGCCTTCTAATTGAAGTTCAAGTATTTTTTGTTTTTTATAGTTTGATTCCTTGATCGATTGTGTTAGTCTTTCTTGATCCTTAATGTATTTGGTTTGTTGAATGATCACTTCGATTTCCATTCAAATCTCTATTTTTTCACTTCGAGCATATATCACATTGCTCCTTTGGGTCATTTTGAAAGCTTTATGTTTGTTTGAAAGAGTGCATCATTGGTTTGAGTGCGTTTTTATGTTTGTATTTCTTTTGAATTATTCATTTTAATATCTCTACATTTGTAGTGCTCCAAAATAGTGCTCAATTTTATTTTTAATGTAATAGTGCATCACGTGCTTCATTCATTTAGAAAACAAAAAAAATTCATTCTTTTGTTTGCATCGAAAATGAAACGTTATTTTGCATAACTAGATATTAGTGAACTAGGAAAGATTTTTTCGTTTCTCATTTGGTTGTATTAGATGCATTAGTGGACTTCTTCTTATGATTTCATTGTTTGCTACTTTGTGAAAGATCTCTATCCTTCTCTTAGTTAGCATTCATCGAATGGAAAATGGTGTTATTTTGCATATACCATGCATTCATGAATTTGACATCCCATTCAGTAGGGCCTTGAAACTGAAACATCAATTCAAGATCAACCTTAAAATTAATTCAATCAACCTAAGGAAGAATTGAAACTTAACGCTTACATTTAGAGGTCTAGGCTAGTGATGTGTTTTGGCGTTGTTAAACCTAGTAGCTGTCGTTCACCACCTAGATTTTGACAGCACTAGTACGAACTTGTGCTCCCTGTACCATCATGTATATAAAGGGAGACCCTCATAGGTTCAAATCCTTTATCCATAGGAAGCCGAGTCTGCCGCCCTATAACCATGATACACCAAACACAACATTCGGGGATACTACATGCACGTACGTCAAGTCCTTGGTCATTTCTCTTTCATTTGATCACCAAGGTGTATATGGAAGTTCACGGAAACTTGGTACACCCTCTTACTTAGATTACCTAAGTAGTCATTTCGATCTTTTCATGACTCCTTAAAAAGTGAAGAGATCATCGAGCTCTTGTCCTTTCATGCTCATTTCAACTTGAAAGTGATAGAGTCACCTTTTTCCTATTTATTGACTCTTAAAATATGAAACAACAAAGTTTTGTTTCAATGTCTTAAAATATTAACTGCCCACGAAATATTCCTCGTTAAATTTATCTTCCTTAGCATTTTGTTTTACGGTTGTTTCCAATGGAAACTTTCCCAGAGTTTCCCAACCAAGGAACCACCTTCGAAGGGAATCCTGGTCCTTTTCCTACTTTTGGGAATGTTGGTGCTCCTTATATGGAAACATTGTCCCTTCCTAGGTTAACTGTTGGGTTGCCTATTTGGTTATTCTCGACCTTTGTGGTCTCAAATGTTCAACCCACTGTAAAACCACCCCCTCCATCTAGACAGTGTCATGTTGATTCTAAGGTGGACGTCTCCCCTTATTTCCCTGTTTCTTCATCCTCGTCTTCTACTTTGCCTGCTGAAATTCTGGATTCTAGTAACTAGGTGGCTAAGAAAAAGAAGAAGTCAGACAAGAGAGAGGCCAACTTTGTGGCTATTGCCCCTTAGACACCTTCCATTAATAAACCATCCAACCTTTAGTGGAAAGTCAAATTCCCTTGCATGTTGTGCAAAGGTGACCATATTCTTTGAGACTTCTTTGGCATTCCCAAGGTACTTGAAGCATGGTCCAAAGGTCGTCCGTGTTGCCTTTGGCTTCTAGAAGTCATCTTGGTGGTGCATTTTCGACTAGCCATGATAAGACTCATAATAAATAGGGTAATATTTCCAATCCCTGTAAGTTGTGTGAAGGGAATCATCCCATTCACCTTTGTCTATACATGGATGAAGAAATGAGAGTGTTTGACAACCCTACTATTTCTGCACCCTACCTTCCAGTTGGTTACAATAATCTTTCTTTAAGTCCTCTGCTAGTTGATTCAATAATCGGTTGAGAGTCATCCTTAGTCAATCCCACTCCCCCATAAATTCAAATTCACAAATCCCTTTCAAACCAATTATTGGTCATGGAATCGGTTGATCTGATCCCACCCAAGGTTCATCGGGTCTTTTCTGTCGAGAGTGAATCTCATCCCCCTCATTTTCTTCTTGCTTCTTCAGATTCCTCGGACTTGGAGAAAGATCCTCTGGTCCCTGTGACTCAAGAAGTTTCTCTTTCTTCTCCCATGTCTATGGTCCAAGAGGATGCTCCTCTTGCTCTGGTACCACTATGAGATGACCATCTCAATCCAATGGTACCCACTCTAAGTAGTCTGGTCATTTCCTTTGATTGGAGTCAATTTACAGGATACCACCTTCCTTCTAGTCAAGGCACGCATGTTAGTATTCTTTCTTTGACTACTTGGCAGGCTTTTGGTTCTCCACTTCTTCTACTTGTTACGCAGAATCTATTGGCATTCAACAGAGGAACTAGTGAACCATTAGGAATCCTTCCAAAGTTGCCTATCACTTTGGAAGGGAAAACTATCCATATCTATATGATGGTTGTTCTAGGCCCCTTAGATTTCAATTTTCTCTTGGGGCGTGATTATGCTGATGACATGGGTGCATTTGTCTCTTCCCTCTTTCATGTGATTTATTTTACACATGAAACGTGGATCGTGACCATTGATCAACTTTCATTCTTTGGTCCTGAGGTGGCATCTGGCCCACCATCGTCTCTGTCAGATCTTTATCTGCCGATTGTATCCTCCCCGCCACGGGTTAATTATGTGGCCACTTTTCCATTTCCCTCATCTAGTGATAGTACCATCGAGTACCGTTTACTAGGGGCATTTTATCTCAATTTCCCAGACATTTTTCTCACATCATATATGAACCTCTTGGAAGCCATGACCTCTTATTCACGATGATAAAAGGTCTTCAGATCAGAGTTCCATTTCTTGTGTCAAGGTCGTTAAAAAATGAAACAAGGTTTCATGAGGATGGTTCATATTCTATGTCAACCTCATTAAAAAATGAATTCAATCATGACGATAGTTATTTTAATGTGTCAACCTCATTAAAACAAAGAAACATGTTATTGTTTAATTTGAGTCTTCGATCAGATCTTGTAAGATCCTAGTGTTTTTCTCTATTCTCATAATTTGAACCTTCACTCCATCTTATTTTCATAAACTGTAGTTGTACTGAAGCTTATGAGGCATATACCTCGAATTGAGTCACCATGTTGGGGCCATGCCCATTTTTCAAAGCATAGTTTAATTTTGTTTCAAGCTTGTGTAAAAATGATACCAATATCAAACATATTTTACTTTTGTTTCGAGCTTGTGTAAAAATGAAACCTATCTCAAGAATAGTTTAGCTTTGTTTCAAGCTTGTGTAAAAATGAAACCAATTTCAAGCATAGTTTACTTTTGTTTACAAGCTTGAATAAAAATTAAATCTTTTGGTTTGGTGTGCTTTGTGAACTTTTTCCTGTCTTTTGGGTCATTACTTATTATGAATGTATTAATTGATATAGTGGCTAGCATTGTATTATATAGACATTTGCACAATTTGTGAAAATCATCATCAAATGAAAATATCCATATAGGAAAATAGATGTATATCTATATTGAATGTTTTCATTAGTATGCATCATAAAGTTCAAAAAATATGTGTGTTTCAGTTACAACTTGAGACATCATGTCTCTAAAAAATATGTGGAAATAAAACCTAGGTGTCTACTCAGCATGATGCTCATGATAGCATGTCACTGCCCATACAATCCTTCTCAGCAAGTGATGAACTCGGTTTGACACCCCTGTAGTGTGTCTCTGGTATGCAAGAGGAACATCATCGAATCGTGCATAGTCCGGAATCCCATGGGAGATTCCCTAAAAATTGTGTATGATTTCCTCCTCCTTGCGTCTCTCACCATGAGGGGCAATATCAAACTCCCGAGGGATCCGCCTTGCTATTCGGGACATACCTGCAAGTCTCTTTGGGCCAACATCTGCATATATGGATTCAATGTCAGAACATGCATAATAAAAAATTATAATAGTCATAAAAATAAAAAAATGAGTCTTACCAAGTACTTCATCCCAATCCTCTCCTTCCAGGAGTGGGAGATCTACATCACCAATGAAATCTGTGCCAGAGTAGCGCCAATCCTCCACGACGATCAGTTGTCGACAGAGCCACTCAAAGAACTTCGGTCTCTAGCACATCGGTTGACCGCTCCCTGACCTTAGCATCAGAGCTTCCCAACGAGCCATTTGTGGCTCCTATGTTGGTTTTGTCGGCAGTATCACCTCCTGATGCTGAAATATTGGTAGTCGTTCCAAGATGAATGATACTAGAATGG
Organism: Pinus albicaulis; assembly: GCA_034641835.2. NCBI lineage: Eukaryota > Viridiplantae > Streptophyta > Pinopsida > Pinales > Pinaceae > Pinus > Pinus albicaulis. The sequence goes on from CM076574.1 coordinate 1,138,697,355, forward strand.
ACCCGTAACCAAACTGCTTTAGCTTGGTTTTCTTGTACTTTGTTAGTTGATGTTTCATGTTGATTTTCACTACCTCTACCTAATTGTAGAGAGTCGGTGTCATGCAATCTATAGTAAGAAGTAGTTGTATCTTTGTGGCTTCATGTGGTGCTTGCGATCCTGCAGCTCATGTGATGGTGTGTAGCACTACCTTTAGAGCCAAGTCTCTAATATTCTAGATATCCACTTTTCTACTTCCCGATCCTTTCCTTGCCCATAGAAACACACTATTGATCACCATACTCATGTTCTCCATTGTTTTTTGGGTGTCGGTCAGGATTGATACTTTCCCCCTCTACGACAGTCCCGTTATGAAATAAACGTCAGAAACTTCAATCTCAATTTCTTGATCATGAATAATGAACTTTTCCTGATCAATGTCCCAGACACTGATCAAGTATTGCAACAGCTCTGGTTGAGCTATGAGGTATGGTGTCATGAAAAATTTCTTGAGCCCACAATCTCTAAGAGCTTCAATTCATCTTTCATTTTCCATGGCAAGTTCATCTTCCTCGCTATGTTCTTGTACTTTCCATTCGATCACCATTTTTCCACTTTACACTTGCAAAATCATTCGTATAACTGTTATTAGCTGAATTCAAAGCTTTTTTTTGGTTAAAATGGGTGTGTTTTTCTACATTTACACACTAAAATTGTGTGTTGTGATTGGCATGACTATTTTAGAAACATTCACGCCAATGGCATGCCCAAGTTTAAAATTTTGGTCGGTTGGCGCGAGTCCATGCCTCATACCCAAGCTAAATGCTGCACCCTAAATTTTTCCAAATCACCCCATAAACACATAAAATTTGGGTTGTAGGTAATGAAAAAGGAATCAAAATGCATGGAAGGATGTTAGCTCTTACCTGGAACTGACGGATTCGAGATTGGTCTACTTGATTTCCCGCTATTGCCGCCGCAAAATCACATTGTAAAAAGGGTAACTATTGCTCCACAAGAAATAAAAGTGAAAAGTAATTATTTTTTTACCTTTTTTTGCATTTTATAAATTTTCGAGACCCTAATTAGGTTTTAAGACATATTTTTCGATTATTTCACTATGTTATTTCGAGAAATGGGTTTTACGTGTGTCTCTTGTGTAGTGGCAGGTTTTTAATATAACGATAATGAAGTAATGAGTTGTATTTTATACTTTCTCGGACTCGGTAAAAACACAAAAAAAGTCACTGTTGGATTCATCTTTCATCTCTTTTATGACTCTTTAAAACTGAAAATATTGCCAAGAGTCTTGTCGTTTTGAACTCGTTAAATGGCTACGAAACGATATCTACCCAGTATACATTTACCCCTTTTTTGGGTTGAGATAGATTATTTATGAAAAAGGAATCCTTTAGCCTATCACGAGTAAGAGGTCCTCTCAGAAATAATTTTCTACCTTTCTGGATCTGAGGGAATATTTACGAAAAGGGACCTACAGGAGTTTTATTTTCCACTTCTTTTCAAACTCTCTAAATATGAAAAGATGTCGAGTTTGTAATATTCCCAAATGGGAAAATTAGAACGAATATGGTGAAAAATGTTGCAAAAATATTGCAAATCATCATTTATAAATCAAGAGGCCAATATGGAGACCTTTCATATGTTATTACAGCAGCAAAATGTACATAAGAAATGGGCCATAAGATGAATAACAGGAAATACAAGCCTCCAATGAACAAAATCCCTCAATAAGAGGTGCTGCAATCATGTAGAAAAGCTAGAAGATAATTATATCGTCATTTTATTAGCTCTACTATAGAATATGATTATACATCATATATAGAGCTAATATGGGCCTTAAAAGTTAGATCTATATTAGATCCATGCACTATACAAGCTCCTTTAAATAACTTCTCAAGGGTTTTCAGCAAAACACCAAGTATAAGTTGTAGATCTAAGATCTAAGACTACAGATCTACTGAAAAATACAGATCTAGAAAGTGTGTTTGATCTGATATGATCAATAAAACAACATCATCCAATAGATATTCAAAGTGAAAGGCGGATCCCCATCACTTGAAAATCAACTCTCCAAATGGTGTGCTAAACCACCCTGCAACTCCTCCTACAAAAATAATGTAGAACTGGAAGGAAACTACATTGTAGGGATCAAAATAAGGCTGGAATGATGCCAAGATCTAAAAATAATTTCAAATCCCTTCAATAATGTCCTCCCAATGAAGTGGAAACCTCCTCCACTGAAAATGAGCACTGAAATGGCCTAGATCTAGAGATCTAGTCTCCACTTGCTACAACTTGCAAAAACAGCCAAACCATCAACAGGATCTGTGTTGTAGTTGAAAGAATAAGCTTGGCCTTAAGCTAGATAGTGGAAAATGTAGTGAAAGACTCTTCCAAGAGCTCCTCAATGGAATAGGTGGGATTCTTGATCAAGAACACCCTGCGCTAAACAACACTCTATCTCAGCTAAACAGCAAGAGAAATATATATGTCTAAACAAACCATATATTCAAAAATATCATATACATCAACAACCTCCATATGGCTGCCATCCTCTTCCTTAAATAGAATATGATATTGAAAACCCTAAGCCCCATCCAAAAAGATCGCTACATTCACACAAAGCATCTCCATCTAAAACTACGATGTCCCTCATTGATGGCCACTCCTCCATGACAACGCTATTTATTTGGTTAAGGTAGACCCAATCAAAGTGATCCAACCCCTTTCAAACCAAGGATGCATTAATTAGGTTGCCAATATTTGTCTCTTTCACATTTGGCATTGATTTATTCATTATTAAGGAGAATTTTGGACCTCCTTTGCCCTCTTATTATTTAAACAAAGTAATAAAACAAAATTTAATATTCCAATTAGCTCATGACTAATTAGGAATATTAGATTCCTCCCTTCCCAAATGTTTCTTGTTCTAAAGCAACTGACAAGGTGAGTGTTGCAACTCTTTCCTTCCTCCATTGGTGACACCAAAATGTGATAAGCTTCCCTCATAAGCTATGTGCGCACCAATCCATCCCTCCATGAATTGCTCCTCCAAAGTTCTCATAAGATGTAAATAATCCATCCCATAAGGAGGCAATAGTTCTAATGAAACAAACTTTGTTTGCCAAATGTTCTCCCTGAAACATGTAACATAGTGAACATGGATAATATCCATCCCATAGGGCACATACATACCTCCCATCCTCCCTCCATACAATCCCATAAAAAGTACAAGTACATCATCAATGTATGGGATCAAAATTAAATACATACAAACATAAATTTGTGCATATGGAGGTGGGTCATAGTCCCACATGTGGAACTGGCGCAGTAAATATCCTGACTGCACCAGATCATGATGTGGTATGTGGTTTCCCCACCACTTACTTTCTTCCCAAGTCATCTCACCAGAGCTGAAAGGGTGAGATATATTTGGTGCTTTAGGAGTGCACCCACAATGATTCAATATCTCCCTTTGATCTCCAAGGGAGTGGCCATGTTCAGAAAATTTTGTGGCCCAAAGTTGGCCACAAATTTTATATGGTATAGTGCTCCTCCTTGGAGCTATGGCTTGCATAAACATAGTAAAATAATGCATATTTTTTTCAAATAAAATATTAGGTACATAAGAATATCCTTCACCAAAATTCCTCCATAAACAAATGGAGTGGTGCATAGATCTATCTCCTATCTCAAAAGAAGAAAGAGGTGGCTGAATTAACTCATTTATATAGTTATGTTGTTATCCCAACTCCACATGGTTCATGCATATTTGAAAATGCTAATATAGTTCTCCTTCAAAGCCCTTCCAACTGTAGCTTCTCATAATGATGTTGTAGAATCTCATGGAATATGTGTGGCTAAAAAAGAGCTCCTCATAAGCTCTTTGTAGTAACTTCTCCTTGAGCTTGGAGGCTCTAGGTAATAATATCCTACCATGATAATAGATGACTCCCTCTTGGACTGAATATCCCTCTTCATGTAGATGGTCATCAAATATCATGCATGTATAAATATCCTTGGAATAGTCCACGAACAGTTGGGATTTCCAATATGGATCAATCTCCCATAGTGACAACGTTGATGATCTATCAAAAATAATGTTTTTCATATGGTTTTTCTCCTCCTTGACATCTTCCATGCCAAAGGTATATTATGGGAGGTTTTTATACCCTCCCTGCTACCCTCCTTTCATATGCACATGCCCAAATAAAGATTGAGGCTTTTGAAAGTTAGTCTCCCATGGGAGGCTATCATCTATCCAATACTTCCTTCGCTCAATCAAAGCATGCATGTGTGGCCACCATATTCTATCATGTATGGAATATTTCTCTCTAAGTGATATCATCTTCTGAGTCTGCATAGCCAAGGAATGGTCTCCTTGCCCCATGATGGTGACATCCTTCAATCTTGCAGCATTTCATCTCAACGTAGTATGAGATGAGAGTGTGGGTATTGGTGATAGTGGAATAATACCTCCCTCCTTCTAGAGCTTACCCACGCCTCTTAGCACTCTATTTTGGTCTTATAATTATCCCATCCTTTCTAGATCTATGAAAGGAGCATCAAGATGTGAGACATCTTTCACAAAATCTGAATCAGGTGTTCTCCGAGGGGGTTTACCACAAGATAATTATGTCTCATGGATCATCCTCATGTACATAATAGATGGGACCATCATATCCCTTTTTCCACTATGAAAATTCATATTTTTTTCTTCTGTGGAAGTGTCATGATAGTTTGGTATCACTATTAATTGTGCAAGAGTGCCTCTAATTGGAGAAATGGCTCACTCGTCATCTCCAAGTGGTGGTGGATCATCTCCTGCTACTCTAGTGTTGTGACCCCTCCCTTGTTCTTCTTCTTCTTCCTCTTCATCATCTGAGAATGCCTCTATGTAATGTGATTTTCCATCTTTACATCTATGTCTAATTCCCCAAGCTTCTTGGCAAGTGAAGGAAAGTTTCCTTCTTCCTAGATCTCTCCAGACACCATCATCAAGAGGTTTATTGTATTGAATCTCCTTTGAAGGAGCAACCTTTTCTTTTTTTCCCTTTGATGGAAAAGAGGGCTTATGTTGAAATGTTGCCTTTGATTTTGGCAAGGCATCTTGAAGGTCTATATCCCTTTCAATGGCATCATGTAGGATAGTGGGTTTGGTAGACTTAACCAACCCATGAAGAGGTTCATCTAAACCATCAATGAACATGTACACCTTTCTTTCTGCAGACAAATCAAGAACCATAACGGAAAGTATTAAAAATTTAAAGATGTAAGTTTCCACATTACCTAATTTTTTCAACTTTGCAAGGTTCATGAATGGTGCTTCATGATGTCTTCTATCAAATCTTTCCACCAGCCCTCTAGTGAACTCTGAATAAGCAGTCACACTGGCATGACCCAATCTAGACAAGCCATGGAACCACCAGTCATATTCTTCACCATCAAGGTGTAGCACTGCAATATTAATGGCCTCCATTTCTGGAACCTTACTCAATTGAAAGTAGATGTCAAGTTTTTCTACCTAGGATTTGGTAGTGCACTTGGATGACCCATAAAAATTGGGTAAAAATAATCTGCCCATTGTGTGATGTCGATCATGACTTTGAATGAATCCACCACTTCTATGATGATGCCTTGGTCTTCTATTGTCCTTTATTTGAAAAAAATCCTAAAAAATCAAGTGATATTTGAAACTCTGAGTTTGAGATTCATACTCCATAAAATAGTCTTCAAGGGATTCTTGCTCCTCAAACCCTTCATTTCCCACAACAAAAAAGGTAGGCATGGTAGAGCATTGGGAGAGTTGTGGTTGATGCACTGGTTGATCACTCCAGTGATGAGACATGCTAGAGCCTTCTCCATGATGAGATCCCTTAGGGGATTCCTTGAATCTGTCCATCCTCATCTCTTTTATCAATCTAGCAATGACTTGCATGGCTCTAAGAAGGATCTTAGGGAACTCCTTCTCCTCATATTCACCTCCAGATAAAGGGGTTTTACCCTTGTCTTCTTTTTCATTTGTATAATCAAATATTCTTTTTATTCTTCTTTGATTCCTCTTTTCTCTATCAGTAAAAGCCTCTCCTTCTTCAGATGACATATTGGCTTTTAGAATGCATAGGCTGTGCCAAGATTATGCTTTGATACCACTGTAATATTCCCAAATGGGAAAAGCAGGAATATAGTGCAAAATGTTGGAACAATATTGCAGATCATCATTTATAAAGAAAGAGGCCAATATGGAGACATTTCATATGTTATTACAGTAGCAAAATGTACATAATAAATGGGCCATAAGATGCATAACAGGAAATACAAGCCTCCAATCAACAAAATCCCTCAATAACAGGTGCTACAATAATGTAGAAAATATGGAAGACCCTTACAATGTTATTTTGTTAGCTCTGCTACAGAAAATTATTATAGATCAGATCTAGAGCTAATATGTGCCTCAAAATTTAGATCTATATCACATCCATGCACTATAAAATCTCCTTTAAAGAACCCCTCAAGGGTTTTCAGCAAAAAACCAAGTACAAGTTGTAGATCTGAGATCTAAGACTACAGATCTACTGAAAAATAAAGATATCGAAAGTGTGGCAGATCTGATATGATCAATAAAATAGCCTCCTCCAATAGATATTAAAATTTAAAGGAAGATCCCCATCACTTTAAAATCAGCTCTCCAAATGGTGTGTTAAATCACCTTGCAACTCCTCCTACATAAATAACATAGATATGGAAGGAAACTACGTTATAGTGATCAAAATAAGGTTGGCCTAATGCCAAGATCTGAAAATAAGCTCAAAGCCCTTCCATACTGTCCTCCCAATGAAGTGGAAACCTACTGCACTGAAAATGAGCACTGAAATGGCCTAGATCTAGAGATCTAGTCTCCACTTCCTACAACTTGTAAAAACAGCCAAACTCTCAACAGGATCTGAGCTGTATTTGAAAGAGGAAGCTTGGCCTTAAGCTAGATATTGGACAATGTAGTGCAAGACTCCTCTAAGAGCTCCTCAATAAAAGAGGCGGGATTCCCGATCAGGAACATTGTGTGCTAAACAACACTCTATCTCAGCTAAACAACAAGAGAAATATATATGTCTAAACAAACCACATATTCATAAATATCATATACATCAACAACCTCCATATGGCTACCATCCTCTTCCTTAAATAAAATAGGAGCTTGCATACCCTAAGCCCCATCCAAAAATATCACTACATTTACACAAAGCATCTCCATCTAAAACTCTCTTGTCTCTCATTGATGGCCACTCCTCCATGACAGCGCTATTGATTTGGTCAAGGTTGACCCATTCAAAGTGATCCAAACCCTTTCACACCAAGGGTGCTTTAATTAAGCTGCCAAGATTTGTCTCTTTCACATTTGGCATTCATTTATTCATTATTAAGGAGAATTTTGGACCTCTTTTTCCCTCTTATTATTTAAACAAAGAAATAAAACAAAATTGAGCATTCCAATTAGTTGATGACTAATTCAGAATATTACAGATTTCTTCCTCTGTCAGACTCGTTAAACCCTAATGACATCAAAAACTGTCACCATGACGTTACCGATTTCCTCCTTCCTAGGGCTCATAAAATGTACTAGGATGGATTTGTCCGAAGGAAAAACTTACATCACAAGAATATTCTATCCCCTTCAAGCTTGTTTTTCAAAAATAATTCTGGTACTCACCAGAAATGGTGGGGGAAATGAAACCAATTATTAGCCGTGTCAACAATATGTCTCTCTTGAACATGACACTCATTTGCATTCGTGTCAGGTTGGGGACATCTCATTTCATCATTTTTTCCTACATGGTTTTGGGTAATCTGTCTTGGCCTATCATCTGCTCTTTGCAAAGTCATCATGACCTACAATCCCTTGCTGTAAAATACTTCCAAATCCAGAGTCGTGTCAATGATATGTTGAAGAGAAGTTTTCCTTTGCAGTTTTCAACCTACCTCTGATCCTCTGTTTGGTCTTGATTCGCTATCATCATGTTCCTCTACCTCGTGTCGATGATGGGGGAAACATTATGGCCCTCCTTCCACCATGTCACTTCTTTATCGGCTTCAAACCATTATCTAGGAAGTTTACCTAGAGACTTCCTTTCGGTACCTTGGAGCTTGCATGCCTCCATGGAATTTTCTTCGCATTCAACGATAGGTCCACACCATTGGCCTTTGATCAAGTGATTCTGTGAGTGTTCAAAGCTAGATCACTCTTCACATTTCGTGGATTGTACCTGTTGTACCTTGAGAGCCATTATCATTATTGGTGATTCCTCTGATGCCTGTTAACATCTTTCACCATTGGCTGGTAATTAGGTGACTTTCTTGCATGTTTGACTTCAGCTCACATATTTGCATGCTTTAATTTGTACTTGTTCAGGTAGAGATGGATCACAAGACCCTAGGTTTTTTCTGATATGATCCAGGCTACGGGATATTGTGGTTTATCATAACTTATTTCATGACTCTTTTGATTGGATGGTTGCAGCCATACCTGAGTCTATTTCTTGATCGTTACTGCTAGATGGCTGCATCCATATCTCAGATCTCAATGTTTATGTACTCTATTATGGATGATTGCGCCATTGCCACATGTTCATGTATCATATATATCAATTGTATTTTTACTTGCAGGCCTTCTGAGAGTGGTTTTTTGTTCGAACATGTTCTCGTAAAGAATTTCACCCCTCCCTCTCTCTCGGTCCTCATGCTTTAAGGGGCATAATTTACACAAAATTTTGTTACCATCCCTACAATCCACATCCCACACATTGGAGGACCATTTCTGTGACTAATAATAAGTTTCATTCCTTGAAAAGACCATCATTGGATGCCTTTCCATGAGGACAACATTCCTTATGTTAAAAATCCCTTGTGTAGACCATCAGAAACACATCTTTTTTGGGTTGGCGCTGGTAGACCATTATTCCCTTGCACGAATGAGGAAGATTAACACTGGGCCCCACACCAATTGGCGCTGTGTCCCAGTCAGCTACCCATGCCAAGCTATTTTTGGAATGTTTTTTAAATACAGAGGTGGAGTTTCCATGCTAACAACTTCGTGAGTGAGTCATCTTGGGTTGTTCGCCTACATAACCATGAACACCCTGCTTTGGCCTCTTTTTTCAACCTTTTAGGGGAACCTCATAAAGGATAAGACCTCTCTTCCACCATTGTAGGAATCCCAAACTCCTCCTCTCCCTCTATAAATAAAGCTATATCCCATTGATACACTAGCTGAACATCTTGTTGGTGAGATAAAGGAGAGAAGGAGACCTTTGTCAAGAGAGAGCTTAGGCTTGTGTCCTCGCTTCATCCAAATTCCCCAACAATCCTTCAAGACGTGCTTCGACTGAACCCAATGAAGGAGGCTGCAACGTCAAGGCGCCAGTTGTAATCTCTTTCTTTCTATTTATATATACATGACTAATGTCTGGTTTCCATATTGTGATAATATGGTTTATTTTGCACAATATGTTTGATCTTCCTTGACTGATTAGCTAGTTATAAATGAAATCATTTCCTTGTATGCTACTTTTGTCCTTTAATCTTTGTGCAGGAATTCGAGTACCATTGCTGAAGGACTGTGACCTGTCGGGATAGAGATCAAGAGGTCGCCACTGCTACAGCTGTGACAATTGCATTGGACTACAGGTAGGAAAATCTATCACAACCTATTTCATTCGTTAACTAGGAACCTGCACATTAGCTTGTTCCCTTGTTGCTAGACCCACTCTAGGGCTAGATGGATCGTCTCTATCCATAGAAAGTATTTAACTACACAACAACTGTATTGATTCATACATTATTTATCGAGGTGGAAATGCCTTCCATTGGAAATCACATAAGGAGTATCTATAAGGCTAAAACTCGAGGACACACTAGGGTTGTCGATAGAAACTATACTAAATTGAAGGCCAATTTTAGGGCTTCAACTTGACTTGTTGCTATGTTATCTTTGGTGAAGTTATAGAGGCACAAGCTACAATAGCCTAGCGCTCGTCAGAGAAATATGTTGTTGGTTTCATATGTGTCGGTATCTCGTAAGGGAATTGGTAGCCTATTCTTATCCCTCTGTGCATAGGTTCGAATAGAGTGAGTAGTGGAAGACTTACAGTGTGATAAATTCACGAGGTTATCGTTCGGATGGATAAACATTAGAGGAAATATCAGCTTAAAACTGCCAATGAAATATTCATTTAATTTCCATTTCATAATATGTAAACTAATCAAAATGCTTTAAATTTAAAAGAGGTAGATGCAAATATTTTTGAGGGAAAATAAGAAAAAATACTTTTTTGAATCGTATTTTTGGCTTATCTCCTTACAGGTTTACTAAAATTTCAATTTTATACACTCATTGGATGCAGAATTAAATCCACATCCAACGAGTACCCATCATGCATACTTTTGAGAAGGCCCACCTTAATAAAAATTGCAGATACATTAAAAAAGTGTGTCTCAACACATTTTTTAATGTGTCTGCGATTTTTATCATTACGGGTCTTCTCAAAAGTAAGCATAATGGGTACTCGTGGATGTGGAATTTAGTTCTGCATACAATTAGTGTCAAAAATCGAAATTTTAGTAAACATATAAGGAGATAAGCCTAAAATAAAATTAAAATAAAAAGTAGTTTTCTTGTTTTCCCTCCAAAATTCATAACTCTTATTTTATTATTTAACTATTATTTTATTATTTCTCCTTAGGAGGCCACTTTCAAGCTCAAATTTTCTCTAATTTCTGGCCTAAAAATGATTCATGAACCAATTGAAACACATTTTTATGGTGCATCTTCTAATAATCGCAAGTGTGTCTTTATCCTCTTCATCGAGACTGAATCGAGTAGCTCGAGCAACATGGTTGAAGCACAATATTGGTGGTTGGTGCTCATGTTACTCAAATTAGGCATAAGCTAAACTAGGTAATTATCTAGTCATGTAAATTTGATCTCTGTCAGCACTAAGCATGATGGAATTGACTTAGATCGAAATGTCGGCTAGTGAAGAAATACACCTGAGGAATTTTTAGGTTGGAATACATCTTCCTCACACTTGATTGTGAAAAGGGTTACCAAAGATGCCATGACCTGTGTTTGGTTTTTTTAGCAAGCATAGTTTCTCTCCTGTATTACCCTTAGTTTAAGGGATAACCGAGACATATTGGATAAGACGTGCTTTTATACTTTCCTGTTTTGCATGAAGGAAAAGGATTAGAGATACTGACACGAACATACTGAGGGTAAGGGTTCAAATTTTAAGGTATTTCTAAAAGAAACTAATACATTCAATAAGAATCAACAATAAATATGAAGAAGGAAATAGATTCGAATGAATAAAAAAAATATTTGTATCTGTGCTTGGAACTATATCTTCAATGAATGGACCTCCTAGAATTCCAACTAGTGGGTAAACAAGATCAACTGCAATACCTCATGCTTGATCTTCCGCCTTCTCTTACTCTATTGGCGGTGCTATTAGTTATTATGGTGAGGTAAGTTTCATAATCAATGAATGATCCGGAGATAGACGCAGAGGGAAAGGCATAATCCAGGCGCATAGGAGGAGAGATTGTAGTATAATAACCATAAAAAGAGAAGAAATAGGCATTACCAATGGTATAAAAAGAAGTTACTGACTCAATAGATCCCATAAAAGTCGATACCTATCATTAGAAGCTAACATAGTTGACGATATACTTAGCAAACACACTCATTCTCTACCACTATGATATCTGCCCATATGCCTAAGTTGATGAACTTTATGACATTGATTTTTTCTCAGTCCAAGTATCATCAGAGAAAACAAATTTAGCCACAGATATAGTTCCAGGTGAATATATATTTCTAGGTTAAGGTATAGTTCCAATTGTAAGAGTAAATAAAGATAACACCCCTAGCCTTTAAAGTTTACCAAGTGGGATAATTTGACACAGTTTCATATCAATATAGATAACATATAATTTTTTTTGACCCCATTCCTCCCATTGAGGTTGATCATGCAGAGGAAAAAATAAAGGCATCCTAACTAGAAGAGAAAAAAGTTGCATCTAATCTTATTAATCCTTCTATTTATCCCATTGAACATGAAACAATAAATTATCTCACTAATTCATAAAGGTTTGCAAGAGTCAAGGGGCACCCCTTCAAGCTCTTACTGGCAGAGTCAAAGGTAGGAACATTTCCAAAGCCCATAATAATAAATAAAATATCAAACTCGTGAATCCTTCAATTTCATCCATTGATCCAGCTTAATTTGTCTCATAAGCATAGGAAAATACTTAAGCAACACTAGAAGTACACTCATGAATTCAAGTTACAATTGAGGAAGTTTACCACGTCTTAGATACACCTACAACGAGGCAAGTTCATCTATTCATTGAACTAGTTGAGGTTGACCCAGTTTACCCATGAGTAGAGGCTAGGGAGCCTATCCCATGAGGAGGTTGAATAAGTCCATTCATACATCTTGTTCTAAGTCTAATGAAGGGTTTAGTACTCTAGCTAATGTTATCATGTGCTTGTTCTAGTGGAGTTATAAATAATATCTAATTATTCATAGGAATAGTTTGATATTTTTTGGTTATAAGTTGACCATAGACATTGGGGTTTTGATATGAATATTGTGATGGTTAGAGTGTTATTCCTAGATTCCGAGAGAATGCAATGGATTCAAGTTGATTAGTTCTGTATATTGTAAGTGAGAAGAAGGAGCATAGTGTATACTATAGGTCCTATTTCCTCAGGGGTTCTTTGACTAATAAAAGGTGGAGTGGAAGCCATGTTTAAGTTGAAGCTAAGGTGTTTTATTGTATATCAATGTTTGTGGCTTATTATATAGATCTTATTTGATATTCATCTATCTAGTTACTCTAGTAGTTGTTGTAGTTGCTAGCTTTGTCTTTGTGTTGTTCCTAAGATATTCCTATTGTTTCTAAGTAATTATTATTTGTCCATTGAATTTTCTTGAGAAAATGTCTATCTACTGAGTAATAGATTCCTTGTGTTTTAATAATTATATTGGAGTCTATTCCTGATAGAAGCCTGGGATAGTATTTTTCATAAATGGAAAAGTCTTGATTATTGAGGTCAATAGTGTTCATCTATGTCTTAGGTAGTGGGAGTGTATGGGTCAAACTACTAGTCTAACTCGTTGCTGAGGTTACGTCTAAGGGTTAGGTAAGTGATATTTGGTTTCAAGACTATTGTGTTAGGGATGATGGTTGATAGGTTAAGAAATGTAATTTCTTAGTTGGTTCGTACCTCATCCCTTTCTATATTTTCTATTGTTCCTTGTGTAGTAAGGTAGTAATAGATTGCTTCTAGAGTTATGAGTTAACTAGTAAGAAGTAAGGAGTATCTTGCTTACATTGAGTAATATTCAAAGTCTAAGCATTCCTTCCTAAAGTTTCTATCATTTATCAATACGAAGAAAATCTATCTAATCCATATATGTAGTAGAAATAAATGTAATACCTCAAAGCTATTTCCTAATCCATTAATTATAATACCTTACTAATACTCAATAGTTTTCTCTTCCTATACCTAGTGACTAATTCCTTAAATTAAGAATCTTTAGGACTTTAAAGAGGGGTTTGGGTTTACTGAGTATTTCTATATAAGATATGAACCTACTATATAATATAGAATCCATAATCAATAGCAATTCCTTCAATACAAGATAAATACCCTACTAATATATAAAAGTCACTCTATAATACTAAATTCATATATCTATATATATAATATTATGAAGCTATACTTTATATAGGTAGCCAGTTAGTCCTATCCATAGGGTTTGTTGGGACAAATATTGGATGAAGTGGTGTTTTTTATAATACAATATAATTAATATGGGATGTGTAGGGGCCCGTCTTAACTATCTATCATGGGTAGTGATTATCGTTGATTTGTATTGAGTGAAATTGATCTTTTTTTATAACCATAGAGGAACTATGGTCCTTACCTATATTCTCTATTATCCCCTATTAGCGCTTTACTATTATAACTAACTATGTAAATAAGGAGTGTGCCTTATAAACCTATGAAATTGATGTGATGTATCATGCTCAGATCACCCTCTGAATCTGGTTCTAAGAATATCTTCTCCCGTCTCCCTTCCCTTAAGGATAGTACGGGTGGAGCATCAAGTTGATTTCTTAATGGCTAGGGGTTTAGATAAGAATGAATAGAATGGGTAAGTTCACTCTAAGGATTGGAGATAGAAGTTGGTATGGAAAAGTCAGTGAATCCAATGAGAGAACTTAGGGTGAGGTCACTCTAATGATTGGAAGATGGTAGTAGGGAATGATAGGAAATGTAGTGATGACTGGAAGGAAGGAATGGACCGACACTGACACCGGCAAAGGAAATGAACAGATAGTACCAACACCTACACCAAAAATAATCAATAAGACATTTTTCTCTTAGTATATTTATAGGTAGTTTGAAGTGATGTGATCTTTCCTTGATATGTGACAAGGCTATGCAAGTAGATATAATAGAGTTATTTTACTGGCACACATTGTCAAGTTCAAGATGTCAAGGTAGTTCGAAGTGATATGGAGGTTAAGGAATATATCCACACTTCATTACACCTGCCTGGTGATAGGTTTAGTAGTTTATGAATTCATAGCATGAGTTATTGGGCTTTAATTTCAGTTACTATGTATATGAAGGGTTCCATTTATTTGGTAGGAAAAATCACAATATTTGTTTCACGTTGTTACACAACATTTTGTCACTATCCCTAAAATTCCCATATCACCCATTGGAGGGTCATTTTTGTGATCAATAAGCAGTTTCGTGCCTTGAAAATACCATCATTGCATCCCTTGTCATAGGGACAACATTCCTTCTGTTGGCCATTTCCTGAGCAGACCACTAAAAACACCTATTTCTTTCTTGGTGCGAATAGCTAGTTACACTCCTGCGTCGAGCTAGAAAATTAACACTGAGCCCGTGCCAATTGGCACTTTGTCCCAGTTAAGCACTAGCGCCAAGATGTTTATGCAATGTTTTTTAAAAATAGAGGCAGAGGTTCTATTCCAACCACCTCGAGGATGAGTCATTAGAAGTGGTTGACCTAAAACAACCACGGACTCCCTCCTTTAGTTAGTATTTTCAACCTCCCTTGGAACTCTCGTAAAGGATAGGACTCTCTCCCACCTTTGTAGGGATCCCAACCTCCTCATATTCTCTATAAATATAGACATATTCCATTTATGTGCTAGTTGAACAGATAGCTGAAAAATTTAGCATAGAGAGAAGAAGCAATCATAGCTTAGGGAGAATAGTGCAGAGTGTGATTGTTTGTGTTTGTTGAGAAAATAGTGAGATCTTGGAACTTTTTTCATGAGGGTGTGGTAAACGTGCTTGGATACAAACCTGCCAAAGGAGAGCCTCAACATCAAGGCTTGGTTGTAAACTCCCCTTGTCATTATCATAATAAAATTCATCTAATGTTTATCTTCCACTCTTGTCTACATTTATAATGAGATTTCTAGCATTCCTTGATCAGTTAGATAGGTTGTAATTGTTTTATGTTTGTCGTGGTTTTATGCTTGTCATGGTGTCTTGACTATCTGTACAGTTAATCGAATGTTGGTAACAGTGTGTATCGATCTTTAGAAGAGCGACAGATCAAGAAGCTTCAATGGAAGACGACAACATAGCATCAGGATAAGGTAGGTCATCCTCCTTGCTCTAAATTTCATTTACAATCTAGGAAGGTAGATGTTAGTATGTTCCCATAGTTGCTAGACCCACCCTAGGGCTAGAGGGATTGCCTCTTTCTGCAGAGGGGATTTACCTAGACAATAAATTGGTGACTCCACTGGTGAGTTTCCTTTAATTTTTTCACTCTTTGAGGTCTTAGTCATTCGACAGATTTAGTCGAATGACCATTTCGTTGTTTGTTCCTATGTTTTTCATCAATTATGATCTTTTGGTTTTTGCTTGAAGTGGTGAGTCTGGTCTTGGTTGGGAGAAATTATTTGTTTTTTCCTATTCAGGCATTGGCGCTTTTATTTTTCTGACAGTAGTGTCGATTTGTGCTAGTTGTTAGTTAGCAACCCGCACCAATTGGCCATTCACACTAGTTGTCAGTGAGCAAGTCGTGCGAGTTGGCGCTAGTTTCACCCACAAAATTCGTGCCAATTTCAGGGTGTGTGAAAAATTGAGGCTTTTTCCCTAATTCCTCCTCTAGTGTGTCTTTCCCTTCTGGTATTTTTCTTCGTATGATTTACATGTTCTCTTCTTTACTTTTTCACTTGTGAGCATAGATTACGTTGCTCATTGTTCAACTAAAATTTTTTCTCTCTATGATTGTTTGATGTAAAAGGGAATGAATGCATTGTTTTGAGCTCATGCTTTGGAAGTCCTTTTTGTGTTTGACCTCATATGTCTTGTAGCCTTTTGAGGAATTTTGTTACAAAGTGTTCAAAACAATGATTGCATTATTAGTGTTTGTTTGCATCCCTTTTGCATTCATCCTTCCATTAAGGAAATTTTCATTCATTTAGTTTTCGTATCAAAGTTTTCTTTTTGTTAAAATGCATTAGATCACATTGCATTGGAAAGTCTTTTTGAGATTTATCATTGAACTTAAATTACATTGTTTAATGATTGAAAGCTAAAAATCACATTGAGTGCATTCTATTTCATTAAAAGCATGCATTAAGTAGATTCTCATTTCATCGAAAAATGCATTGAGTGCATTTTTATTCTTTCAAACAAAAAAGGAAATTGTGCATAGATTACAATTGCATAGTTTTCAAAAAAGAGAATTTTGCATAGATTACCTTGCATAATTCACATCATTTAATGTTCTATATTACTTTTGGATAGTGAAAGTCATCTAGTTTGGAAAAGTTTCCTTGGTTGTTGGTTGCATCAATGTTTGAAACACTTCCCTTAACTAGATAACATTCATCGAATTGAAAGATTTATTTTCTCATATAGATTCATATAGGAGATTTAGATGACAGTGGTAGGGCCTTGAAACCAAGACATAATTCAAAGATCAACTTTAAAGTTTATGAATTAGCCTAAGGAAGCATTGAAACCTAATGAAATATTTTTAGTAGTCTAGGCTAGAGACGTGTTCCGACGTCTTAAAACCTAGTAGCTGTCATTCGCCATCTGGCATTAGACAGCACCAGTATGGACTTGTGCTCCCTGTATCGTTGAGTATATAAAGGGAGACCCATATAGGTTGCAATCCTTTATCCATAGGAAGTTGAGTCTGCCACCCTGTAACCATGATACACCGAACACAACATTCAGGGAGACTACCTGCACGTATGAAAGTCCTTCATCATTTCTCTTTCATTTGATCACCAAGTTGTACATGGAATTTCACAGAAACTTGGTACACCCTCTTGCTTATATTACTTTAGTAGTCATTTTGGTCTTTTTGTGACTCTCTAAAAGTGAAAAGATCATCGAGTGCTTGTCCTTTCACGCTCGTTTCAACCTAAAAATGATAGATTCACCTTTTTCCTATTTCTCGACTCTTAAAATATGAAACCAGAGATTTTTGTTTCAGTGTCTTAAAATATTAGCTATCCACGAAATATTCCTAGTTAAAGTTATCTTCCTTAGAATTGTGTTTTACGGTTTTTTCCAATGGCAACATTTTCGGAGTTTACCAACCAAGGAATCCCCTCCGAAGGGAATCTTAGTCCTTTTCTGGCTTTTGGGAATGTTGGTGCTCCTTATATGGAAACATTGTCCCTGCCTAGATTAACTGTTGGGTTGCCCGTTTGGTTATTCTTGACCTCTGTGGTCTCGAGTGTTCTGTCCACTGTACAGCCATCTCCTCCACCAAAATAACATCATGTTTCTTATAAGGTGGACCTCTCCCCTTATTTTCCTATTTCTTCATCCTCCTCTTCTACTTCGCCTGAGTTTGGATTCTAGTAACGAGATGGCTAAGAAGAAGAAGAAGACAAAGAAGAAGAAGTCAGATAAGCAAGAGGCTAATGTTGCAGCTATTGCGTCTCAGACACTTTCCATTGATAAACCATCCAAACATTCACGGAAAGTAAAATTCCCTTGTATGTTGTGAAAAGGAGACCATCTTCTTTGAGACTACCCTGGCATTCCCAAGGTATTTGAAGCATGGTCCGACGGTCATCCGTCATTGCCTTTGGCTTTTGGAAGTCATATTGGTGACACATCTTCGAATAGTACTAATAAGACACGTAAGAAACAAGGTAAGATCACGAATCCCTGTAAGTTGTGTAAAGGGCATCATCCCATTCACCTTTGTCCGTACATGGATGAAGCCAAGAAAGTGTTGGACAACCCTACTATTTCTGCACCCTACCTTCCAGCTGGTTACAAGAAGCTTTTTTCGAGTCCTCTGCTAGTTGATTCAATGACTAGTCAAGATTCATCCTTGTTTGATCCCATTCCCTTGCAAATTCAAATTCACAAATCCATTCCCAACCAACCATTGGTCAAGGAATCGGTCGACTCGATCCCGCCTTTGGTTCATCAGGTCTTTTTCATCTAGAGTGGATCTCATCCCCTTCAGGTTATTCTTGTTTTTTCAGATTCCTCGGACTTGGAGAAATATTCTCCCATTCCTATAGTTCAAGAAGTTGCTCCTCCTGCTCCCGTGATGTAGGTCCCGAAGGATGCTCTTCTTGCTCCCGTAACACCAAGGGATGACCATCTCAGTTCGATGGTACCCCCTCCAAGTAGTTTGGTCGCTTCCTTCGATTGGAGTCGATTTTTAGGATACTACCTTCCTTCTTATGTGCCTTTTGATATCATGGTACATGTCTCCCATGTGGTTGTACCCAACACCATTATAGATAAAGGTGCATCCGTTAATGTTTTTTCTTCAACTACTTGGCAAGATTTTGGTTCTCCACTGCTTGTGCCTATTATGCAGAATCTGTTGGAATTTAACAGAGGAACCGGTCAACCATTAGAGATCCTTCCGAGGATTCTTGTTACTTTCAGAGGGAAAACTGTCTATATAGACGTGATGGTTGTTCCAGGCCCCTTATATTTTAATTTACTCCCGGGTTGTGACTATACTTATGTCATTGGATTGCTTGTCTCTTCCCTCTTTCGTGTGATTTGTGTCCCACACAAAGGTCAGATCATGGCCATTGATCAGCTTTCATTCTTTGGCCCTGACGTAACATCTGGTCCACCATCATCCCTTCCAGGTCTTTATCTTCCAGTTTTATCTTCCCCGCTACAGGTTAATTATATGGCTACCTGTCCCATGCCCGCATTCAGTGATAGTGTCGTTGTGCATCGTGTGGCATTGGGTCCTAATTTTCGAGATGTTTTTCTCCCATCCAGTGCAGAACTTTTTGAATCCATGACCTCTTATTCGTCAAGATGAAAGATCGTCAGAGCATAGTTTGTTTTCTTATCTCAAGCTCCTTAAAAAATGAAACAAGCTCATCGGAGTAGATTTCATTTTTCTTGTGTCAAGCTCCTTAAAAAATGAAACAAGGTGTCATGAGGATAGTTCTTTTAATGTGTCAACATCATTAAAACAATGAAAAACGTTCCCGTTCAATTCGAGTCTTTACCATATCTCGTAAAATCCTAGTCGATTCTTTCTCTTGATCTCATAATTTGAACCTTCACTACATCTGCCTTTCATATGGACTGAAGCTTGGGGGGCATGTACCTCGAATTGAGTCACCATGCTGGGGGCATGCTTAATTTTTTAAGCATAGTTTGTTTCCATTTCAAGTTTGTGTAAAAATGAAAATGGTTCCAAGCATAGTTTATCTTTGTTTCAAGCTTGTGTAAAAATGAAACCATTCCCATTTTACCTCTTGTGATTGCCATTTTATCAGCCTATTTTTGCCAGATGAGCCTTGGTTTTCTCACTCCATCGTCACTATCTTCTTGGCCGATCATAGTGACCATTTCACTTGATTGTTTCACCCATTCATGAGGAACCGCTATGATAAGTGGTCTTGTTAACCAACCTCTTGATCTTTACTTGTTCTGAGCAGTTCCACCGTTACCGAAACCAGTAGCTACCCTTAATACCACTCGTTCCTCCAGGAGGAGTCATCTTTCAACTCTTTTCTGACTCTCGAAAATTGAAAAGATTGGCGAGACTCTTTTCATTTTGAACTTGTTAAATGGCTGTGAAACGATATCTACCCTAGTATACGTTTAACCCTTTTCGGGCTGGGATGGATTATTTCTGAAGGAAGGAATACCTTAGCCTATCGCTACTAATAGGTTCTCTCAGACACAGTTTTCTACCTTTTCGGATCTGTGAGACTACCTACGAAAATGGACTGATGGAGCTTTATTTTCTGCCTTCTTTTCAAACTCTATAAACATGAAAATACATCGAGTTCTTTCTTTGTCAGACTCGTTAAACCCTTATGACATTGGAAATTTTCACCATGACGTTAATCGAGTTCCTCCTTCCTAGGGCTCGTAAAATGTACTAGGTTGGATTTTTCTAAAGGAAAAACTTATATGACAAGCATATGGTATCCTCTTCAAGCTTGTGTAAAAATAAAGAGGTAATCTCCATAAATGGTGGGGGAAAATGGAATTTTTTCGTTAGTTGTGTCGGCAGTATGTCACTCTTGAACATGACACTTATATGAAGTTCGTGTCGAGTTGAGATATCTTCATTCTGTCACTTTTCCTCCATGGGTTTGGGAAATCCATTTTCCTCTCATTCGATTTAAAATTTTTTCTACATAACCTCTCATCCTATTCGAGTCAAATGCTGCCAAATTCCAAATTCGTGTCGCCAATATGTTCAAGAGAAAATCCTTCTGCATTTTGTACATTCTTGATCCTCTATTTCAGTCTTGAATCACACTCATATTACATCCTCTATTTCGTGTCGATGGTGTAGGATTCATTATGACCCTCCTTCAATAGATCGCTTCTTGTTGACTTCATCTCATTATTTGGGAAGTTGATCTACAGATCCTTTTTGGTACCTTAGAGCTTGCATGCCCTAATGGCAAGTTCTTCGCATTCGACGAAAGGTTCACATCATTGGCCTTTGATTGGGTGATTTCATGGGTGTTCAATTTCAGCTCACTATTCACATTCCATGGATTGTACTAGTAGTACCTTGAGTGCCATTGACATTATTGGTGCTTTCTCTCGCACTTGTTAACGGTTCACATCATTGACCGGTAATCAAGTGATTTTCTAGCATGTTTGACTTCAACACATCTATTCAAATGTTGGAATTTGTACTTTGATCGGGTGGTGTTGGAGTGCAAGACCCTGGGTTTCAATCACAAAAGTCCAGGTTACAAGGAGTGATGAGTCATTCATGATTATATACATGATTCTTTAAATGGATGGCTACGCCCATACTGTGGGTTCTCTTGTTTTTATCCTCTCTATACGGATGGCTATGCCCATACCATGGATTTATTTCATATGATCCCTTTATTTGGATGGCTACGTCCATGCCAAGAATCCATGCACATGATCCTCTTCTTGATGTACAACTACACCTATACCATGGATTCATCTATTTTCAATAGAGGTTTTAGTTATTTATATGTATCTATGCTTGATTTGCAGGTCTCCTGACAACAGTGTCTGGTTCCTTGCACGTACTTGTAAAGCATTTCACCCCTCACTCATGTTCATACTTCATACTTTAGGGGGCATCTGTTACACAACATTTTTTCATTTTCCCTGCAATTCCCATCTCGCTCATTGGAGGGTCATTTCTATGATCAATAAGTAGTGTCATGCCTTGCAAATACAATCATTGCATCCCTTTCCATGAGGATAACATTATTTATGTTGGCCATTTCCTGAGCAGACCACTAAAAAAACATGTTTTTGCCTTGGCACGAATATCCAGTTACACTCCCGTGTCAAGCTGGAAAATTAACACTTATCCCATGCTAGTTGGCGCTCTATCCCTGTTAAGCTCCAGCGCCAAGATGTTTATGGAATGTTTTTTAAAAATAGAGGTGAAGGTTCTATTCCAACCACTTCAAGGATGAGTCATTGGGAGTGGTTGAACTGAAACAACCATGGACTCCCTCCTTTCGTTAGTAGTTTCCACCTCCCTTAGAACTCTCCTAAAGGATAGGACCCTCTCCCTCCTTTCTATGGATCCCAACCTCCTCCTCCTCTTCCATTGAAGTGCTAGTTGAACAGATAACTGAAAATGTTAGAATAGAGAGAAGAAGCAATCATAGCTTCGATATAATAGTGCATAATGTGATTGTTTCTGTATGTTGAGAACATAGTGAGATCTTGGAGCTTTGTTCATGAGGGTGTGGCAAACATGCTTGGATATAGACCTGCCGAAGGAGAGCCTCAACATCAAGGCTTGGTTGTAAACTCCCCTTGTATTTATCATAATAAAATGCATCTGATGTTTATCTTCCACTCTTGTTTACATATATAATGATATTTCTAGCATTCCTTGATCAGTTAGATAGGTTGTAATTATTTTATGTTTTTCATGGTTTTATGCTTGTCGTGGTGTCTTAACTATCTATACAGTTAATTGAACGTTGGTAACAGCGTGTATTGAGCTTGAAAAGAGCGACAGATTAAGAAGCTTCGACGGAAGATGACAACATAGCATCAGGATAAGATAGGTCATCTTCCTTGCTCTGAATTTCATTTACAATTGAGGAAGGTAGATGTTAGTATGTTCCCGTAGTTGCTAGACCCACCCTAGGGCAAGAGGGATAGCCTTTATCTGTAGAGGGGATTTACCTGGATGTTACAAAATTTCATGTGACGGTGGAGAGTGCGAGATATCATTGCCGAAGGTGCTTCGTCGTGTGAGGTGTGGTGAAGGTGTGCATTTTCATGCACTTACTTGGTAAATGAATCTATCTACGAATGTAAGCATTGGAAGCTTTTATAATCCATAAATAAAACTAGTAAATCCAACAATATAACTAGTATTTTGATCAATCCATAAATCTAGGCAAGGAAGACTCAAGTTATAAAGAGTAGGATAAGTTGTGCAGGTAGGCTTGACCAAAGGGAGAGGAAGAATGGCTCACCTGACGAAGGAGGGTGAGGAAGAATGGTGAAGACTAGCGGGAGAGGAAGTTTTTTTTTATCGATTGGGACAACCTCAAAATCCTAAGCTAGTTATTTGGATCATAGTGAATCTACCTCCTGTTGAAGCCTCGAAAATCGCTGCTACAACATTGGGGGATAACCACCCGGTCCGGACCTTAATGCAGCTCCTTTTCCGTTTATGATAGTGGCTCTGACTGGTTTAACTAGGTCCAGTTACCTTCTCCCTATCGCTATTGGTTTATGATGTATCGTTAACTACCAATAGACAGGGATATCAGATTAATTCTTCTTGCTGATCAGGCTGGAGAATGACCCTTAAGCTGATTTGGGTTCAGCCAAACCACAACTAAGATTTTGCCTCTTCGAGAAGAGGACTTAAAAGAATGTAGAAATTAATCTAAATACAAAATTATTCTATAATGGAAGCAAAAAGAAACTAATCTAAATCCTATCTCAATCAAGTAGATGAAAATCTAACCCAATTAAGAGCAAGATAATTAAGTGATGAGTATTAAAATATGTCTAGCTTTTAATTAATGTCAAACTAACGAAGAAATTCAATTAGCTCACATTTGTGAGTACCAAAACACATTCTATTGAGACCATTTGACTAAAATAATAAATCAACAACACTTCGGAAGAAATTCACAAAAATGATATCGATTATCATATCACCAAACTAATAATTAAACAATAACATGTGGAAGAAATTCACAAATACATTAATATTTAATAAATCAAGAAAGAGACATTTACTCCTGAGTAATGGTTACTCGTAAATCAGAGTTTAATTCATATAAGAGCAAGAGATACATAACAATTTGACATAAATTATCCATATCAATGTAAATCCAAAAACATGAATAAAATGAAACAACAATTTTATTAACATAAAAATGAAGCTGATATTTGTTACAGAAATGCCAAAAATACCAGTTAATTGAATCTGCTTCTCTGATCCTGGTCTCTAACAGTACTTTACATTATTTGAATTTCTGCTTTCAAGATAAGAGCTGCAGAAATGCAAACTCTGCCCATCATGCATAATTCAAGATATAAAGAATAAACCCTCATTAATGTTCAGATCTGAAATTTTCTCTCCTCCACATCTACAACTCTAAATCCCTATTACAGAAATTCTTTTAGAAGTCTGGAATTGTAGAGGAGAGCAGCCCCTTTTACATTTTGCAATCTGCCATTTATAATCTTTCCAAAAGTATTTTTAGAAGAGAGTTTGTTGAAGAAAAATCTGCCCAATTCAATTTTAATTGCTCAAAAATTCCAATCTTTAATTGCTGGAGTCTTTTCATTGATTGAAATATTTTTCCTCAATATCCCTTCTATTGTTTTTTCCTGCAATTAAAAATGAATTAAGATTGAAATCTTTTTTTTCCTCAAATTAAAATGAATTAAGATGCAACAATAAAATCCAAATATTATTTCTAACATTAAAACAAATCCAATCAAATTCTATTTAAATAAATAAAAAAGAAATTTGAGCTT
The DNA here is from genome assembly GCA_034641835.2 of Pinus albicaulis. Lineage (NCBI taxonomy): Eukaryota > Viridiplantae > Streptophyta > Pinopsida > Pinales > Pinaceae > Pinus > Pinus albicaulis. Next base: position 1,138,721,920 of record CM076574.1, read on the forward strand.
CTTATTGATACTCTTAATGATCTTAATTAACCAAGGATATATTGATGCATGAATCTGCAATTAGAAGAGGCTGGGAAAATGAAAATGAAGAAAACAAAACTAAGAAAATTGATTTTATTTTTAGAAATTCGGAGCTTGATCTTCTGCCTGATTTTTGACCCAATAAATGATCAAATCTGTTATTGAAACCTCCTCAGAAATGTTCTTCTTGATTTTCTCTTTCCAATGAGCCATCCTGGGCCTCATTTGGTCAAGTAAAACTCAATCTATGAGTCTCCAAAGTTGATAAGTCAAATCTGATATAAATCTGGAAATTCAGTTGCTCCTCTTGACTCAATCGGATCGGAAGATTTGAAAATTGACTTAATCGCATCGGAAGATTTGAACATTGACCTCATCGCATCGCATAAGTTCAATGTGACTCAATCGGATCGGAGGTAATGAGCTCAACGATCAACACAAGCTTAATCTGGACGGACAATGAGCTCAATCACATCGCGATGAAACTAATGAGCCTCAATCGCATCCGGAAAAAATCACTGTCATCGGGGTTTTTTAAAAGGATGTTCACATGAATATTTCCGATGCGATGTGTTTTATGCAAAAATTTAATTTAATTTTTTGTTTTTTTATATATTTGTTTTTAATATAAAATTTTAATTTAATTAAATTAATTATATTTAATATAATAATTTATTTATTTAATTCAAAATTTTATGTTAAAAATTATTTTTTTGTTTTTTGATCTTATTTTAGAGATGTTAAATTAGACTACGAAAAAATGATTATTTACCTAAAACAACCATTTTGACAATTTGGATTTTTTCAAGATTAATAATTTATTTGAAAATTGGAAAATTGGAATAAATGACTGAAATCCCGATGCTTTATGATTTGGCCGTATAAGTAAAAATAAAAATTGTTAGTAATAATTAATCTAGGGGTTAGTATTTAAACTAAATGCATTATTAAAATCCGCATTTTTTAACCCAAGCGACATAATTGATTAGACTTCAAAGGAGTGCTATTTACAAACCAGTTGACCAAATGAGACGAAACAAGCGTCAACATGAAGCTTATAAAAAAACGATTTCAACTAAGCAATCAAAACAAGAATCTAAAGAAAATGAAAAATTAACAAAATCCTAAGATAATTGACTTAATAAAATCATAAAAGGTGTTTAGATAAAAAATTTATAGAAAGGGTCCCCATTATTTGATGTGAACAAGCATTCAAATGGGGGGTTGTTGTACCGTACAACAATTGGCGATTCACTGGAAGAAACAGTTATCTCTGTTTGATAAAAATGAAATTTTCCTAAAATTAAAGTAAAAATAATTAAAGAAGAGAAAATTATTTTTGGAATGTTTGACTAGGTTCATTAATCTGAATAAAAGCAACAATCATCTTACCGTAATTTTCTTGAAATTCCTCATAAATTAAAATATCTCATAACTCTATATCAGTCCTTAATTAGTTCTAGAGATAAAGCAGGGGTCACTTTACAGCCGAGCTTTTAAAGTGTACTCATTTGTCACAGGTAGAGCCACTGCTGCTAGCAAACATCTATAGTCTCGACAGGGTTACCTTTTAATCATCAATGATTCAGAATCCTATCTATTTAAGAATTATTGACCTAGAGATAAATCCATTTATATATGTTTATTTTTTATTTTTTATTTTTTTATTTTTTTATTTCTTAAAAGCCATTGTCCTGGTTTGGTAGCCAGATAGTTGACAATGCCATTCACTGGTTATAATTGGACTGAACAAGCTGGCTCGTGATGAGACCCCTTGTCTTACAATTGTTTGAAATTATAAGCCATTACCCTGGTTTGTTTAGCAGTGTTGGTAATGTCAGCATATTTTTCCCCTATGATCATGGTAAGCAGGCTCGTGATGAGACCTCTTATCTTTTAAGTTTTAAATATATTTTTGGATTACACTCTAGAAAAATAAAACTCTTTTAAATAGGGAGAATCATTAACTCCTTAAGAGTTCAGAATGACAATTTCAGAGTTAAAAGTGCTTTGTTGTAAAGTGTCTTTACTTGGTTAAAAATAACTTTTCTTGACTGATAATAGAATTTTGAAAGATCTTAATAAAGTATTGAAATCTCAAAATAATTACAATTTTGATGAAAAAGAAATTTCTCAGATTTCACGATACTTCGTCAACTTTTCTTGTTTTGTAATCTCTTCCTTAAGTATGTCTACCTTTATAATAAGAAAAACAAATTTTGCTAAGCGATTTTAAGAAAAAGCTAATAGGAGACTATTAACAATTTTTCCTATGTATGCCAACCATTGTTAAGTAATAAAAAGCCTTCCATATAAAACATAACAAAGTTACCAAAATCAAAATTGAAAACCAAAGGAAAAGAATTCTTAAACTAAAGTGAGAAAAGAAATCAGCAAACAAAATTAAAATGAAGCAAAAAGTGGAAAAGAAAAAATCCAAGCTTTTGAAATACAAACTCTAACAAAAAAAATGTTTATACCAATGTCTCAACAACATGAAGTAAAATAAAATAATCATGTAATCATTTCTTCTTATGTCGAGATCCATAAAACTTATACCTTGCAAGGTTGTAAATGCTTTAGGTTTCAGATAGTAGTGATGATAAAATTCAGCCACAATGAAAAATTTCTGTTTGATGTCAATCTTGTCGTTTTCAAAGCATTATCTTAATCATTTTCTAATAAAAGAAATGCTTTAAAGAAATATAATAAAGGTTCAGAAACTTCCTAGTGTAGCTGTTTCAATGAAGACTATCGTTGCTTCTTGAAAATAAAACCAGGAAAAGAGCATAGGGCTTCCAAAATATGATTTGGCAGATGTTTGAAAGCTTTTATGAGGAGCTGCAAAACATATTCAAATATCAACATAATTTTGAAAAACAAAACTGAAACTAAAGTAATGAAATGGAAATTAATGAAAGTGGGTACATGAATCTTACCATTGGATGATTGCATTTGATCTTACCTGAAGGTATCAATTTCTCCAATACTAGTTGACTTCTTCTTGTAGTTTGACATTAAAAATATGAAGAAGGCAAACTAACCAAAATTCTATAACCCAAAATCATTATTTATTTTATTTAATTTAAAGCAAGCAGTAAAATGTAAAAACGAAATGCTTTGTGTTCAAGGGAATTGAAATTAAAACAATCGCGATAGCAGTGATGTGATTTTTATAATAATTGGTGATGAACGAAGAACGATAAGCGATGAACAATCGGAAATTAGTGAAAATCAATGAGCAATGAGCATTTGGCGATTAATAAAAAGCGATAGCGATAAGCAATTGGTGATGAATTATTGCATCACAATTTTTAAAATGAGCACACAAGGATGTATTCAATTTTCCTCCCGATTTGCGATTTGCGATTAGACTTGTTGCATCGGAGGTCTTTCAAAATTAATCCTTGACTAATTTAATAATTTGCGATTGCGATTTGAACTTCATCGCATCGGAGTTTTTGCAAATGGATATATCAAAATGAGGTTTCTCCGATTTGCAATTGCCGATTGGGTTGATCGCATCGGAACTTTTGAAATGAACGAATCAACTGTCATAGAACTCTGCCGAAATGCGATTGCGATTAGACTTCATCGCATCGGAACTTTTAAAAAGTTGACCTTTTAATCAATTGTGATATGAACCAATTGTGGTATGACTTTACCAATTCGTGATTGCGATTAAGTTTTTATCGCATTGGAGTTTTTTTTTGAATGGAAGAATTAACCTTATGCCTAATGCGATATGTGCGTTTGTTATCCATTTCATTGCATCAGAACTTTTGTAATGAAAAACAAACCTTTCAATTTATTCCAATGCGATATGTGATTTGATATTTTATGAAAAATTGAATGATGTAACACATCAGAGATCTTGCATCGAAAATATGAAAATCAAGTTGGAACATTTCTGATATGAATCTTACGATACTGTTTTTAATTTCAATTGGATTTTTTAAATGAATGAAAGCAAAGTTAAAGAATGCTCAAATTCTAATGAATCATAAATAAAATTTTCCTGAACCTGTTGCAAATTTGAAATGGGTTTGCTGCTTACTTCAAGTTTTGAAAACAAATGAAAACATGCAATTAAAACAGAAAAAGAATCAAAAATAAACTAAAGAAAAGATAAAATAATAATAGATGAAAATGAACTTGTAAATGCATACCTGGAAGGAAATTGTCTGTAGATTTTACCTCATGAATCTTCAAATTCTTCCTTCGATTTATCAAAATTCTGACTTTGTTCAAAATCATCTCATTATTTATTCTAAATCGGAGTGAGCAATCCACCTAAATAAGATATGTTTATTCATGTTCAGGAAATATAAAATTTACCAGAAATAAATATGAAACTAGTCTTCCCTTTTGAATTGAAACAACAATTTATTACCTCTACTCATTCTGAATTGACTTGAGAAAAATCTATATTGTTATAGTGACTGTTCAATAATGCCTTTAGTAAATGAATATGATGCATATTGCAGCATCAAATAATAAACTAAAGGTTTGAATGGGATAAAGCCACTAATTGTGGAAAAATGTCAAAACAGATTTGAATGTGTGCACACAGCAAAATGGACATCCTAAAGGTCAGCTTAACAAATTTTGAGGAAGATATTATGAACTTCATATGATTACCACGAAAGGTTAGACTGACTAATAATGATTGATTCAGAATTAAGCTTATCATAGACAATCATACATTTCATGGGATAATGAGATCATGAAGCTTTTATATCCTCAAAACCTTTATCATATAAATTTCAAAAGAAAATCTTAGAAGGAAATCCTGAAATTAAGAAAAATGGATTTGAGGTGATTGATGCCAAGTGCAACCTTAATTGAATTTAATCAAGAGATTATTCAAAATAGACAGAGTAGAGGTATTTCTGTAAGAAATTTAAAAAAGGAAAGCAAGAATTAAAATTTTCTGATTGATAGAAAATGTTTTCGTTGAACATGTATGAAAATGGTTGATTTCTTTTTTTTATTTTTAATCTACAGAACTATTAAAAATAAATTAACTATATAAAACAAACAAACTAAATTAATTCTACTCCTATTCTAACCATATACTTGAAAAATGACTAGGTATAGTCATATTTCCAGTGTAACCATTTTCTCATTTTAATCCCTACATGTATGTACAATTCAAATGTTAGTAATAAAAATAGAAATCTTATTGAACTAAGAAAATTAGACCTGAAATCAGAATGTACAACTATTGTTAGAAGCTTATCTAAAATCTCCTTCTCATGAAATTTTCTTTCCAATTGAATACCAATTGGATCATAGAAATTTGGATGGATTTCTATTAATAATTGGGAAATGTTCAAAAGAGGAGATGAAAGGCCAGATTGTAGATATGAGATTTTAGATTCAAAGGCCTGGAAGAAACTGTTAGTGTTATGTGTAAATGTTAAGATATTAACAATCTTCCATGAAGGAAAAATTTCCAAATATTTTTCAAACGAATTAATGAAAAATGAATGGAAATCTTTCAAATGAAATGGAAAATTATTAATTAAATTGGATTGCTGGCAGACTTCTAAAAATACATTCTCTTGTTGATATTGTCTTTGAGAAGATAGAAGCTTTTGATACAACATTAGCATTGATTGAAATTAAAATTGAAATAGCTTTTGATGCTTTTGATTATAATATAAAACTTCAATTTTCCAACAGGGCAATGTATCAATTGAATGTCTGATAATAAAGTGCTCAATATGCCAGCATAATGTATCAAAAATCTGAAAATAAATCTGATTTAATACAAAATAAGTGAGGAAACCAAAATAAAATGAAATCACTATTTGTACAACTAATGTTACAGCACAATAGAGATCGTTTTGAAATAATTTCTTTTTTACAAGGATTGGCCAAAATTATGGAATTTGAGTAATTTCGAATTCCAACTTGTGAATTAGAAAGTGATTTATGATTATGAACATGAATGAAAGCTTGATCATGATATGAATCATAAATTGGAATATTTTCTCGAATAGTGAAATCATGAAGATGATTATCTGCTTTAGAGTGAGGATTAGTTGAAATAATTTCTAAATTGAAATGTTCCTCATTCTCAAATGTTATTTTAACTTTATCATGAGGACTCTCTTTAGAAGAATAGAAATTAATATCCTCAATGTTAGAATAATTATCATAAATAACTTCACAAGATTATTTAGAATTCCCTTCAATCTTATCCAATATATCCAAACACGGAGGAACAAGAATTTCATGTTCATTAATGGAAAAAGAATGATCATTAATTTCTTCTCTATCTTGATAAAAACTTAATGGTAATTCATTTAGATCAGCCTCTGTATTTTCTGAAATATCATTAACACCAAGAGGGGAAAAATTACCATCATTAAAAATATCAGGATAAAGGGAAAAATGTGAATCTGAAATAATACATTTAAAAATGTTTCTGTTTGAGAATTCTTGTGCATTAAGCACATTGTAAATTTCAGATTCTAAATCATTCCTTTGTGTGCTCATGCTTTCTTGAAGAAGGCTGCTTTGCTGCTCTGATTTCAGCATTTGTTCATCATGAAAAGATTCAGAAATTTGTACAGCAGTTTGCATGCTATTATTTACTTTGATTGTTGCTTGCACTTGCTGATTTGCAATCTGATTTTCTGAATTTAATGCAGAGAAACTTTCAGATTCCAATGCAGGTCTTTCTCCAAAATTGTTGTTGTTGTCTTCTTGCATTTGATTAGAAATATTTTCCAAGCTTTGTGAAACCTCTTCATCACAATTTATTTGCACACCCAAATTGAAATTCTCATTTATGTTAGAAGGGGATGGAACAAAGCTTGAATTAATTTCATATGGATCGGGACTAGGGGGAAGAGAATAATTATGTTCAAACCAATCTAGTGATTCTTCTTTTATAGGTTCATCTTTGACATTAAATTTTAAACAATTCAAATGAAATCGAATATTAAAATCTCTAACAGATTCATTTTCTTTTCGTAGATATTCAATTTCATCATATACCTGATCATAATTATAGCTATCAAATCTACAAATGAAAATTGTAACAAATTGATCCCAGCTGTGAATTGAGGCAACCAGAAGAGTTATACACCAGTTTCTGGCTTCTGCCCCAAATGTGAGAGTAAAAATTCTACATAAGATGCCTTCATCAATTCCTTGAAAATCATAATTTGAAACATTTTGAATAAATTGAAGGACATGATTAAAAGCAAAAGAATTTCTCTTACCGTTGAATTTTACCTGAGACAAGAGTCTTTCCACTTCGGGTGGAGTATTGGAAGATGCACGTCCATGGATACAACTCCAAATTGAAATTTTAAGAGGAGCCATCCTGATTAAATAAAATGTTAAAATTGAAAAGACTCCAACAGACAACAAGTTTCAGGCCCTCCTTCTAGCGCCAAAAATGTTGAAGCCTCGAAAATCGCTGCTACAACATTGGGGGATAACCACCCGGTCCGGACCTTAATGCAGCTCCTTTTCCATTTATGATAGTGGCTCCGACTGGTTTAACTAGGTCCAGTTACCTTCTCCCTATCGCTATTGGTTTACGATATATCATTAACTACCAATAGACAGGGATATCAGATCAATTCTTCTTGCTGATCAGGCAAGAGAATGAACCTTAAGCTGATTTGGGTTCAGCCAAACCATAACTAAGATTTTGCCTCTTTGAGAAGAGGACTTAAAAGAATGTAAATTTAATCTAATTGCAAACTTATTCTATAATGCAAGCAAAAAGAAACTAATCTAAATCCTATCTCAATCAAGTAGATGAAAATCTAACCCAATTAAGAGCAAGATAATTAAGTGATGAGAATTAAAATATGTTCGGCTTTTAATTAATGTCAAACTAACGAAGAAATTCAATTAGCTCACATTTGTGAGTACCAAAACACATTCTATTGAGACCATTTGACTAAAATAATAAATCAACAACACTCCAGAAGAAATTCACAAAAATTGATATCGATTATCATATCAGTCAAACTAATAATTAAACAATAACATGTGGAAGAAATTCACAACACATTAATATTTAATAAATCAGTGTTATAAGACAGATTTCTGAGAAATGGTTACTCAGAAATCAGATTTTAATTCATAAGAGCAGAGATACATAACAATTTGAGACAAATTATCCATATCAACATAAATGCCAAAACATGAATAAAATGAAACAACAATTTTATTAACATAAAAATGAAACTGGTATTTGATACAGAAATGCCAAAAATACCAGTTAATTGAATCTGCTTCTCTGATTCTGGTCTCTAACAGTACTTTACATTACTTGAATTTCTGCTTTCAGGACTAGAGCTGCAGAAATGCAAACTCTGCCCATCATGCATAATACAAGACATAAAGCATAAACCCTCAATAATGCTCAGATCTGAAACTTTCTCTCCTCCCCATCTACAACTCTAAATTCCTATAACATAAATGCTTTTAGAAGTCTGGAATTGCAGAGGAGAGCAGCCTCTATTTACATTTTGCAATCTGCAATTTATAATCTTCCCAAAACTATTTTTAGAAGAGAGTTTGTTTGAAGAAAAATCTGCCCAATCCAACTTTAATTGCTCAAAAATTCCAATATTTAATTGTTGGAGTCTTCTCATTGATTGAAATCTTTTTCCTCAATATCTCTTCTACTGTTTTTCCTGCAAAAAGAAATTAAAAATCATTTAAGAAGCAAAAATAAAATCCAAATAGTATTTCTATCATTAAAACAAATCCAATCAAATTCTATTTAAATAAATAAAAATGAAATTTGAGCTTCTTATTGATACTCATAATGATTTTAATTAATCAAGGATATTATTGATGCATGAATCTGCAATTAGAAGAGGCTGGACAAATGAAAATGAAGAAAACAAAACTCAAAAAATTGATTTTATTTTTTAAAAATTCGGAGCTTGATTTTCTGCCTGATTTTTGACCCAATAAATGATCAAATCTGTTATTGAAACCTCCTCATAAATGTTCTCCTTGATTTTCTCTTTCCAATGAGCCGTCATGGGCCTCATTTGGCCAAGTAAAACTCAATTTATGAGCTTCCAAAGTTGATAAGTCAAATCTGATATAAATCTGGAAATTCAGTTGCTCCTCTTGACTCAATCGGATCGGAAGATTTGAACATTGACTTAATCGCATCGGAAGATTTGAACATTGACCTAATCGCATCGTAAGATTTGAACATTGACCTCATCGCATCGCATAAGTTCAATGTGACTCAATCGGATCGGAAGTAATGAGCTCAATCGCATCGGGGCTGACAAGCTTAATCGGATCGGAGGTAATGAGCTCAATCGCATCGGATGAAACTAATGAGCCTCAATCGCATCGGGAAAAATCATTGCATCGGGGTTTTTTTAAAAGGATGTTCACATGAATATTTCCGATGCGATGTGTTTTATGCAAAAATTTAATTTAATTTTTTGTTTTTTTATATATTTGTTTTTAATATAAAATTTTAATTTAATTAAATTAATTATATTTAATATAATAATTAATTTATTTAATTCAAAATTTTATATTAAAATTTTTTTTTTTTTTTTTTGATCTTATTTTAGAGATGTTAAATTAGACTACGAAAAAATGATGATTTACCTAAAACAACCATTTTGACAATTAATTTTCTCGTATTAGTTGGGTTTGTTTTGAAATTTGGAAAATTGGAATAAATGACTGAAATCTCGATGCTTTATGATTTGGCTGTATAAGTAAAAATAAAATTGTTAGTAATAACTAACTAGGGGTTAATATTTAAACTAAATGCATTATTAAACTCACATTTTTAAACACATGTGGAAAATACATAATTGATTAGACTTCAAAGGAGGCATGGTTTAACCAGCTGTCAAATGAGATCATGCTGAAGGCCAAGTTAATGAAGATGAGAAAACGATTTCAACTATGCCACTGCCAGAATTTGGGGTGAAATGAAAATTAATAAATCCTAAGAGGTTTGATTTACTGTAGTCTGGGTACAAAAGTTTAGATAAAATTTACAGGAGAACTCCAACATTTTGATTTCAACAAGATTCAGTTTAGGTTATAATGACAACCACTTCTCCAAGGCAAGAATAATTCTAGACTTAGAAGGTTTCATGGAGAAAGCCAGGGAGAAGTGATTTTAGATTTATTAGGCTTTTCACGCTTCTTTTTGGTGCTGCCATTAATAATGTTGAAAAGAAAGCATCTCCATGCCTTGTTTTCCTCATACTTCAGGCAGGTGCACACACTATTTTAGTCATATGTACTTCTTAGGTCAGGATAGAAACACTTCCTACCTCAACTTCAAACCTTGCTTACCTAACTTGTGATTGTCGAAAGTTCTGGACCCACAACCTAGATTGCCACAACACCAATGTGACTAACTTGTTTGAAACTGGATAGGTTGGGGATTGGAATTATTTAAGTTGGACAGGTTAGACCTTACCTATTTGTAAACTGTATTTTTATTAGGTTATCGCATCTATTAGAGGAGAACTTGATAGGCCACGTTCACATTCTCTCTCTATCATTTGGATATGTCATCCTTTCACTATATAATTTCCAAGTTTTGATTTCTCAGTTCAATAATCAATCAAGAATTCACAATGCCACCTTTCACTATAGATTTTCCCACGAGTTCATGGTATCCTCTAAGCTTTCTTCACTTTCCTATCCTTGAAAACGGATAGGCAAGTTTTTCACTCTCTATCATCTAGATACCCCACCTTTAAGTACTGAAATTCCCAGTCATTTTCTAGGTGAAATGGTGGTCAATCTATCACTCATGACATGACCTTTCATTATTGAATTTCCCTAATATCAAGGTGTGATAGGTTTGATGGCTGGATAGGATGGATGGGATCAAAGGCTTGTCTTACTTTACTAGCGAGCCTAGAGTAGCTTGTCTTGGATCAGCTGGTACTTCTCAAGCAACTGCATGGATCTTACGCAAGTGGTACATTATCTACATGCCCTTGATTTGATTTTTAAGCTATCTCTCCTTACTTTTGAAGGTAGGTAGGAGCTTACCCGTCAGACAAAGAGAAGGTCAATACTCGAAGAATCATGAATAAGAATCGTAAGAGGAAAATAAATATTTTGTTTGTATATAGATTTGTTGTTCAAGTCAAACCTTCAAAACTGCTCTATTGGAGGGGGATGGTTTGACGATTCCTACTGGCTCTTTCTTTGAAAGCACTAAGAAGTCTGATCGAGTAAATGGGAAGGTAGAATAATAGTGCTTAACCTTGCTCTATCCTTGGTTGATTAACTGGTTCATCCCACCCTTTGCATCAGTGTACAAGCAAGAAACTACCTTCTTTCCTGTTCATTAATTGAATCGGAACAATATCCCAAACACACTTTCTAAGTTAGTATACCTTCCCTGACCTGGAACTATAGTTTTTGGCGTTACATTTCTTTGATGGATTACCTTTCTTTGGTTTGGAATTAATGACTCTGCCTGGGTTACCCTTGCCTGGATTAACTTTCCATGGTTGGATGTCCTTTCCCTATTGAAAAATCCTAGTTGATCTTACTTGGGTCATGTTTATATAATGAAACATGCTTGGGAAACATGTCGGGGGATTTCCCACCTGAAACTGGGGAAAAAATTTCAAGGAATTTCCCAAACGAACTCCCTTTACCCCGTTGACCTTACTTGGGCTTACCTGAATGATCCTGCTTGGGGAGTCGCTTCAAGGGCTTTCCCAGCTGAACCTATATGGGGATACTTTCGAGGACTTTATCAGCTCAAGCAACTCTATAAACCATTCATTGCTTAGCCTTCCATAAGAAAAATTAATTAATTTTCCTCCCTAATCTACCTTCTCTTTGAAGGAACATACAACAAAAATAGAGAAAAAAATCGATGTGAAAAAAAGATGTATACAAGAAGTACATGCGAATACATAATCGATGGTCATCAAAAAGCTATAGACAGTCTGCATGGGGGCCCTAAATAGCAATTTTTGTATTGGAAATGGTATACAAGAGGGATAAGGTTGTATGAAGGGATACTTGATTGCAGAATCATGCTCCATTTTCCTTAGAAGAGAGAAGCTTATCACCTAATTTGAATTTGACCTCACCCTTACTAACTTTGTGCCATACCCCACACCTAGTGCCTTAATATCGAGGGAGAGACACTAACGAAGTAATTTTATATAGATAGGGTATTTATATATGTTCTTTCTAGAAAATGTGGGGGGGTTTTGAAGGGTGGGTAGATTTGGAAAAGGTGGATGTAGTGATTTGGAGATATGTAGAAATCCTGGTCATGATCCCCTTCCCTATCATAAAAAAATAAAATATCATAATATTAAAATATCATAATTAAGATAATAGAGCTCCATGAAAGAATTTTTACCATCCTCCACCAAAATGTTACAACTTTAATGAAGTGGGGAATATGACATGAAACTATCTGCAACCTCATTAGCCTCACTATAGAAACTACTAGAAGATATAATATAGAGGACTACCTGGAGTTTATTGAGAAATGGGAGGTGCAATATATAAGGAAGCGCAGTGTAAACATGGTGAATTTTGAGCCAAGGATCCTTGGTGGAAATCTTTTGGGTCACATATATATAGGAATTAATATCATCACCGAGGAAGGAGCCAATACTAGTGCAGATGTGGCAGTTTTGGATCAGTGGACTATATGTAGTGCTCTGTATAAGTTTTAAGTGTTTTATGTAGTTCATAAGAAACAATATCTATGAGATGCAGTGGAATTGATGCTAGAAGTCATCTAATGAAATATGTCTCTGTTGTGGTGATGGAAAATCCATTGCCTATATTTTGATAACCGAGAAGATGCCTAAACCTGCCAGTGCAATCTCTGGAGAAATTCCATGGAAAACTTCAAACATTCCTTTATATATTGGAAAATGCCCAAGTTATTCCCAATATGAAGGGGGTATTGCACAATTTTTGGGATCACGTACAGAGACAATTTATTGACCCTTACACCACTTACAAAGGAAATAATGGTCAGGAAAACAATTCAAAATAAACAAACTAATTGGAGGTATGAGGTGTTCTAGATCTTGAACATTTTTCTAAATAAATATTGGTCATAGCAGTTGATCATAGTTGATAGCTGAGAATAGCCAGATATAAGAATATTAATCATAGCCAATCATAGTCGATATCTGGACATAGCTAGATATAAGAAAACCACTCATACTTGATTCAAAGACAGTTAGTGACAGAAGGTGGTAATTATAAGTCAGTCCAGTGACAAAGGGTCATTGTTAGTAGGTATCATTTCCATCCGATACTCTTTACACCATCCGACATAATTATATTTGTGTTACATGTTCTCATACACCATTTTGAGGTGCAACCATTCACTTATTCAGGACATAATGAGAAAGGTTCAAAGAAACCAGTGTTACCTATCGATGTAAATGAGAGAAATAACCCTTGAATGACAATTTTTAGGAATTATATTTCACGCATTAAAGTCCAAATTTGTGCTTACCCACTTGTTTTTGGTTGATCTCTAATGCTTTCCCGAGTTAGGAAGGTTCCTACAACTCATAAATATGACCCCACATTCCCTGGCATACCTGGATCGAAATTTGAAAAATGCAATAAGTCACTTACAAAATATTTCAAAAACCTAATATTTCATAGAGTGGAGCTGCTCTCTTGAGGTACACCCCCCACCTAATAGCTAATTAGGGTTTGATTATGAAAAAATTATATTTGGGGTTTATGATTGGAAATATATTATCAGGCCATCAAACTGGATTTTATTTTCTTTAAACCATACCCTTTTCAAAGCTTCTCTCAGATAACCGATATTTCACCAATAATTGATGCCAGTTAGCTAGTGTAGTCTTATTTTTATTCAAGACCCAATCCTCCCATTACACTTTCAGCTCTTCAACACATTACACACTCTGGAATCAGTTCTAAAGCCTCATATGCTTTCATGTCTTGGTACCAAATTATGTTCCAAGTAGGTTTAGACGTTGAGAATCAATACAAGAGCAATACACTCCATTTGCTACTCAATTAAGGAAATAATGTGGATTTTCAATGCCTTATTTTGTTTTTTTGAAGAACTGGTCGAGGGAGAATCTACTCCAAGAGGATATCCTCTTGCATGTTTTGGAAACCAATATCTTACTTATGACCACCTATTTTAGAAGTTGATAAGCCAATTGGGGTATAATAACATATATAATGTGAACTTCAATATATTCTCATATTTGACTTTTTTAATTATGGCATACCTAGATTGAATAAGGCACCTGCTTTTCTTACAACAGATTTCAAAAACTAATCATTCTATGGTTTGAATTCATAAAAAAGCCCTTTTTTGAATTCATATTGGAAATCATCAGGGCGTAAAACTGGATTTTATTCTATATGAACTATATACCATTTCAGAGAGGTTCTCTCTAGTATGAGTATTTCTCCAATCCATTCATGCCAAGCCATACTTTTCCTTGCCTTCTTGACCTACAATCCACGTTGGTGAAGTTAGGCAGGTCAACAGACAAATTATGTAGACATTTGAGGTGCAAGAAGAAATAAAGGTGTTTTCTGCTTGGCGGGAGCACTTGCCAAAGGAACAAGTGTCGTATCTAAGGTGGATTGAGAAGAGGATCAAGGTTTACAATCATGTTAAGGCTTATATATGTAAAAACATAAATCATCCCCAATGTGTGAAGGAGAGGTTGGAACGTGATCATATTTGTCACGTGTTTTCACATTATTAATGCAATAAGAAAGAAGTTGTGTAATTTAGGTCACCCATTTTATGAATCAATGATACTACCTGGATTAATTTCTTACCTTTAAAGGACTCACTGATTACCTTTTTTACTAGTTACACTTAACCTAGCTATCTCACTCATACATATTCAAATCATACTACCTCTCATTCCTATACCCTCAGCCTTTGAAAATAGCCCATGAAACATATGCCCTAGACCCTACAGTTATACGCCTACTTTGGTTGGACTAGTCCTGAAAACATCTAGACTGACTTTGGTGACATTTTACACACTTGGGAACATAAAAATAAACCCTCATACATCTATATCAATCATTTATATAACAAATAACCTAGGTAGAAACAAAAACCCTTACGTTCTAACCCTTCCCTATGATAATTGTAGTTTGACATAAGTAGCCTTTTCATTACCAACATAGTATGTTCGCCATAGGAAGGTCCCATTAGGCTTGTTGTACAAGACATACCTACACATGGATTCAAATTTAACATACTACATACCTATGACTTAGGGCATGAATGAGAAACATCATATAAACTGTTACACCTAGAAAGAAAACTACATCTTATATATATATACAAGAAACTCAGGATAGCCCAAGTCGGGATAACTTCAGTCTACACTTGACCCCTAGCTACGGAAAAAGGCTAGGGTTTCGCTCATTTAGTTTCCCTTATATTTCTCTTATATAAGGGGATCACCTTCCCCTTCTGATTTATGGTCGCTTAATGGTCCCTTTTAGGATGATGATCTCTTTCCTTTAACTCTTTACTACCACTACTGTTGGACCCACATCACGCCCCCGAATTAGGAACAACAAGCACTGGGTTGGGAATGACTTCTACCGAACAAAGATAAGAAGGTATATTTTGAATGTGACCGACTGAATGATGACCTTTTTATGAATGATACCACTAAAAAAACTCCGATAGATGAGGAATAACACCTTTTGTTGGAAATATTGTCATTAATGGCAAAGGAGCACAAAGGAGTAGCACCAGAACTATCATTAAGGGAAAGGAGCAGAGAAGAAGTATCAATAAGGAAAAGAAGTAGATTAGGTAATAAGGCAGTAAGTAAGCATAATAGAGACACATATTAGCAGCAGAGAGGCATGGAGCAGTAGTAGACCATTAACAAAGGCAAAGGAGTAATAAACAATTCACAAATTCTGGATTTAGAGAAGTAATACAGAATGATGGTCTATATTCTAGATTGAAATAGTGATTAAGGCATGCAACAAGCATGATAATCCTAAGTCAGAGTAAATAACAAACAAAAGAATAAGCTCAGGAGAGATTAGCGCTTTTAAAAACCAAATAAAGCTTAGGAAGGATAGTGGAGATGCAGAGTAGCGGTGGTCACAGAATGTAGAGAAATCGACTAAGGTAGAAAAGACTTAGAATAATTCCAAAGGAGGAATCGTACGGCGAGGATCGAATCATAGAATTGAAGTTTTAATATTAAACGACAGATATTTGGACATGTGTCAGGTTGAGAATGAAATCACACATTGCAAATCGGAAATTATAGTGTCTATCTGTTAAGGATCGAAGACCAACTAGATTTGCAAGTAAAAAAAAGGTTTGCTAAATCAGGCATAGACAAACGGTGGAGATCGAATCACACCAGGAGTGATTTAGAAAATCGAAACTTTTGGAGTTTAGCATTAAGGTGTCACATGGTAAGTTAAGTTGTTTGTGATGCGAATTGGAGAAGGCATGTGTCGGCACTGTGAAATATCGCAGACTGCAAGGAATAAGGTTTAACCACTAAGTTAAATCATAAATGTTGCGAAGTGTGATTGTCTGTGATTGGTGATTGTGTTGTGGGACCCTACAACCAAATTTAAGCGTGTATGGAGGGACTTTTCTTTGTTAAATTGCATCACAGGAGGAAAAGGAGAGTACAACATAGAATCTAAGGAATGCGAAGTGCGAAGTGCGATTTGTGAAGCGAACGCAATGTGGCTCAGAGGTGAATATTAATATATTTCAGGTCCAAGGTTTAATGTGTTTGCATTGTCTTTATGAATAAAACCATGCAAGCGGAGGTCAACCCAGGTTACAAAGGAAAGGCCTGAATGCATGAAAAAGGACCTAGAGCCCTTGTAGAATAGTGTTGCAGCAGTGAGTTAAAAGAAAATACTAAACGAGAGTAGACTCGGGTAAGACCTGACTCTAAGTGCAGAACAATGTCATGTAGATGCAGTTGTGAGTTAAAAAGGAAAGGCTGAATGAAAGAGAGAAGACTCTGGGAAAGTGACCCGACACTCATGTAGGGGTGTTATGCGGTTGCAGAAATTTGATAACAAAGAGTGAACGTGGGAAGAAGGGGACTCAGGTAAGTAACTTGACACAAAGCAAAGGAGCAGAGAAGAGCATAGGATGTTATAGGTAAGATATGCAATAGGCAGAGGCAGTGTAAAACATAAAGGCATGGGTCAAGTCGGGCTAAGACAGTAATGTTGCAACATAGTTGGAAATATAATTACAGAAACATAAAATACAAAGGGACAGTAAGAAGAAGAGGAAAAACACATAGAAAATATAAGAATTTGAAAAGGTTGAGTGAAATATTTGATTGTAGCTATAAATGTATTAATTATTTTATATTGTTTTTGATGCAAAGGCAAGTCTCCAAGGAAAATCAAAACTCCAATTAATATTGAAACAAGTGTATATATTGGTGTAACATCCTGAATATGTTGAGTGAGGAAATGAGTGGCTGGAAGGCAAGATTCATGCCTGCTCACTTCATATTCCCATATAGAATGCAAAAAGCCATGAAGTGATCTCTATAAATGATGTTATTGTAATATGAATAAAAAATTTAGAGAGTAGAAGAATTAGAGAGAGAATATAGAGCTACTGTGTAGATCCAAAGCTGATATGAAGTAGACTTGAAGGCTGAAAGGGCAGCATTAAAGAAGGAGAGAAATAGAGCGGATATCTAGGTAAATCAGCATATGATTTTATTTTAGTGTGAGGGAGTTGGTTCTTTCATATCAAGTTGTAGCTTGATAGGTGTCCAGTTGTAGCTGGTTGAGGTAGGAGCCTCATATGGGTTGTAGCCTGCAGAAAATAGATGGGAGTTGGAGCTTCCTTGCAAGTTGTGTCTTGCAGAATTTGGCTTAGTAGCCTCATGTAGGTTGGAGCCTACATAAAATCACTTGTGAGAAGGATTTGGAGCTTGCCTTTGCATCAAAAAAAAATAATATGTGGTTTTCTCCATTTATGGGTTCTCACTTATATCTACTATCTATGTGCTTGATGATTAAGTGTTAATGTGATGCTTTAATCTATTTAATTACTTGCTATCCACACATTATGTTTTTTTATCCATTATGTATTAAGATTCTTATGAAATTAAGGTGTAAATGAGTTGAATGAAAAAGTTTTAAATTTCCATGAATGTATTAAATTGATTCACACCCCCCCCCTTCTTAGTTTAGCTAAGCGTTTATCAATTGGTATGAGAGCCAGTTCCTTCTTTATCAGTTTAACAACTGGAAGGGGATCCTAGGTCCCCAAAATGGCTAGCCTAGACAGATGATCAACAAATAAAGCCCCATTGTTTACTGGCACAAACTATGTTTTCTGGAAAATAAGAATAAGGACGTATTTAACGTCTCTAGGAATAGAAGCTTGGGCTGTTGTGGAAAAAAGATATGCGCCAAAGGGTATTGACACGGAGAAAGAAGCCAAATAAAATTTCATAGCTAATGAAAAAGCCATTAATGCACTCTTGAGCAGTTTTTGTGAGTCAAAATTTATCAAAGTAATGCACAGTGAGAATGCCAAATATATCTAGGATACATTAGAAAATATCCATTTGGGAGATAAAAAGGTGAAGATGGCCAAACTGCAAGCTTATAGACCTCAGTTTGAAGATGTAAAAATGAATGAAGATGAATATGTAGCCAGTTTCTTCTTAAAGGTTGTGGAAGTTTTGAATGACATGAAATATCTAGGAGAAACCATTAAGGAATGTGTAATTGTAAAAAATATATTGAGATATTTACCATTGAGGTTTAACCCTAAGGTTTCTGCCATAGAAGAAACAAAAAACTGGGAGACATTGACCATGAACCAATTGCTTGGAAACTTGATGGCTTATGAGATGAGACTTGCAAAGGGGAAGTCAAATGTGAGGGAGGTAGCCTTTAAGGCAGATAAGTGCATGGAAGAGAAGGAAGGTACATGCTCCCGCTTTGATGAAGAAGAGGAAAAAAATTTCAGAAGATTGGAGAAAGGCACATGTAAGTATAATGGTAAACCTCCATTTAAGTGCTTTAACTATGGAAGAGTGGGGCACTATGCATCTAAATTTCCTCATAAGAAAATAGAGAATCAGTCAAGAGGGAAAGAGAAAACCAATTTCAGCAATAGGCCGAAAGGGAATATATCTAATAAAAGAAAAATGTATGCCCAACAAGACAACAGTGCATTTGAGAGCTCAGATTAATTCCCTAATGAAGAAGGAAGAACAGAATTCATTTTGATGGCCAAGGAAGATCTTAAGGAAGATCTCCACGAATTAATTAGTGCCCTAGAGGAAATATACAGACTTAAACTTAAGAGTAAGAAACAGAAAGAGATTCTTCTAAAAAATGAAAAGGCAGAACTAGATTCAGAATATATTATTAAATTGAAAATTGAACTAAAAGAATCAAGGAAAATAGAGGATATTCTGAAAAGAGAAATAAAGGGGAAAAATCAGGAGCGAGAAAAATTGGAAGAAGAAGTGATAAGCCCAAGGAAGAAATTATAAAAGGCCCAAATTGAATTAACTATGAATATTTCTCAAATGAAAAGCTCTGTACATTTGGAAAAAATTCTAAATGCTTGAAGACCTCCTCATATAAAGGCTAGGATAGGCTATGAAGGAGAAAGCAACAAATCTAAGGCAGAAGATAACAAGAATATCATTTTTTTTAAGTTGTAAATGATAATGAAGTATGGTCAATAACCACGGGAAAGACCTTGGTCAAAGGTGTTTGAATAGAGAGTAATGTTTATATAGTAGAAGAAGAGAGTGAAGCATGCCACATTAGAAAACTTCACGAATATTGGCTATGAAATAGAAGATTGGGACATCTAAATTTTGACAACGTCATCAAATTGAGCAAAAAGAAAGTTGTCAAAGATTTTCCTGCAATAAATAAGCCACCAAATACCATATGTAAGTCCTTCCAACTAGGAAAACAAACTCGCACAACATTTAAACCTAAAGACCAACTATCTACAAGTAAGCCTCTTCAGCTTATACACATTGACCTGTATGGACCTTCAAGAACAAATGCATTAGGAGGAGAATCGTATTTCATGTTGATAATCGATGCTTTTTCCAAATTAACATGGGTGGAATTTCTCAAATACAAATACGAAGCGTTTGAGAAATTTAAGATATTCCAGGCACTGGCAGAAAATCAAACTGGATGTAAACTAAAATGCATCAGATCAGACAAAGGAGGTGAATTCACAGACAATGATTTTGCAAACCTGTGCAATGAATGTGGGATAAAGAAACAATTTACAGTTGTAGGTACACCTCAATAGAGTGGAGTGGTAGAGAGACAAAACAAGTAAATACAAGAGATTTCCAGAGCAATGATGTAAGAAAGAAACATTCCCCAAACCTACTGGGCAAAAGCAGTACACAGAGTTGTTCATATTTTCAACAGAGCTCATCTCAAACCAAATTGTGACAAGACTCCATATGAATTATGGCATGGGAAACCGACATCATTCAAGCACTTTAGAGTCTTTGACAGTAAATGTTTCATAAAGAATAATGTTGAAAATTTGGGGAAGTATGATGCAAGAGCTGAAGAAGGAATATTTTTGGGATATGCATCCAAGAGTAAGGGATATAGGTGCTACAATAAAATAATGCATAAAATTATGTAAATCTTGGATGTGAGATTCGACGAAGATCTTCCAGAAAGAACCAGAAGCACAAACTACGCTAATCCTCTAGATCATCATGAAGATGTGAATCAAGAAAATGAAGAACATATTAAGACAACAGAAGATACAAAAAATAAACTCAAAAGGACCCTCGAGAGACACTCAGAAGAACCATCCTGAAAATCAAATCATTGGAGACAAGAGTGCAGGATTCCAAACTAGAAGACAGCTAGCAGAACAGACTGAGGAAGTGTACCTAGCCATGCTGTCAGAGATAGAACCGAAGAATTTCGATGAAGCCAGCAAATAAAAAAATTGGGTAAATGCTATGAATGAAGAATTAGACCAAATTGAGAAGAAAAAGACCTGTGATTTAATGCCAAGACCTGTTGGGAAAGATTTCATTGGAACAAAGTGGATATTCAAGAATAATATGCATTAACAAGGTCAGGTAATCATAAATAAAGCCAGACTTGTATGCAAGGGATACTCTCAAATCGAAGGACTTGAATATGATGAAAATTTTTCCCCTGTAGCACGAATGGAAGCAATTAGAATGTTTTTTTCTTTTGCATGCTAACATTATTTCAAGGTATATTGAATGGATGTCAATTCTGCCTTCCTGAATGGAGATCTAGAATAAGTCTACATGGAACAAGCTAAAGTATTTTCCTTAGTAGATAAACAAGACTATGTGTGCAGATTAAAGAAATCCCTATATGGTCTCAAACAAGCACCACGTGCATGGTATTCTAGGCTAGAGAAGTACTTTTAAAAACAAGGTTTCAAGAGGGGAGGAGTAGACAACAATCTATATATAAAGGTTGATGAAAATGAAATATTAACTATATTAGTATATGTATATGACATCATGTTTGGTAGCAACAAGGATGAGTTAGTAAAAGGATTTGCAGAAGAGATGAAGTCAGAATTTGATATTTCTATGATTGGAGACCTTACCTTCTACCTAGGACTTCAAACTCTACAAAATAACAAAGGCATATTCATTTCACAAGAAAAATACTTAAAAGACATGTTAAAAAGATTCCAAATGGAAGACTGCAAACCTATGTCAACTCCCATGATCACTGGATGCAAGTTATGTGTTGATGATGGATTCGCAGATGTAGATCAAAGACTTTATAGATCTATTATAGAAAGTATGCTATACCTAACTACCTCTAGACCAGACATTATGTTGGCAGTAGGACTTGTGACAAGATATGAAGCAACACCAAAACAAAATCATTTGCTAGCAATCAAGAGGATATTTAGATACCTTCTAAGAACTGCACATTATGGCCTATGGTATCCAAAAGGCAAAGACTTCAAATTGACATCATATATATATGCAGATTGGGCTAGTTGTGTGGATGACAGGAAAATCACAAGTGGAGGTGCATTTTATTTGGGAGAAATTTTGGTTGCATGTTTAAGCAAGAAGCAAACATTTGTCTCTCTATCTACAATAGAAGCGGAATACATAGAAGCAGTAGCTTGTTGCACACAAGTAATGTGGATGAAACAAACTCTCAAGACATGAAAGTAAGCATCATTGAGCCTATATCTGTCAAATGTGAAAACAAAAGTGCAATAAGTATATAAAAAATCCAGTACTTCATTCGAAAACCAAGCACATCCCAATAAATTACCACTTCCTCAAAGAAAAAGTAGCAGAGAAAATAGTAAAGATGGAGCATGTACCATCAAAGGAACAAACATCAGACATATTCACAAAACCTCTTGCTAGAGAACCATTCAAATATCTAAGAGACAAACTAGGGGTAGTGTCTGCAGATGATACTCTCTAATATGATTAAAAAAAAACCAAAACAAAACAAAAACAAAAAAAACAAAAAAAATGATGATGATGGAAATACACCAGCAAAGGCTGGAATATAAGGAATAGAAACAGTGCAGTAGACAGGTGGTAGTTAGTATCAGACAAGAAAACATCATTCCAGGGGGAGAGCAACCCATAAATATTGTCACAGAAGAGTTAGAGCTATGGAGCTGGTAAAGATCTACAAAGGATCATTACACTGGATTTGTTTCTGCAAAGTGTTAATAATGAATCAAAATTTTGTTAATAAGGAGGAATAAGAGAAATGGTTATCATGATTATATCATTACATCATTCATCAATTGGTATTTGGAGCAAGAAGCCTGCCTTTTAGCAGAATACAAAGTGTTATTAGTAGAGAAATGGTATGGTACAGGTCCTTAAGATTGGACTGTTATGAAAGAAGTACATCAAAATTATAGCACATATCACCTCTATAAAGCAGTAAGGGACATAAGTATAAAACATTCTATGGTGACATACCATCCATTCATGCAATCTCAATAATTTTCAAAGTGTTCTCCCAACAACTATTATACACCAGCCTAGAGTAGAAAAGTATAAACTCAGAAGAAGAAGGCCTATACACAACTTAGAAGTAGGTAATGCAAGGACAGAAACTACACTGGGAAATTTTCAACCCTTTTCCATTGACGTCAAAGGGGGAGGAAAAACAAGGAGAAGAAGAAATGCTCTTCTGAAAAGCAAGCAGAGGAAGAAAGACACCTCTCAGAATGAAAAGGGGAGGAACTCTTGGAGGAAGTATTGGAGTGTTGAAGAAAGTGTTGCCATCAATTCCAAAGGGGGAGACTGTTGGAAATATTTTCATTGATGGAAAATGATAACAAATGAGTAGCACCAGAACTATCATTAAGGGAAAGGAGCAGAGAAGCAGCAACAATAAGGCAAAGAAGCAGATTAAGCGATAATGCAGTAAGAAAGCATAAAAGAGAGGCAAAGGAGCAGCATTAGACCATTAGAAAAGGCAAAGGAGTAAGAAACAAATCATGAATTCTAGATTCAGAGAAGTATTACAGAATGATTGTCTATATTCTGGATTTAAATAATGAGTAAGGGATGCAGAAAACATGATAATACCAAGTCGGAGTGAATAACAAACAAAATAACAAGATCGGGAGAGATCAACGCTTTTAAAAATTGAATAAAGCTCAGGAAGGATAGCGGAGAAGCAAAGTAACGGTGGTCATAGAAAGCAGAGAAATTGACTAAGGAAGAAAATACTTAGAAGAATTCTAGAGGAATCAGACGGCGAGGATCAAATCGAAGAATTGAAGTTTTAATATTAAACGACAGAGATGTGGACATGTATCGGGTGTAGAATGAAAACACACATTGCAAATCGGCGTTTTTATGTGTTAAGGATCAAAGGCTAATAATATTTTCAAGCAGTAGGCTCATTAGATCAGGCACAGACCAACGACGGATACTGAATCGCACCAAGAGAGATTTTGTAAATCACAAATTTTAGAGTTTAGCATTAAGGCATCACATGGTAAGTTAAGTTTTTTGTGATGCGAAATGGAGAAGGCACATGTCGGCACTGTGAAATATAAAAAATCGCAAGGAATAAGGTGTAGCCACTAAGTTAAATCATAAAGGTTGTGAAGTGTAATCGCCTATGATTGGTCACCGTATTGTGGGACCCTAAAACTAAAGTAAAGTGTGTATGCAGAGCCTTTACTTTGTTATATCACATCAGAGAAGGAAAATGATAGTACGACGTAAAATCTAAGGAACGTGAAGTGCAAAGTGAAATTTGTTAAGTGGATGCGATGCGGCTCAGAGGTGAATATTAATATATTTCAGGTCCAAGGTTTAATGTGTTTGCATTGGTTTAATGAAGAAAGCCATGGATGTGAAGGTCGACTCGGGTTACAAAGGAAAGGCTTGAACACATGAAAAAAGACCCGCAACTTGTGCAGAACAGTGTTGCAGAAGTGAGTTAAAATAAAATACTGAATGAGAGTAGACTTGGGTAAGACCTGACACTAAGTGCAGAACAATGTCATGCAGATGCGACTGTGAGTTAAAAAGGAAAGGTTTAACGCAAGAGAGAAGACTATGGGCAAGTGAACCGACACTCGTGTAGAGGTGTTATGCAGCAGCGTCAGTTTGATAACAAATACTGAACATGGGAAAAAGTAGACTCAGCTAAGTAACCCGACACATAGCAAAGGAGAAGAGAAGAGCATATAATGTTGTAGGTAATATATGCAATAGGCAGAGGCAATGTAAAAAATAAAGGCATGCGTCAAGTTGGGCTAAGATAGTGATGTTACAACACAATTGGAAATATAACTACAAAAACATAAAAGACAAAGGGAGAGCAAGAAGAAGAGGAGAAACATGCATCAAATCTAAGAAGCTGAAAGGCCTGAGTGAAATATTTGATTGTAACTATAAATGTATTAATTTATTTATATTGTTTGTGATGCAATGGAAAGTCTCCAAGGCAAATTAAAACTCCAATTAATACTAAAATGAGTGTTTATATTGTTGTAACATCCTGAATATGTTGAGTGAGGAAATGAGTGGGTGGAAGGCAAGAGTCATGCCTGTTCACTTCATATTCCCATATAGAATGCAAATAGCCATGAAGTGATCTCTATAAATTATTTTATTTTAATATTCATACAGAGGTTAGAGAGTGGAAGAATGAGAGAGAGTAGATAAAGATAATGTGCAGATATAGAGATGATATGAAGCAGACTTGAAGGATGGAAGGGCAACATTGAAGAAGGAGAAAAACAGAGATGATATCCAGCTAAGTCAGCATATTATTTTATTGTTGTGTGAGGGATTTGGTGCTTCTATATCAATTCTTAGCTTGATATATGTCCAGTTGTAGCTAGTAGAGGTATAAGCCTCCTGTGGATTGTAGCCTACAGAAAATGGGTGGGAGTTGGTGCTTCCTTACAAGTTTTAGCTTGGAGAATTTGGGGTAGTAGCCTCTTGTAGGTTAGAGCCTATAGAAAATTAGTTGTGAGAGGGATTTGGAGCTTACCTTTGCATCACAACACTAATAAGATATGGTTTTCTCCCTTTATCATTTTCCACTTATATATGTTATCTATGTGCTTGATGATTAAGTGTTGATGAGATGTTTTAATCTGTTTAATTACTTGTTTTCCACACATTATGTTTGTTGATCCATTATGTATTAAGTTGCTTATGAAATGAAGTTGTAAATTATTTGAATGAAAAAGTTTTAAATGTCCATGATTGTATTAAAATGATTCACCCCCCCCCACCTTAGTTTAACTAAGGTTTCATCACCTTTTACCTTCTTCCTACTGAACCTGTTACTAAATTGTTACCCTGGAGATAAGCTTACACTAGACTTAAGGTTTGATACCTTCTGCTTGGATGGAGAGATTTACAATCCTTATCGCTATCAGTTTACCCTTGAGGAAGGAATGATCAACGGAGAAATCATAACCATGACATATCACTATAGCTATCCCCTTCAACCTAGTACCACATTAAGAAGTGTTCCCCTTGCAATCACCCCACTTCAACTAGACCAAATATTTGAACATTAAGCTTGATTGGACACTGGATGAGCTTGATTGGATTGATCAAAACACCTATACATGATACACTTGCATTCCACCACTCAGATTTTGTCACTATAAATTAGATATTAAGCTTTTCCTAGTGCCCCTAAACCCCCTTTTTCTTGTGAAAAATATTTGATGCGAAATAGTATTTCAGCTGCTTTAAAAAAAATATCATTTGAGTACATCCGCAAAAAACACACACCCTTTCACTTTGAGCCATTAGGACCTAGGGGAAATAACATTCCTGGTTAGGTATAATCAATTATGTACGGTCTGGTTAGGTGAGTCATGATGAGACTAAGTTAGTATGGGTTAAACCTATGGACTAAGATTTATTAATTGCTTATCCCCTGCCCATAAGGCCCTCTGAGGGGTCAAGAGAAATAAAAACTAGAGATATATGAAGCCATTTAGAAACTGTTGGATCATGAGTCAAGAAAAAACTTGTGGTGAGCACAGTTGAACACCACGAACTCATTTAAGGAAGTGGACCATGAAAAATTTAAAGAAAAAGAACGTGGACAATGATTTGACTACGACGAGTGCATGAGTGAGAAACAAGCAGGTGAATTACAGTTAGCTTTATATATGTTGCATGGTTGTATCAGGGTAGGTACTTATATGGTTAGGGTATTATTAGGTACGATCTGGTTAGGTGAGAAGTGAGGATGAGACTCAGAGGGAAAACTAGGATAAGGACATGCTTTCTTTTGTCACCTTCCCATGATCTCCTCTAGAATCCTAACACCATTAGAAATTAGCTTTCAACAGACCTCTTTAAGAAGTTGAAGTGAAATGGTTTCTAGACCAATATGCCCTTCCCTAATACCACTAGTAGAGCATCATTTCTATAGAGCTTAAGCCTTACACTAGCGGAACTTTTTTCCTATAGAAAGAGTCAGACGAAACTAAATCTCTTTTTCCTTAGAGTTGTACTAAAATGTTGTTACTAATCCGTTAATAGTTATGATGCTTGCCTTTTTGGAGTGGAATGAGAAATAAAAATTTTAATTATGTTTTTGGGACTAATGGTTGTGGTGTTGTTGGGCCTACTTCTCCTCCTTATTCCTTCTTCCCCAACTCCTCCCACCTTCTTCTTTCTATAGAGGGAGGGGATCGTGTAGCTCCCATTAGATGTGTATACCTTTCACCATAGGATCAAGAGGGGTCAATATAGAGATAGAGGCCTAGTTCAAAAAAATAATTGTGAGAGAATCCCTTAGCCTAGATTATGACGTGTTGTGTCTTTTACAAATATATTCTTTATGTTAAGAATTTATAGGCCTGGTGCTTAATAGAAATTCTCTTCTTCATAATTATTTGTGAGCTTGCTTGAGTTATTTATAGCGTTCTTTATTTAGTTTAGTTAGTCTTTCATTAAGTCAATTATCAAAATGCACAAGAAACGAACTTATGCTCCTAGATCCAGGGCAAAACCTCTCCCTCTTGGAGAGGAAAACCTGCGAAGAATTCATCTTATAGATCTTCAAATGATAAGTACCATGACCCTGACTCAGACCCTAGACTTAGGAATGTCTCCAAGATCTTGTCACTACCCTTTCAAACTTGATTCTTCTCTTCTTCAATGATCTACATTGGTCTGCACTAGAAAACTCAGTCTCCAAGATCCACTTATTGTATTGAAGTTAGGAAGATAAATCACATATTTACCTTCCTCACTCTTATTCTCCTTTAAGAATTATTTATCCTTATAGTCACTGTCTTCATCGTATTGTATTGTATGCTTCAATCAAACTGTCCTTAAAGTTCATATATTTCAGGATACTTGCTTAACTGAGGAAACATGAAAATGACAGTGTTATATTTTCACCTTCTTCTTGCTATAGTATCCGAAATATTAGCTGTTGCACATCCACAAATGTCACCCTGTAATGTCTTCCTAAAATCCACAATTATACTTGGAGAAGCCAACACTTATTATACTTCAGGTATCCTCACTTGTTGCTCAGATTGATCCACACAACATCAATATTATATGCCAAGTAGTCAACACTAAATTTCATCAAACTTCGCACTAAAAAACCTTCCCAAACGTAATATTCCCAAATTTTCACATCATATTTGGAATATTAGAGTTCCTCATTTTATTAATGAATTAAGCAAATAAAAGGGTGGAGGGACCCACAAACCTCAAAGATGAATAAAATCCACTTTTAATGTGTGAATGTGGATATCCTAGATCTAGATCTAAAACATGGAGTAGTGGGGCAGCTCCATTAATGGAGATCATGTCTCATTTATGAGATAGATTATGGAGGATGAAACAATCAAATAAATATCATGGATATTAAATATAAAATCATGAGGATATTTGATAAGGTCAAGTAAGATCATAGTCCATTCAAAGAAGATCATGAAGCACTTATGATAAGATAGTGGAGGAAGTGGTGCATTTAATACACACATGATGGAGAGGGTGATCACCCCATGTGAACATGATGGAGGACATGAAGCTATAGCACAGTAAAACATGGAGACTATGTCAACATGTACAACATAGTTTTGGAGTGGGCCTAGGCTATGAAAGGGTCATGCATATAATGAAGGTGAAGGCACATTGGAAGGCATGATTTGGATTATTCATTTCTTGATCTATTTAGATCTAGATTTGTCTTAGGAAATTTCTGTGTAGACTTGGGCTATTTAGTAAAGTTTGCAGTGTTTTTTAGCACAGGGTGTTCTCGAGCTAGAATCCCACCTCTTTCTTTGAGTAGCTCTGGAAAGAGGATTTTTCTTCATTCCTTATCAGGCATTGGTGCCATCTTTAGGAGGTTGTTTCTAGAATTCAGCTAGGAAACCAGTGGAGGATTCATCCTACCACTTTTTTCATTATATCCAGCCTTTCAGGAGAAATAGATCTACATCTAGCATTTAGGCCATTAGGTTTTACCTTCATGCAGCAGCCATCCCCTCAAGGATTGTGCGGTTCAGTCTTATAGATCTATTGGAGGAAGAAATTTTCCAGTATTTCAGCTGGAAATCCTATGAGGGATCACCTCCTCACATTGGATCTATGGTTTCCATCACTCTGGAGCTGATTTGACACATATAGCAGTAGGCTAATGAGCCTCCCTATCTGATAGCACAGTTTTCTAAAGTTTTTTTTCATCTAGTAGCTATTTTCAGTGGAGGATATTGGAGGAGCTCAATCTTGAGCTTTTAGCCCAAGGATCTAGTGAAGGGATCAACCCTTCTTGCATATATCTGAGTGTACATCATTGCAGCCATCATATCATTAGATCTAGCTTTAGATCTACATTCCCAATAACATATATCTGAAGCCCTAAGAGGGTGGTTTTCTTAGACTTGCATATCTAAGAAATCCCTTCTGGGTTATCTTGGGAATCCATCATACGGCCCAGATCTACAATTTTAGCATCATTGGAGCTCCCATTTTACCTAGATCTAACTTTCTATATTTCAGGTAGTTGTAGTCCCTATAGTTATAGTAAGGACAACATAGTTTACCTTCCAATAGAGTAGTAGTTACACAGTCCCTCTTGGGATATCATTGCAGGGTAATTGTAGGCCACTCTTGTGGCTTGAGTGTCTCATATTTTGATCACTATTGTAATTTATTTTTCACCTCCAAAATAATAAAATGCCTCAGCTATATCTGTGCATTCTGATGTGTTTATAGATTTATTGTTTAATTTTTTGTAGTTCTTATATTGTGTTTCAGTATTATTTCATTCTCCCTTTTGGGATATTATAGTGGTATCAGAGCATGATCTTTGGCTCAGCTTGTGGACACTTCATCTTTGCATCAAAAGAAGAAGCAAATAGATGAGATCTATTATGGAGGATGATAATTCTACCACTCGTTTCTTTAGATCCATGCAGGATATCTCCAAGGAGGCCAATCCAATGAAGAAGGAAGGATAGAAAGAAGATCCAATAAGAATATGTGATGAGGAATGTCCAAGCACTTCCTGTTAGCAAAGAAGGAAACTGGAGAATCCTAGATCTCCTCGTAGATCCACTATGCCCATTTTCTTTGGAGAAGGTGAAAGGTGTAGAAATGAAGAAAGGAATGAACCTAAGACTCATGAGACTCTCAGTCTATATCATGAAGAGTACAAAGCATAGTCTATATCATTCAAGGAGAAGCTAACTCTCCAACAATTCTTCAAAACCAAAGAAGAAAGAGGATCCTATAACAGCAATAGAAGAAAGAGACATAATAGATTCTATTTTACTACATTTGATGGATCTTCCTCAAGCACTGTTAAGGCTTGGAGGAGAGAGTTAGATGCATTTTTCAGACTACATCCTGTAGTTGAAGAAAAGGCTATTCAAATTGCAACACTTCATCTTTTAGGTGAAGCGAATGATTGGTGGTTTGGTCACATGGAGGATGCAAAGGTGACTAAATATTCATATTTATTTCACAAGTTGAGGAAGGAACTTGATTTGAAAAAAATAGAGATGTGTCACAAAGTGACATTTCCTAAGGAGGAGGATGTCAATCTTATCACTCTGGACAAGAAGTCACTGCATTCATCACTAGTTGCATAATTACTTGCATCTGGAGAAGAGACACTTGCATTTTTGCAAGATAGTCTTGATCTCTTGACACATAGAGTCCCATGCTTGATTCAGGAGATACATTAGGAAGAGGAGGAAGATTCCAATGCTGGTGCACTTGGAGAAGGAAAGCCATCACTCTTCCCAGCAGTTGGAGGCACTATTGTCCTAGTTGGAGGAACTCTTGTGTTCTGGCAAGAGGTTTAGACACATCAGTTGACCCAAGGCATGCATGAACTTTTATCACATATTGTTTCAGTAGATATTATTGGAACTTATGAGGGAATGCCATCAGGTCCAATCTATAACCAAGGGTTCTAACAAAATGTTTATTTGGAGCAACAACATATCACAATGCAGAGGACCCTTGATCTGATCAAGAAGGAGATTAAGAACTATCCTAGTTCATCATTGTTGAGCTACATTCAACCCCTTGAGTTGAAGTGTAGAGTTTCAGAAAATGGGATGGATATGATCCTATTTACAATAACTGGTTGTAAGATCAGTATTGTACCTTGTTTCTAGACAGCACATGTATTACCATGCAGATCTACAATGTTGTCACTTAGTGGATGTGAAAATGAAGAGGCCCCATCATTCTTGGAGCATTATGAAGGTAGCTTCACTCATGAAGCAATGGAGGTAAAGATGAAAAATGGTAGACATCTTGAGATGAGGAATCTTTTCTCCTTTCTAGATGACCCTTTCTCAATGAGCATCTCACAGCTCAAAGAGAAACTTCTACCTGCAGCATATCCAAAACATCTTTGGTTTTGAAGGGCCTTCGGTGAAAAGAGAATCTCATTGAGATCTCATTGAAGGTGCACTTCAACATTTTATGAAGTGAAAAGTTCTTCAACAGTTTGGGGAGGATGGTATTCTACTCAAGGAGGATACCATGATTATGCAGGACATCATTCATCATCCACATTAGGATGAGTGGGTGAGGATGATGAGCAAGGGGTTGTATGACCAATTTCATATATATGACATAGGCCAGCAAGCTTGGTTACATTGGTTGCTCTTGAGATATTTCTGTCACCACCCAAAGGCTCCTATTTCTTTGATCCATGCCCTAAAAAAACACTTATGAAATGAAGGAGGCATGGCTGCACTGGCTAATCTTGGGTGAGTATGGTTACCACCCAATAGCTCATATTTTTTTGATTCATGCCTTGTTTACCAATGATAGAATGCAGCAAAAGAAGGCATGTTCATTTTGGTTTTCCTTGAGAGATTTTTTCCACCACATGACATC
This sequence comes from Pinus albicaulis, assembly GCA_034641835.2. NCBI lineage: Eukaryota > Viridiplantae > Streptophyta > Pinopsida > Pinales > Pinaceae > Pinus > Pinus albicaulis. Next base: position 1,138,753,848 of record CM076574.1, read on the forward strand.
TCCTATGTCTATGTGTTTTGTATTGGGAAGAACTTGGCGTGATGCTCTCATGATGTCTATTAATGGTGTTTGCTTGTATTGGGTTGATGTGACATTCCACATGTCTATCAATATGTTTTTAATCCATGATGAACATAAGGAGGAGAGAAAGCAGCAAGGTCTCTTGTTGCTTTGGTTGCTTTTGGCGGAGTTTGGTTTGTCCATCTTACATGGAGGGGATGGAGGATGGCAGCAAAGGGCCTTACTCCAGTGGCTACTATTGGGAGAATATGATTTGAAATATTTGTCTACACATGTATCCCCTTTTCTTCTTTTGCATAATGTGGGAATGATGATTGGATCCAACAAAGCCAACATGGCTAAGGAAGCATGTTAATTCTTAATCAAATTTATAAAGCATGGGATGGAGAGATGTATTGTGAGGGATTTTTTCCTTTTTGGAAAAGGCCACTTTATTTTATGTATATCATGTATTAATAATGGTGTTGGACATCATATGGTTGTCACTTGTTACTTCATGGTGGAAGGAGGACGTCTAACCATATAGTTCGAGGTCATTCTATGTAATTTTGAAAGACAACTTTGGAACCAAACATGCATAACACATTGCAGCAAATGAAGGAAACCTTCCTTATGTGGATGCCATTTGGAGGGGAATAGATGTCTTTGCATCTACTTTTGGAGTTGCTTGAGGACAAGCAACATTTCTTCCAAGGGGACTGTAATATTCCCAAATTTTCACATCATATTTTGAATATTAGGGTTCCTCATTTTCTTAATGACTTAAGAAATAAAAGGTTAGAGAGACCCACAAACCTCAAAGATGAATAAAATCCACTTTTAATGTGTGAATGTGGATATCCTAGATCTAGATATAAAACATGGAGTAGTGGGGTAGCTCCATTAATGGAGATCATGTCTCATTTATGAGATAGATTATGGAGGATGAAACATTCAAACAAAGATCACGGATATTAAATATAAAATCATGAGGATCTTTGATAAGGCCAAATGAGATCATAGTGCATTCAAATAAGATCATGAAGCACTTATGATAAGATAGTGGAGGAAGTGGTGCATTTAATGCACACATAATGGAGAGGGTGATCACCCCATGTGAACATGATGGAGGACATGAAGCTACAACACAGTCAAACATGGAGAATATGTCCACATGTACAATGCAGTTTTGGAGTGGGCGTAGGCTATGGAAGGTTCATGCATATAATGAAGATGAAGGCACATTGGAAGGCATGATTTGGATTATTCATTTCTTGATCTGTTTAGATCTAGATTTGTCTTAGGACATTTCTATGCAGACTTGGGCTATTTAGCAGAGTTTGCGGTGTTGTTTAGCACAGGGTGTTCCTGAGTAGGAATCCCACCTCTTTCTTTAAGTAGCTCCGGAAAGAGGATTGTTATTCATTCCTTATCAGGCATTGGTGCCATCTTCAGGAGGTTGTTTCTAGTATTCAGCTAGGAAACCTGTGGAGGATTCATCCTACCACTTTGTTCTTCAGATCCAGCATTTCAGGAGCAGTAGATCTACATCCCGAATTCAGGCCATTGGTTTTTACCTCCATGAAATAGAAATCAATTCAAGGATTAAACATTTTAGTCCTGTATATCTATTGGAGGAAGAAAGCTTCCAGTATTTCATCTGGAAATCCTGTGAGGGATCACCTCCTCACATTGGATCTATGGTTTCCATCACTCCGGAGCTGATTTGACACATCTAGCAATAGGCTAATGAGCCTCCCTCTCTGAAAACATAGTTTTCTAAAGTTGTTGTTCATCTAGCATATATTTTTAGTGGAGGATATTGGAGGAGCTAGATCTTGAGCTTTTAGCCCAAGGATCTAGTGAAGGGATCAACACTTCTTTCATAGATCTGATTATACATAATTGCAGCCATCATATCATCACATATAGCTTGAGATCTACATTACTAGTAGCATATATGTGAAGCCCTAAGAGGGTGGTTTTCTTAGACTTTAATATTTGATAAATCCCTTCTGAGTTATCTTGGGAATCCATCATAGAGCCCAGATCTATAATTTCAGCATCATCAAAGCTCCCATTCTGGCTAGATCTAACTTTCTACCTTTCAGGCAGTTGTAGTCCCTACAGTTGCAACAAGGATGACATAGTTTACCTTCCATCAGAGCAGCAGTTATGCAGTCCCTCTTGGGATATCATTGCAGAGTCATTCTAGGCCACCCTTGTGGCTTGTGTGTCTCATATTTTGAGCACTATTGTACTTGCTTTTTCACCTCCAAAATAATAAAATGTCTCAGCTATTTTTGTGCATTCTGATGTGTTTATAGATTTATTTTTTACTTTTCTTCATTTCTGATATTTTGTTTCAGTATTATTGCATTCTCCCTTTTGGGATATTACACTATAAATATGCACTGAAACACCTTTTAAGAATATGCAAAATTTCATTTTGTATGACCGAAAATCTTGTCTTCAAATGGATTGCAGAACAGGTATTTATATGAGTTATTATTCTATCTTTTAAGCATACTTGTCATTAGCATTGAAGGTTGACTTATCAACTGAATGATAACCGGTTTTAATATATTATCATAGCTTCTTTTCTAGTATTTGAGAGAGGTCTGATTGTAGACATTCTCCCATAGTTTCTTGGACATATGATACGGTTCATGAAAAGATCTGGAGCATATATTGATGACTAGATCCTTCATATATATATATATGACACTTAATTACATTTATACTTAGAAGACAAAACCCTATATAGACATCAATAAGAAGCCTATTATCCTACAATAAAATATTGCTCATGAAACCCATGAAGAAATTACAAAATCCATTTTGTTATCTTTGTATTCTTCTATAAATAAATAATTACATAGTCAACATGAAGACCGGCCTAGTTACACTTTTAAGCACTCCCTTTTAACTAGGGAGGTATCCATACAGGTACATGGTCACTTTCAAACTTGAGAATCTCATAAGACGAATCGGATTGGTAATCACATCTGTATAGCATCACATCAACCAGATTTTTCCTAGTGCAAGGCCTTGACTAACAACCCATCTCTCAGCAAGACAATGGGCTACAATGATAGCGAGACACATGAATAATAGACACCATAGTCATTTTCTCTCCAACGTACATACTCCACCCAGGTGTTCCCAAAGTATGACTTCTTGGACTATTCTTCTCTTGGGTAGCCAGCCCTCAAAGAATATCGGTCCTCGAATACTCTTATCTTGAATGCCCTAACTCATTCTCAAAGAGTATTTAATGCTAGATGATTACCCAATCCTCCATTATGTATTCTAGGTAAAGACCAGAATGTTTTGTCTATCCATTATCTCTACATGGCCCTCACTAAGACTTACGGTTGTTAGTCCTAGTCTAGTGCATGACACATGTATTAGAGAATCACATATGTCACTCCGTCTCAACACAGGAAGGATATAATTCATGTTTCTTCCAAGTAATATAATTACCACCAAGCTCCCTCTCAATCAGGGTCCTGCAGTAGCAATACAACTACTCATGAAGACTTCCTCCTCTTGATGTCATGGATTTCGATATTAACGAATTTTCAACTTTTGGCTTCATAGGGCATAGATAATCCATCACTTTCAATCACAAGTAACATCCAATATCAGAAATTGATTCATCAGTCTTTCTCATCTAGTCCACTGTTATGCCATGATGCTTTCCTTCAAATCATCTCCAAGTATCATGTATCCTTTCTCATGATTAGCAGTCATGCTCAAATTCATCCAGATAAACATATACATATGAACCTTCTAAAACAAAAGTTACCTCAGTGATGATGTTTAACCATGACATATTCCTGTAAGCATCGAAATCCTCTATTCATATCGACGCATCCCCTAATGATATGTTTTTTCAAGGGTCTTCTTATTTACCAGACTTATGTCAGAGTCTACATATCCTCCTAGAAGATCTTCTAGTCACATCTTCTTGGCTTCCAGGTGATAATTTCCTCTTGACATGGTTGCATTTCATGATCTCTTCTTATTTGCACATTTTTCATTCCCAGGAATTAAAAAAATTTCCAGTTTCTTGTTCATGTACAACCACCTCATATGCCATGAGGATATATTATGTTTATTTCATCAGTCAGCCCACCGAGAAATAGGTTTTCTTGGAGTTTATTCACCCAAAGATCCTAACATGCTTTTTATCATGATGCTATAATATAAATTTCTTCCTATTGTACTATTTTACATCCAACATAAATCTCTTGAAGGAGAGGATGATCTTAATCATAGTAGAGATCATTTGATTCTTCTTGGTTACATTTCTTTGCATCTGGTTCTTTCCTCACATCAGAGATATTGTATTCTTCCCTTTTCCTCTTGTCCTTGTTAGATTTAGGAAAATATATTTTATAATGACCAATTTCATTACATCAAAAGCATCGTACGTTGTCCATATTTCTTCTTTTATTCTCAGGACAAAATTTTCCAAATCTTCCTTTATTCCTATATGTGGCTACAAAGGCTTGATTCTCTTCACTTGGTCATGTATCAGCTTTGGATTTTAGTATTGTTTCCTCTATTTTACATAGATACCATAGATCATGGAATGGAGTGGCTTCTTTCTTCCCATATAAACATGAAGTGAAGTTTCCCCATTCCTCTGGTAGAGCATTCATCACCACTATAGTCATCTCAGAGTGAGACATTAATTTTCCCAGTTCCTATAGTTGATCTCTTATTTCAGAAATCCTCATAAAGTATGGAGTGATTCCTTATTCCCTTGATAATTTCATTTTATATAGTTCTTGTCTCAGATATATTGCTTCTCCTGCAGCACTCATAGAAAATAGCTCCACTAGTTTATTATATATTTCTTTTGCAGACTTTAGTTTTGAGACATAAGGAATGAGTGAGTCCATAATGGATTCTATGAGAATCCTCTAGTATCTAATTTCTCCCTTCATGTACTTTACATGATCTAGAGAATCTTGTTTTGGAGGTTGGATTATAGAACCTTCGATATATTCTATAACTTCACCTTAAATCAAACTGAAATTCGTCCTCTTCTTCCATGCACTAAAGTTTGATGACCCAACTAGCTTGTTGCTCTCTTTACAATAAGTCATTTTGACAAATTTAAGTAGGGTCATAGATACTTACTTGAGTAGAGTGGCTTGCAGCTTCCTTGATGATGTCTTAAGATGAAGTCAAGGGTTTCCTTTAAGATAGGAATATTTAATGTAGGAGATCTTGAATCCTTGATGAAGGATATCTTCAGAAGTTGAGGTCCTCCTTTTAACAAACTCTTGAATGTGAATATTTTATGGCAGAGATTAATTTCTTGATTGGTTTGATCCTTTAAATGAGATAGGAGGCCTTTATTGAAATAGCTAGAGATTATTCCTTTTGAAATTGATTTCATTTTCCAACGCAAAATTTTGATCTTCGCTTCCTGGAGTGTCTCCTTTGTCAAGCAGCCCTTGAGATCAACACCTTAGCTCTGATACCATGTTGAGAATTTAGAGGTCTAGTGCTTAATACAAATTCTCTACTTGATAATTACTTGTGAGCTTTCTTTAGCTACTTATGTCTTTATTTATTTAGCTTAGTTATTATTTCATCAAGTCAATTATCAAAATGTGTGAGACATGAAATTAGGCTCCTAGAGAAAGGGAAAAACCTCTCCCTCTTGGAAAGGAAAACCCGCAAAGAATTCTTCTTATATATATTCAGATGACAAGTACCAGGACCCAAACTCAGACCCTAGACTTAGGAATGTCTCCAAGATCATGTCACTACCCTTTCAAACTTGACTCTTCTCTTCTTCAATGACTTTCATTGTTCTGCACTAGAGAACTCAGGCTCCAAGATTCACTTACTGTACTGTAGTTAGGAAGGTAAATCAGGGATTTACCTTCCTCACTCTTATTCTCCTATAAGAATTTTTTTTCTTTATAATCATCATCTTTACTGTACTGAACCGTAGCCTTCAATTAAATTGTCCTTAAACTTCATATATTTCAGGATCTTTGCTTAACTCAGGAAACATGAAAATGAAAGTATTATATTTATAGCTTCTTCTTGCTCTAGTATCCGAAATATAGGTTGTGTCGCATCCACAAATGTCACCCTATAACTACTTCATGAAATCCGCAATTATACTTGGAGAAGCTTGCACTTATTATACTTAAGGTATCCGCACTTGTTGCTCATATTGATCTGCACAACATCAAAGTTATATTTCAAGTAATGAACATTGAAGTTCTTCAACCTTCACACTGAAAAACCTTCCTAGCAATCCACATTGACACAAATTTTAATAATCCACAAAATTTTCCTTTGGATGACCGAAAAACTTGTATTGAAATGGACCATAGAACAGATATTTATATGAACTATTATTTTGTCTTTTAAGTTGACCTGTCAGTAGGCTTTAAGGCTGACTTATCAACTGTATGAATATATTTTTTAACATATTATCATAGCTTATTTTCCAACGTTTGAGAGAGGTCTGATTGTAGGCATTCTTCCATAGTTTCTTGGACATGTGACAGGGTTCATGAAAATATATGGAGCATATACTGATGACAAAATCCTTTATATATATATGTGACACTTAATTACATTTATAATTAGAAGACAAAACCCTAGATAGACATCAAGAATAAGTCTATTATCCTACAATAAAATATCTCTCATGAAACTCGTGAAGCAACTAAAAGATACATTTTATTATGTTTGTATTCTTCTATAGATACATAATTAAATATTCAACATGAAGACTGACCTAGTTACACTTTTCAACACTTTATGCTTACTATCTTAATTCAATTTTGGTAATTAAGGAAGTATTTACGAGGAGTAGTGTTTCACCAACGAGAGGAGAGTGTAGCAGGAAGAGCTACCATAAAATGCTCAATTTTATTTCAGTATTTCCCCTTATCATTCATCCATTTCACTTCCAACATTTTGGATCAAGTGCGGGGTCTGGTCGGGTGAAAGGTGTTATAGGCTTTATTATCTCCTTGTCGTGTGAACTAAGGTAGTGTTTCATGAAAGAATTAGTTTCAAGTAATAGTTATAACGCAAGCATATTTACATATAGAATATTCCATTTAAAGAAGGACAAACTTGAATAGAAAATCCCTTTCTTCAAACAACGAGGGATAGAAACTGAGATCATATCTGTATCTAAAAGGGTCATATATTTATCTCAAAAATAGAATTTATTTTGGGTTGGGAATATATGTATTGCTAAGCATCAAATAAATTCTTTTTAAAATTATTTGAGAACATAATTAGAGATATGATATCGTGTTTTCGAAGGGAAGGTTATCATTTACCTAAGATAGCTAGAAGGTAGGTAAATCATAGTGCTTAGGTAGTTGCGAAGGTAGGCATGGGGAGATTTTCAAGTTAGGTTCTCATAATCGATCGTACCATAACATACTATACAAAGAAATATCATATTCTATATCTAGTTCAAACGGAGACATAAATTATGTATATAACAAGGCAGCACCACCAAGGCTATGGAGGAGTTTTGTAAAGTACGATGATACTTGGTGGTTATGATATTTTAATGAGTTATATGGGTCACCAAATAGAATATTTTTTTCCATTGATGTTGTCTTGAAGAAAAGGCAGACTTGTGAGGGCTAGGGCTTGACAAAGGGAGTACGTCTGATGCTAAAGAATAATTACATATATAATTGTAGTGAAAAATTTGTCAAAATAAAACGATCTCTCTCAATGGCATCATGTCAGGTCATATCAGATATCACAATGAGGTTTAATTACATATATAATTCAGTCATGCATAATTAGATATATAATAGGAAATTTAAATAATTTCCTCAAAGACTCATTCTCTTTGACATTGAACTTAATACACGGGGGGCATAAGGCAAGATCACTGGCCCCAACTAAGTGTCTCTCAAATATAGGCTTGATTGACTAATGTATCTCCAATAGGAGCTGCAGATCCAGCCCATGCTTCCTGTTTGGGGGAGCCAGTAAGCCCACCACCCCGCTATAGATGGGTGAGATGACTACATGACATGATACCCATATCGGAAGTATGCATGGGTGAGGGAAACTCACTGGTTGGAAGTACCAATTGACCAAGAATCGTTAGAATTAAATTTTAGAAACATCTTGTAGAAAATATTTCTAATCTGAATCAGATATCTGCTTAGACAACCAAAGGGACAAGGAAGTCACCCAAGCCACCTCTCCTCAGCTTCCACTCAATGCCACCAAAGCCAAGTGAACAGGCCAAACGTAGTTTCCATAAATCAACGAGGCAACCCCAAATATCATTCTTCCCAACACCACTTACACACACTTCAAATCCCTTACTCCCTCGACACATTTCCTTCACTCTTTAAACAACCCTCGGGCCATGTTAACGCTCGAAACTAGACTCTGTTAGGAAAATGATTCATTATGACTCTTGGATGACCATCTAACTTCTACCCTTTCCTCCTATGATTAACCCTATGAATACTTGTGCCAGCATCACTACACATTACTTTCCTTCTAAGGAGACCTCTCTAGAGATGGAGAATCCTTCCATCAAGGTGCTTCGTTCTATTTGTACTGCCAGCGCTTTGAGGGCCTCCATCCGTCTGAGTTAGGTAATTTCCCATATCTCTTGAACCTTTTGCCTTATAGTTAGGGCTCTAATACTACTTTAATTTGCTTCTAATTCCACCTTAGACCTGAAGGGGCCTGCATTCTTTGTATGTATGTGTTTGATGGGTTTGATGATTTCCGTATGGATCCGATAATTTCAACAGGTACATGGAGGCATTTGATTTCACTTATAAGGTGTGATTCTTGGTCATTTCACTAATTTGATGTTGTTAATTCTATTGAAATAGGCTCCAGTCTAAAGGAACTTAAATGCTTAAACCACGCTAATGTGCATATTGGGCCTCATCTCCAGTGACGCTAACGCATTTGCCTCCAAAATGGTCTAGGTACTTACCCTCTTCTCCTTGACGAGGTGCTAAATATCTATGGGTGCCAACCAACCCAGCCATCCTCTACTAATAGTGGACGTAGACTAGTAATCCAGTCAATCCACTTTAAAATATGAGAGTTTGGTCTAAGGTTAGCCTCGATAAGTCTTCTCAGTTTGATCCTAATCATCTCCCATGACTACAAAAACAATTAAAAAAACAATTGTGACTATATACCAAATAAGACATTTCACTTCCTATTTCATAGCTCGACATACTCCTAATTGTGGTTTCTATGGACATTATGCTCATTGTAGTTTCTTTGGATCAGTATTGCTCATTAATGGATATCTCTTTGTTAACAATGTTGGTACTTACAATCCATCATGGACAGACGATGTATCATGGGGTTTCTCTCCCCTATCCTTGCTCCCCTTCTAACATCACTTAGAAAGAATCTTCCAAACACCAAAATGGGATGGTAGTTATTATTTAGGACTAACAAAGAACATATAAGATTCTTGTAGGTTCTTGGGATTCAGCTCAAGATGAATCTTCCAAAAAAATTCTTTATATACCATCAATGTTGCAATTGTTAGATTGGTTGTTAGGATTATTGCACACATATGCAATGGTAGAAAGTATTATTATCTTCCACCTTTCCCTTATTATTTTCACCCTTATTGGAAGCTCCATGTTGGTATAATTGTTTCGAAACATTGGGTTGCCCCCCTTTTTCTTATTAGATTTAATGTACTAGGTCGACATACATGCCTCATATATGGTGTTCGGATTTCATAACATATATTTCCTTATTGTGTGAGTATGAAGGCTACCCAGGTCCTTGATGACCATGTATAAGTTCTTGGGTTTCACCTCCAACTGAATGGATTACTTCAGTAAATATTTAGTGTACTCTTTTACACTTTGTGCTTGCCTCTGTTGATAGTAGTTCCATTGAATCCTCTGGTCCTCTTAATACATAATAGGGTAATTGGGCCTTGAGGAGGTATTTTACTACCTCCCACTTAATTCATTGTAGGTATCCCCCCAATATTCTAAAGGTCTCGTTGTAGCTTTCCCACCAACCCTATAAATGACCTTCTAGCTTGAGTATGGAAAATTTTATGTTTTCCCATCTCAAACATTATGCACAATGAAATATACATAACTATTGCAACCAAATATTCAAATTAACTGTGTTTACCATACCTTCATAGGGATTAAACTCGACCTTCACTTGCAATTTCAACAGTTGCTGAGAATATTAGTTATCAGAGTTCACTTTTGAAATTTTTGGTTATTTCTTCTCTTTTATCGGATCCTAATAGGTTCTTGTTTCTCTTGAGGGTTGGGCTGCTTCAAAAATGGGGCAACATTTTGATCAAGAGAGGCCATAATTCTAGCTATACTCTTTTGAATTTTTGCTACTTGCAATTCTAACCTTGCAAACCTTAACTCCCCTTCATCAATGGGTCCTTGTTTGTGTTTCATTCATTATATATGTGGCTTTCAACTGCATTGTAAACATTTTTGCTTCGATCTCAAGATCCATGGGATGAAATTCCCCTCAGAATTTGACTTTATGAACTAGGTAAGCATATACTACACTCAAACCACACAAATGAAACTCAAAAAATACTATGATACCAAATAGTTGAAAGCTCTTTACTGGGCGATGCTTAACTAAGGTGAGACCGATCCATCTCAGAACAAAAAACTTATATTGACCTAATTCAGCTCTGCTAACTATAAGGAAGGAAGGCTCATGATTGTTATGAGCATTAACATACTATTCCAACCGAGTCAGTAAGCACTGGTGCTACCTCTTCAAACCTTTGGATGTCATTGAAATAGTACAATTCCTCATGGACCTATGGCTACATATACACTGCCAGAATAGTTCCTTGTTTCATACGACTGACCTCCTCCTATTTAGTGAAATACTAAAATACGTCAACTAGGTCCAGGAAGCACCTTACCTTCTTCTCACAGGCTCTACTGCATTCCCTAATATGAAGGGTTCACCCCAACACACTGGTGTCTTTTCTTCCTTCATTACGTACCGATTTGTAAAGTTCACTTCAAGAACTTCCCATCCATCTACATCTAAGGGAATTCTGGAAATACATCCCTTATTTGTTCTCTGAGTGAGTGGAATTGTTCTTTCTTACTAGTTGAAATATTACTAATTCCCGCATGGTAATGATATCCTTCCTCCCATTCCATTTCCATGGGAGCCCTACTTTCACCTTATGATTTTCCTGATTGACTAGAATACTTTCACATTGAAAGAGGCAAGTGCATAGAATGGTCAAGCTATAAACTTGCCACAATTTCAGGGAAACATTTTAGGCCTTACTATACCCCGCTATTATATTATTATTCTACACGATTATTACTACACATGAAATAAAACCCAACGAAGATTCTTTAGTTAAACAGAGCCATATGGGTGGGACCCATAGAAGAAATTTATTTTTTACATTCATTATAGGTTGTAAACTAGGACATTACAATAGGAAAAAAAAAATCTTATTAAGATGACTATTGCCATCCATCAGACAGATATTACCACTTCACTGGGCTCTTTGTATTTAGATTTGCTCCTAGAAGTGAGCCAAAAACCACAGGAGAGAAGCTAAACATGTACTTGACTCTTCCATACCTTGAGGATGGCGGGCTATTAGTTACAAATCATATCACTAGGGAAACCCATGAATCAAAGAGACACCTAGAACAAGAGATAACTCCTCTTATTGGATGGGATAGACTTTGATTCTTAAGGATTAAGCCTAATCTATTTTACCCACGTAGCCAAACCATAGCCATGTAGGACACCCATTTGGAAATGAATACAACAGTGAGGATATTCACACATAATGAAGACTTTGGAATTTGACAAATAACTATGCTACTATCTATATGTTCCTCATGTTATGTGTGTTTGGATTGTAGTACAATTCCCTTTTTGGGTGTGTTCCCTGGGGTGTTTTCCTTTGGGTGTAATATTTTGTCGATTTGTGTTGCTCCTGTTACATAACTTTGAACTCATAATGAAATAAATTGCTTACCGTGAATGCTAAGGGACAACGACAGGCGCACAAGATCCCCAATCAGTAGGAACCCAAAACTAAATCCTAACCTTTTCCCCATATGGTAACCCAAAGAAGCCCAATCTGTCTAGGGAGGACCCCTAGAAGCCACACCGAGGACATCAGACCCATCCTAATACCCATTTCCTACACAAAGTCTATTGTAGAAACCCATATAAAGGTCGTCAATCATAAGAAGTAGCCTATGCCAAAAATCCTTGATTCTCATCCCATCATACAAACCAACAGAATTGAGCACAAAATGCACTCCCAAATATTAGTCATCTCTAGCCAATTAATCGCTAGCTCCAAAATGAGTTCAATCAATATTTGCATAATCAATTAAATCAATATGAGATCAATTCTACTTTCTGCAGCTCGCTCAATTCAACCAATATGGTATTTTTTGAGTAAAAGTCCCCATAGCTCCCTAATGAAGTACATCATTCCCCCTCGAAGTGTAACAAGTGAGCTACAAAAGATTCACGAGTGTAAAGGTGGCTTCATGGGAACACACCAAATCTCAATTCTATAATGTTGATCATTGTAGTTCTGATCATTTTGTATATATCCTAAAACACTTTTGGATATTTTACTGTACGATCACTAGCCAGGACACTTGACACATTACACCTTGTGAGCTTCACACCGTAAGGCATTTATGCTCAGGAACGCTTAATTATAATAGCTGATAGAACACATTTATGAATCTGATCTACTTCTATGCTGCATCCTATGGAATAATTCGAGATGGTTCCTTTCTTGATGAACGATGCTCCACCCACAAGATACACCCCTGCATTGCACACATTCGGAGTAAGGGCGTGCCTCTTACATTGAAATGGGATGGCACTTTAGGAGGTTCAAGGTGCATCTTTGACATGAATCTTTCTCAAATTCATGTTCTCTTTTGGCCTCATGGCAGCTAGTAAAAGGCCTTCTCATAATTTTAGATAATCTCCTTTCGATCCACATGGAGGCATGTAGACAAAAATTCCAAGGCAATAGCTCTCATTTGATTGACAAGAAAGAGGGGCCTGTAATAGATGCCTATCGTGGGCTAGCTGGTAATAGAAAGATACATATTAAAAGACACAACTTAGATAACCAAATATTTTTTCCACCACTAGTGTTTCTCTGTTTCTACCAAAATAGTAATAGAACCTAACTAGGAACCTCCCCTTAATTTTCTCCACTAGAGATGAAGGAATTATTATTCCTTCAATGAGCATCAAGTCATAGCCCAAAAAGGGAAGTCTCTTTGTGGATACAAGGATCTAATGGACAAGCCCAAAGAAAGAAACTTCCCATCAAAACAAGGGTACCTTGGGCCTTCTAGTTTTGGTATAGGAATCAAGCATTCGAGGTCGTTCGTCAGGACTCGAACGGTGGTGTGAGGTCTTCCTAATTCCTTTAGGTGTATTTTGTGGATAATGGCTCCATTCCATAGGGGAGGTGAGTGGGCCTACAATTCGATCTAGAAGAATGCAATAGCAAATAAATGGTTGTGTGATGAGCCCGTGTGCATAGTATCTAGTTTTGGCAATGTTAGGTCCCTATATTACTAGTATAGTCCCTTATTTTTGTTAGTGTAACCCCCTTATTGTTATTATTTTACCCTTCTAACCCTCATTTTATTATTATTGTGCCCTTCAATTATTATTGTTAGGTCGTCTAGGATTACATTGTGGCCCACTAGGATTACATTATGGCCCCATGGACTCCTATATATAGAAAGGAGGTTTTGTAAATTGGATCATCCAAGAATTGTTCATTTATGTAATTTATTGGAGGTTTGCCCCTCGAAGTGGCTTATTTCTAAGCCGTTGATATCTCTTTTCTTCTATTTTTGGAGCTAGTTACACAACATTTGGTATCGGAGCTTTGGATTCTAGGGTTTTGCTGCTCCAAACAGGTCATCGTGGAATTTTCACTATAACTTTTTTTCTACGAATTTTCAAAAGCTGAAATTTTTAGGGTGTGAAGACAAAATCCTAAGGAAGATTTTCTAAAAATTTCAGAGCTTGGTTCGCAATATTTTCAGAGATATGATCTGTGGAAGTTAGGTCTTTTTTCAGGCTCCTAAATAGGTCATCGTGGAATATGCGCTATAAATTTTTTTATACGAAGGTTCAGAATCTGAAATTCATATGGTACGAAGCTGAAATCCTTAGGAAATTCTTCAAAAAATTTCAGAGCTTGGTTCGTAATATTTTTGGAGATATGATCTGTGAAAGGTAGTGCTTTTTCAGGTTCCTGAATTTCATCTCAAAGAGGTGATTGTGGGAAAAGTTCAATAACTCTCTCTCTGGGCATCGGATTGGAGTGCCGTAAAAAGTGCTGACAATTACACGGACTGCAGTTTCTTGGCTATCAATTTCAGAGACAAAGGATGAAACAGTGACACGTGGCAAGTCATACAATTTTGATCTACTGAACCAGTCCATAATTAGGTCATTGTGGGAGATTGGACACTGTCTTGGAGAATCCAAATCAGGTCAGACCTGTGGAATTCGAAAGATAATTCAGAGGGCTACGTCAATACTAAAATTAATATATTGAAGTGCTGCAATCACAGAGATAATCCAATTTCAATATCGAGCTCCTCAAAAGCAAGAAAAAGGTGTGTATTTTTTTTCAGAATTGCATAAGTCTTGTTTGAAGAATCAATTTGAATTGATTCCAAGGGAATATTGTAGAATAGATATCAGTATTTGGTTCTAAAATATGCCTCATAAAAATAATTCAACACCCATTAAGCCTTCATAAGGGTCTACTATGACTCATGAAGATGAAGAATTGCAACATGATCTATCAAAATTACAAGAGAAAGTGCAACAAATTTCACTCTCGCAAAGAGCAACAAAAAATGAAATGGAAGTTTTGTAGAAAGGCATGGAAGAGAAGATGGATGGTTTGAAGAAAGGCATGGAAGCTAAGATGGATGGCATGGAAGCTAAGATGGATGACATGAAAGACAACATGGAAAACAACATGAAAAATATGAAGAATGATTTAAAAGCAGACATCGAAGGTTTGACCAAGTTGATACAAGAAATGTTTCCTAATGGTGAAAAGATAGTAGAAGAACCTCATGATGAGAACAAAATAAATGTTAATTGCGATTTCATAAACTCTAATGTTGGCGGGAAGAACCACCATATTCCAAAAATGGATATGAGAAAGTTTGATGGGAAGGATCCTGTAACAAGGATACTACAGATGGAGCAATATTTTGATCTCCATAATGTGAAAAACACACAAAAGGTACGCATTGCAACTTTACATTTAGAACAAAATACATTTGTATGGTATCGATGGCTTTTCTCCCGTAAAAAAATTGTCACTTGGTCAATTTTTATGGAAGAAATGATAGCACATTATGAGGATACAAAGAGAAACACCTTCTTTGTCCAATTGATAAATCTCAAACAAAAGAGTTTAGTGGGGCAGCACATTGAGGACTTCCAAAATTGAATATAAGGGTAGCTGATATTCCAGAGGAAAACGGGATTGATCTCTTCATAGGCACTTTAAAGGATAACATCCAACATGAAGTTCGCGTTTTGGAACCTGATTCATTGGAGAAGGCATTCAGGTTGGCAAGAAAAGTTGAATGTAAAATTATGGCGACAAGGAAGCCTACCACTCAATTCTATAAAGAAGGAAGTGTTGCTATGCCTAGATTTCCATAACCTACAAGGTTGACACCACAACAATTGGAAGAAAAAAGAGCAAAAGGGCTTTGCTACAGTTGTGATAGAAAATACACTAAAGGTCATAAGTGTGCTGAGAAGAAATTATTTCACATAGATTGTGAAGAGGAAGAAGAAAATGAAAAAGAAGAGGATATACACCAGGAACCAACCCTAGAAGAGGAAGAAATGAATCTGACCATATCGTGTAATGCACTGGCAGGAATTACCACTCCTCAAACTCTCAAGATAGAAGGAAAAATCAAGAAGAAAAAAGGTAATAGTGTTGATTGATTCAGGTAGCACCCATAATTTTATTCATTGTAAGGTAGCCAAGGAATTAAATTGTTTCCTATACCCAGCACCAGAATGTCAAGTGATGGTTGCAAATGGAGGAACTATAAATTGCTCTGGAAAATGCCATAATATCAAGCTAACCATAGGGGAATATGTATTGACTAGTCCAATGCTTGCCATTCCTATGGGAGGTGCTGATGTTGTACTAGGAGTACAATGGTTACAATCTTTGGGGACGGTAGCTTTTAATTTTCAAGAACTTTTCTTGAAATTTTTTTCAGAAGGAAAGGAAGTCGAATTATGGGGTATTGAAGGGAAGCCGGGAAGGATAATAAGCTCTAATGTCATAACAAAGCTTCTAAAGAAAGAACAAAGAGGCGTAATTGTACAATTATGCTCACTAGAAGTTCCGACATCAAAATCATCTATTTCTGCAGATCTCCAACAAGTCTTGGACAATCATTCCAAGGTGTTTGAAACTCCCAAAGGACTCCCACCTATTCGTGATCATGATCATGCTATTCATTTGATTCAGGAAATGTTCCTCAAAACATCAGGCCTTATAGATATCCTTACTTCCAAAAGAGCGAAATTGAACGTATGATTGCAGAAATGTTAGAGGCGGGTATAATTCAACCTAGTCAAAGTTCTTTCTCTGCTCCTGTAGTATTGGTACAAAAGAAGGATGGATCATGGTGAATGTGTCTGGATTATAGGGAGCTCAATAAGCTCACCATTAAAGACAAATTTCCCATTCCTGTGATTTATGAATTATTGGATGAATTACATGGAGAAATTTATTTTACCAAGTTGGATCTTCATTCAGGATATCATCAAATTAGAATGAAGACTGAAGATATTCCAAAAACAACATTTCGAACTCATGAGGGTCATTATGAATTTTTGGTCATTCCTTTTGGCCTTACCAATGCACCTTCTACATTTCAAGGGTTGATAAATTCAATTTTCAAACCCTTCCTTAGAAAATTTGTGCTAGTATTTTTTGATGATATACTAATCTACAGCAGGTCTTGGAAGGATCATGTTGAACATGTTGACAGGGTGCTCAAACTATTGCAGGAGAAACAATTATATGCAAAAAAATCCAAATGTTTCTTTGGAGTACAAGAGGTGGAGTATCTGGGTCATATTGTATCTCACGAGGGTGTTAAAGTAGACCGTAACAAAATTAAAGCCATTAAGGAATGGAAAGTCCCCACAACCATAAAGCAGTTGCGAGGATTTCTCGGGTTAACAGGGTATTATCGCAAGTTTGTTAAGAATTATTGGAGAATAGAAGCACCTCTAACAACATTATTGAAGAAAGATGCATTTTCATGGACTCCTGAACCAACTAAGGCCTTTGAACATCTTAAAGAGGCAATGTGCCTAGCACCGGTCTTAGCTACGCCAAACTTCACAAAAACCTTTATTGTGAAATGTGATGCCTCAGGAAATGGAATTGGTGCGGTTTTAATGCAGGAAGGAAGACCCATTGCTTTTGAAAGTCGTCCAATCAAAGGAAAGTATTTATAGAAACCTATTTATGAGAAGGAAATGTTAGCAATATTGCATGCAGTAAAGAAATGGCAGACTTACCTAATGGGAAGACACTTCAAGGTAAAAAATGATCATGATAGTCTTAAACACTTTTTGGAACAAAGACTATCGTCATAAGAGTAGCAAAAATGGGTCACAAAGATGTTGGGTTATGACTTTGAAATAATATACAAAAAAGGAAAGCTTAATGTTGTTGCAGATGCACTCTCAAGAAAGAATGAAGAGGTGGAAGCATTGCTTTGTGCCATTTCTATTATCCAACCAGATTGGATAACCGAAGCAGGAGACGAATGGAAGAAGGACAAAGATGTATGGACAGTCATTCAAAATTTGCAGCAATATCCTAGTACATATGATACATTTAATTGGAAAAATGATTCCTTATGGTACAAATATCGCTTATATCTTTGTAAGAATTCCCAACTAAAACAAAATATTCTTCTGGAATTGCATACTTCTCCTTTAGGAGGACACTCAGGATTTTTAAAAACTTACCACAGGGTGAAGAATTTTTTTTTTTGGGATGGCCTTAAATCTGATATTCAAAATTTGTGGCAGAATGTTTGGTTTGCCAGCAGAATAAAGTGGAAACAATTAAGACCCTGGGAATTCTACAACCTTTATCCATTCCAAGTCAACGTTGGGAGGAGATTTCAATGGATTTTATCACAGGTTTACCTAAGTCCGAAGGAAAGAATGTCATCATGGTGGTAGTTGATAGACTTACCAAGTATGCACACTTTTGTGCATTATCTCATCCATTTAAAGCAAGTACGGTTTCTACTACATTTATGGACAGAATTCAAAAGCTACATGGAAGCCCAAGGGTTATTGTGAGCGACAGAGATCCCATTTTTACTGGAAATTTTTGGACAGATTTATTTTCTTGTTTGGGTACTCAATTAGCTCATAGCTCATCTTATCATCCTCAATCTGATGGTCAAACTGAGATAGTAAATAAATGTTTGGAAGTATATCTTCGTTGTTTTGTATCTGATAAACAAACACAATGGGTCAGGTGGTTACCTCTCGCTGAATGGTGGTATAACACTTCCTTCCATACTGCAGCAAAAATGACCCCATTTATGGCACTTTATGGATATCATCCACCATCCATCACATCATCTTTAAGGGAAAATTCGAAGGTTCCAGCAGTGGAAGATCACATCGAGCATCAGCAAGAAGTTCTCCAACTCTTAAAGGATAACCTGAATTTGGCACAAAATCGAATGAAACAACAGGCAGATCAACATCGTAGCGAGAGAAGTTTTGATGTAGGAGAGTGGGTATTTTTACGGCTACAACCATACAAACAAATGTCCCTCAAGCAAGCAAAGAAGGATAATAAATTATCGCCAAAGTACTATGGTCCTTACAAGGTGTTGCAAAGATTGGTACTATGGCATACAAATTGGAGCTTCCTGCTTCTTCGCGAGTACATCCAGTTTTCCATGTTTCATGCTTAAAGAAGGTTATAGGTGAAGATCTTCCAGTTCAAACAGTATTTCCAGAACTTGATGGAGAAGGGAAAATCATATTGGAACCTGAAGCAGTCATGGAAAAAAGAACTCGACAACTACGGAATCGATCAATTTCAGAGTATCTCATCAAGTGGAAGAACTTACCCACTGAAGATTCTACATGGGAGGATGAGAATTTTATACGGAAGCACCCAGAGCTACTCAAGCGTTGAGGACAACACTTTTTTGAAGGAGAGGGGCATGTTAGGTCCCTATATTACTAGTATAGTCCCTTATTGTTGTTAGTGTAACCCCATTATTGTTATTATTGTACCCTTGCAACCCCCATTTTGTTATTATTATGCCCTTAAATTATTATTGTTAGCTCGGCTAGGATTACATTGTGGCCCACTAGGATTACATTATGGCCCCATGGACTCCTATATATAGAAAGGAGGTTTTGTAAATTGGATCATCCAAGAATTGTTCATTTATGTAATGTATTGGAGGTTTCCCCCTCAAAGTGGCTTATTTATAAGGCATTGATATCTCTTTTCTTCTATTTTTGGAGCTGGTTACACAACAGGCAAGCAAGAGGCCGAAAAATTCGCATCAAGTTCCAACCCTTTAGTCTTCAACGGTGCTACCCATTTGATACAAATACACAAAGGGTACTGATCCAAGATGAAAATGCATACAAAAGGCTTTCATTTTTATCTTCATATGAATCATTCCTAAAATATAATTCCTTCCATTTCTCTTCCCTTATTGGAGCATTCAATCAATGGCTCACATTAGGTGGTTAACAAGAAGGGAGAGAGGAACAACATTAGGGGTTGGACATAACATTGTTACTATTTGATGCTAACCTAGTTCCTATTTGATGTTAACCTAATTCTTATTGGTTGTTTGCTAAGGTTCCAATTGGATGCTAACCTCATTCTTGCTGGTTGTTTTTTTAGTTGCTCGTCCTAGTCGGGTTGTGCACCTCCCCTTTTCGTGCCTCGTGCTCTCTAGCAGGGTTTCCTCAAACCCTGGATCTCTCAGTAACAAGACCCAAGGATGTGTTCCATTTATATTTGATTGAGTTCCTCATGCCTAAGCTTCCCCTAGGGTGCGTCGTGCACCTGGTTCATCACCCCCATCGAGGATTATGTTTTTAATAAAAAAAATTTAGGATTTTTATTTTTATTTTTAATTTTACTACATTTTTTTTAGTTGTATGGTTTTTTTAACACTTTTGTTTTTTTTATTTTTATTTGAAATTGTATCTAAATAATTAAAAAAAAAAAACTTCAAATGTCATCATCTTTGGATATAAAATTCATAAAATTTTCTATTTTTCTAAAAAAATTAAATTAATTTTTTTGTAAAAATGTTTTATTTAACATGTCATTTTTAGCGAAAAGGTCCTAAAATATGTATTATTTTAATCACATCTACCTACAAAATGTAGATTTTTTGTCGAATATTTAAAATTATTATTTTTAGTGTAAATTATTTTGTGTATTGAAGTACTAATTAATGATATATAAATATATATAAAATATTAATCTAAAAAGTAATAATGTTATTTTTTTTAAACTTTGCAAAAAAAATAAAAAAATCTCATTTTCAAAAAACATTGTGAAGAGAAAAAAAACACATGTTTGGAAAACCTTTAAAAAACAAACGTCTTATGATGAAAAACACGAAAAGAAATAAGACAACATGGAAAAAGGTTAAATTGTCAACATTTCAAAAGCATTTGTGCATACATAGGAGATAAGAAAATTTGATGTGTCAAAAATATGCTTTAAAAATAATGTTGATGTCTTTCAAAATCCGCATGAAAATAACCAACATTCAAAAACAAATATCCACACTTAATACATTATAAAATTTAAAGTGTCAAAAATATGTCATCTAAAAAAAGGGTTGATGTTGTATCAACACTTTTCAAAACGATCATGAAAATCACTAATATTTAAAAAAATGTTCACACTTGATAGACTTTATAATTTTTTTTCTACCTCAAAAAAAAGGTAACCGTTAAAGTTCTCTTTTCATCAGTAACTATGTTTGTAGCAAAGATTAACAACTCCAGAGTCTCCAATTTCAACATCAAGTGACACATGAAATAAGTCTTTGGTTAGCATGAGAAGAAAAAATAATTAAAAATTTTAGTTAAATTTATGAGCAACTTGATGAAGAGAGTAATGTAGGTATGAATTCACTTTTTTCTTTGCTTTCTCATGTATATGATCCAGTCAATTTTGAATATGTTGTTAAAGGGGGAAAATGGTAACAACATGGATGAAGAATTAGAGGAAATAGAAAAGAATGACACATGGAAGATAGTGAATCTTCTAGAAGGAAAAAAAGTTAGTCATGGTGTGGATCTATAGACAAAAATCATTGTTGAAGGAATGATTGAAAGCCATAAAACAAGAATAGTCATCGAGGAATATAAAAAACAACGGGAAAGAGATTATGCAAAAACATTCACATAGCAGCAAGATTAGTGATAATTGTTTTGGAAATAACAATGTTGCATAAAGGGAAGGTATATCAAATGGATGTGCCACAACTACGTGGTTATTACATTTAACACCAATGAGAAAATGCGTATAAACTATATAAAGTCTTTTGTGGTTTCAAGCAAGCAATGCATGCATGGAGCAATAGTATATACTCATATTTGTTGTATAATGGATTTAGAAAATGTGATGGTGAGCCTACACTCTACATCAAAGAAAGCGATGATAAGATCTTAATTGTTGTTTTATATGTATGTGATCTAATTTTTAGAGGGAGTGATGATCTTGAGATAGATGATTTAAAAGAAGTAATGAAAAGTGAGTATGGAATGTCATATTTGGGATTTTCTAAGATATTTTCAATGTAAATAAGTCAAAAAAATGGAAGACGACATCTTTATTTCTCAAACAAAAGTATGCTTAAGACATCTTAAAAAGGTTGAAAATGCAAAACAATATGCTTGCACCAACTCTGTGATGCAGGAGCATCCAGAATTTAGCCAAGAATGTGATTGTGTGTTCACATGTTGTGGCTAACAAGAGGTGAAAAAAATTGATTATTAATATTTTGTTAAGTTTTAATTGAGAGGAGTTAGTTTGTTTTGATTTCATAACATAAATAGGAATAAAATAGTAAATTGGTTCTTGCTGCAAGGAGATTAAACCAAATAGAG
The DNA here is from genome assembly GCA_034641835.2 of Pinus albicaulis. NCBI lineage: Eukaryota > Viridiplantae > Streptophyta > Pinopsida > Pinales > Pinaceae > Pinus > Pinus albicaulis. The sequence continues at coordinate 1,138,776,108 of CM076574.1, forward strand.
TAGATCATGAGGATAGGATAGATTTTTTTACTAGAGTTGTTCAAACAGAAAGCTAATAAAAGAAAGGAAGAGCCTCTTTCAAGTAGATATATATATAAGCATGAATACAAAGAAAGAGGGAGAGAACTGTGAGAGAGGTGTGATAGAGGAGTGGATAGAGAGGAGAAGTCAATGTAAAATCCAGCCATAAAAAGGGCTTGAATTTGTGTATTTTCATTATCTTTTAATTCGAAGTATATTTCTATTTAAATTCGATTGTCTGTGTTAAAATGTCATTCTTTTATTTCTCTGTTGAGTCTGGATTCGCATCGCGCACAACGAGGTTTTCATTCAATAAGTTTATGTGAAGTCAGAATCAAATTCTTGAAGTTGCAATACCATTATTTATAATTGTTTTGGCCTTGATAGCACAGTACAACCAGAGAAGCACGATTGGTGGTGCGAATAGCAGAGACACAATGGAAGCGTTAGATCTGGAATAGATCAATGGTGGAGGTTAAATTGCAATCAGTGAGAATTCAAACATAGTAGATTTTTGCATTTAGTGTTAAGACGTCACAACAAAAAGTTACTTAGTTTTTTATGTGAAGAACATTGCATATCTCACAAGATAGGGTGAAACCATTATTGTAATTTACAAAATGTGTGAAGTGTAAAATGTACGAAATCGCGAGATCACAATTATTGTTAAATTGTTAAAGTTGGAAGTTATAGGGAGGTAAATTGATAAATTTGCGAAGTTGTGATTCTCTTCCGATTTTTCACTATGTTGTGGGCGCATAAAACCACAAGTTCTGTGCATATTCTGGTAATTTTGCAGCCTGTCTTCATCATTTGGTATCAGAGCAAACACTGAGTTTTGTTCTTAGGGATTGTAGAAAATATGCCACCCAGGAGAGGAGTTGGAATAGGTCAGGGAAGACCTGAAGCCAATGCGATTTTGCTAGAAGAGATTCGACACCTTCTTACAAGGATGGAGACAATGGATGCTACTTAGAGGAGAGCACCCGATGAAGGTGATGCCAGCGCAGAAAAATAATATTTTGAGGAAGAAGAAGTGGAAGAAGACGAGGTAACTAAAATTTTCAAGATATTGGCAAAGGTTAGTGGGAAACCAAGAATGGAGATTCCTTCATATGAGGGGAACCTTAATTTGGATGAGCTGATAGATTAGATCAGCTCAGTGGATAAGTATTTCAACTTAGAAGAGGTCGAAGATAAGAAGAAGGTAAATTTTTCATCTACCAAGTTGAAGGGTCATGCATCTATCTGGTGGGATGAACTACAGACATCCACGATTAGAAATGGAAAGCCTAAGATCAAGAAATGGGATAAAATGGTAAGTAAATTGAAGAATAATTTTATGCCAAAGGACTATCAATTGAATCTTTTATCACAAAATCTGATCCTGATAGGTTGCTCATCAAGTAGACTCTGAATAAATATTTCAAACCAATCTTTTGGCTGAGGCTGAGCCTCCTCAACCTGAGAGGGCTCTCTCAAGGGTTAATGATATTTATTAAATATATAGATAGATGGCTAACTCTTTGTTTTGTGATTTTGTATGTTTACAGGTTGAAATATGAATACTTGCTACCATTGGGCCATGGAGTCAGTGACAGGGATAAAAATAACAATAACTCTTCATGTAGAAATTTAGGCTTGTATATAATTCAATGAAATAATAACACATTCAAGAAAATCCCAATAAATTGAGGTTCAAAGGAAGTCAAAGCATGTGGTACATGAATCCTGAGTAATGATACATCAACGTATGGAAAGAAAAACTACTGAAAGGGATTTCACCATAGCTAAATACTTAAAGGAAGTCAGAGCATGATCAGTCATGAATTCTGAGTAATAAGCACTTAAACTATGGAAGAAAAACATTTCAAATGATAGGACATAAAATCATTGAAATACACTAAGAATCTCAGGTGAAAGGAAAGTGGTATTGTTACTGTATATATCACTTAATCAAAAGCTTTACAAAGTGGTATGCTTAGATAACATTTTCCAACCTGTAGGTTGAAGCTAACATCAGCATGTATACATTGGGCATTATGGATTCAAAGTGGTCTTCAACAAAACGTCATAATCAGCTAAACATGGAAGTCGAGAACTTGGAGTTTAGGTTTATAAGCGAAATAGTAACACGCTGAATAAACATAGTCTATAAGCATGTGAAGGAAGTTAGAGCATTATCCAATGAATTCTAAGTAATACATGCTCATACCACTGCAAATAGGTAATTGAAAAAATCCATAAAAATATTAAACACATAAACCCCTTGTGAATCTTGAGTAGTAAAACCAATCTCTGTATTAAGTTGAAACAACACACAGTCTGCTTACAATATGCACCAGTTTTGCCAAAAAGTCTGTAACCCCTGTAGAATTCGACCTCTTGATCATTTATAGATGATTTAAAATATAGGATAAGCTTATCCTCCACTAGACACCTCGAATTCCTACCTATGACACCTATCCTAACCATATAACATAGTATTTATTACATAAGATAGCTGCAAACCTAAAATAGAGTCATATTACAAATAAGACTAAAAATCTTTAAAATATATTAAAAACAACCTTATATAGATTAAATTACATCATTTTCCAAGTGTATTCAACACATGGTCAAATTTGGACTATAGGCTTTAACTCTTCACAACAATATTTCTGTCCTCCATCAAAACAACAAACAATCTCATATTTTCTAGGCATAGGGTCCTTTGAACTCTTGAGACATTCTGGCCATCATAAATGCATAATTTTGAGGTCCTTTTGCTGTTTGAAGCTGAAGTAACACCTTCAAAAATCATCCCTAAGCTCCATCTGTCCAAAACCATCTCAAAATCTCCAAAATTCATATGAAAAAGTGCAAAAAGACACCTTCAGCAGTTTCGCAGCGCGCTACGAAACTGTTGTGTAAGCTTATTTCAAAACAGTCTTCAGAAATTTTTTAAGTTGAGGATATTTTCACTTCAAAAGGACTGATATTATTTCAAAACATATAAATTATCCTCGAAAACATGATCTTCATCGACATTTGTCTTCAGCTTAATGAAAAACTGACTTATAGATTTGACCATTTTTCTGCACTGTTTTTATCTGAAAAATAGGTGTTGATATAGAACTTGTATCTCCTCATAGATAATGTATTTTTAGAAAATGAACGATTCTTTTGTAGGCCATTTTTTCTTGAACAAAAACCTCTCTTGTTTTTTTTTAAATACATTTCCTATTGCCCAGAAACTATCTTTGAACAACATGTGTAAAATTGGAAAATTCTGATTTCTGAAAATATAGCTTCAAAGAAAGCCTTGTATCTCCCAACTGGCAACACTTGTGAGCAAAGTGAGATAGGTTATTTTATTTGTAGATTTTAGGAAGAGAAAACTCCTTCAGAATTCCAAAATACCTTTTCTTATGGCCAGAAACTGATCTTGAAGTGAACTACTAAAAATAGAAAGCAGAGTGTTTCTCTCAATGACTTTCGATAGTTTCATAACGCAAGTTGAGTCATCAATTTCTCCCAACTCATAATGAATTTGAATAAACTGAAAGAGGTTTTTGTAGTTACTTATGTTAGGAAGAAACACCTCTTTCAGTTTTCAAAAATGAGTTTTCAGTTGCTTAGGAACCCTTTTTGAAGTTGACTATAAAACCAGAAAAACAAAGTTTTTACTTTATAGTGCACTATGAAAACAACTTGTTTTCATAGCGCAAATCATATTTTTTGAACTAGATGCACTATGAAAACGTGGATTCCCATATGATTGCAAAAATTTAACCCAAAACTTCATGGCATGACCCCTAAATGAAAAATATGAGCTATTTGACCACGAAGTGAACCTAAAGGACATTATTTGAAAATGAAAACTGACCTTTTCAAACTTCTAAATGGATGATGGGATCTTTAAACCATGGAATAAGACTTCTAAACTTTATTTGGAAATGAAAGATGACATTTTTGAGACTCTAAGCCTATCACTTAGGGCCTTTAAATAGTGAAATGACTTAAAACCTATCTAAGACCTCCTTGAAATCATGACCAAAAGCAGAGTTGACACGATGATGTTTTGAGAATTTTTGGGTGAGAACAGAATATTTTCAAATAGTTGCAGAATTCGAGGTAGAAAGGAATTATTATCAAGGAATATACAGAGTAGTTTTACAAGTTGAGCATTATATCAGGACATGCTAAAGATAAGATGGAGAAAGTAGCCAGATACATCAATGGTTTAAGGTATGACATACAGGATGAAATCATTTTGTTAAGTCTGGAGACAATTGAGGATGCCTACCAAGAAGCTTTGAAGGTAGAGGATAAAATGTTTAGGAAAGAAAGTCAGAAGAATTGAGGCAAAAGTCAAGCAAGAGGAGGAAATTTAAGATCAAGATTTCAACACTCTCAGAATGAAGCAGGAAGTTCGAGTAGTAGACTGCCGCAAAGATGGGAATTTGGCAGAGGGATATTTTCACCCAGAGGTAGAGGTTGAGGAAGAGAAATTTGGTGTTACACATGTGGGGAATGGGGACACAGATGATGGGACTATCCTCATAACAAACCAACAAATGAGCGGAATGTGAATGTAGTTGAAGAAAAGGAAGAAAATCGTCACGTCACGTGAAAAGAAGAACCACCTGAGGTAGGAGAGTCTTTATTTCTCAAAAGAGTATTCCTTAAGGCATAGAAGGAAGCAAATGAGCCAGCGCAAAGGAAGATCTTATTTAGGACTGTATGCAAGTCTAAGGAAAAGTGTTGGAAATTTGTGATTGACAGTGGAAGCACTGAAAATATTGTTTCCATGGAGATGGTTGAGAAATTGGGATTGATTAAGATGGTACATCCTACTCCCTCTAGAGTTTCATGGCTACAGAAGGGACATTAGATTTTGGTGGTATAACAGTGCAAAGTAGAGATAATATCGATACATATAAGGATGTCTTATTGTGTAATGCAATGCCAATGGACGTGTGCCATGTATTGCTAGGAAGGCCTTGGAAATTTGATAGAAAATCCATTCATTATGGAAAAAGGAATACCTATACCATAGAGAAGTATGGAAGATTCACACATTTCTACCTTTGAAGGATGAAGCAGATAAAGGAGCAATTGGAAATAATGTTATGTTGATTAGTGGAAAGGGATTGCTACAAGAAGTCAAGAAGGAGAAAGAAATGCATTTTTCTATTATGGGTAAACCCAAGGTAATTACGACTTCTACACATTTAGACAATCTTCCTATGGAAATTAAAAATATGTTAGATGATTATGTTGATATAGTTGTTGATGAATTACCAGCTAAATTGCCACCAGTCAGAAGTATTAGTCATCACATAGATTTAATACCTGGTGCAATTTTATCGAACAAAGAAGCATATAGAATGACCTCTCTGGAGAATGAAGAAGTTGGAAGAGAGGTACATAAGTTGTTAGATAAAGGATTGATCAAAGAAATCCTTAGCCCATATGCAGTATTAGCCATGCTTAGTCCAAAGAAAGGAGGTGAATGGTACATGTGTACTTATTCCAGAGTCATAAACAAGATTATCGAGTATAGATTTCAATTACCATGCATAGATGATTTTATGGATTGTTTAAGTGGGTCAAAGTATTTTTACTAAAAAATATCTGAAGATCGGATACCATCAAGTAAGGATTATAGAAGGAGATGAATGGAAGACTGCATTTAAGACTAACAATGGGTTCTATGAGTGCTTAGTGATGCCTTTTGGGCTCACTAATGCACCAAACACATTTATGAGACTAAAGAACGAGGCCTTGAAAGAGTATGCAGGAAAATTTGTGATTGTCTATCTTGATCACATTCTGATTTTCAGTTGGAGTAAGGAGGAGAATTTGGAGCATGTCAAGTTGGTGTTAAATACTTTGCAAAAGGAGAAACTTCTTATAAATTTGAATAAGTGTAGTTTTATGAAGAAGGAGATCATTTACTTGGGATTTATAGTCTAAGAAGAAGGCTTGAAGCTGGACCCAGAAAAGATCCAGGTAATATTGGATTGGCCAGCTCCGAGAAGTGTATTTGAGGGAAGGAGTTTTCATGGTGCTGCAAGCTTTTACAGAAATTTTATAAGAGGCTTTAGTCAGATATGGTCACCAATAATTCAAACAATAAAGGAAAGAAACCAACCATTTAAATGGACAGAAGTAGCAGATCATAATTTCAATTTGTTGAAAAAAAATATCATTTAAAGACCTATTTTAGCCCTGCCAAATGTTGATAAAATATTCCAAGTTGAGACTAATGCTAGTGGGATAGAAATTGGAGTTGTCTTGAGTCAAGAGTAGAGACCGATAGCATATTTCACTGAAAATTTAAATGAGGCCAAGAGGAAGTATTCATCCTATGATAAGTATTTCTATGCTATTGTGTAGGCTTTGAAGAAATGGAGGCATTATATGTTGCTCGAAGAATATGTGTTGTATTCAGATAACCATGCACTGCAATTCAGAAATAATCAGCCGAAGTTGAACCAAAAGCAAGCTAGGTGGGTGGAGTTTTTGCAGAGTTTTACCTTTGTATTTAAACGTACAGGTGGTAAGTCAAATAAAGTTATTGATGCTTTGATCAGAATAAATTTGATTATGAAGGAATTGAAGATTGGCATTTTGGGTTTTGAAGAGATGATTGATATGTACAAGGAAGACACATATTTTAAAGAAATATATGTTGTTGTTAAACATCATGTGATTCATAATAGAATCCAGAGGTTAGACTACCTGATTCAAGGAGGATTATTGTTCAGGAATAATAAATAATGTATACCTAAGTACTCCATGAGGAAAAATCTGATTAAGGAAAAACACAGTGGAGGATTGTCTAGACAATTTGGATAGGATAAAATATTTGCTCCAGTAAGTGCTTTTTATTATTGGCCAAAAATGAAAAATGATATCAAAAATTTTGTTGAGAAGTGTAGGATTTTTCAACATGCCAAAGGAAGAAGCCAAAACACTGGATTATATCAGCCATTGGCAATACCCAATAAACCTTGGGATGCTGTCAGCATAGATTTTGTCTTAGGTTTTTCGAAGAATCAAAGAGGACATGATTCTATCTATGTTTTCGTAGATAGGTTTTCTAAAATGGCTCATTTTATTGCTTGTAAGAAAACTAGTGATGCAACTCACATTGCTAATTTATTTTTCTCTGAAGTTATAAGATTACATGGACTGCCTGTGAGTCTTGTTTCAGACAGAGATACAAAGTTCGTAGGACACTTCTGGAGGACTTTATGGAATAATCTAGGTACAAAACTTAGTTTCTGTTCAGCCTATCATCCTCAGACGGATGGAAAAACTAAAGTGGCGAACAAGAGCTTGGGAAACATATTAAGGAGTTTGGTTTACAAAAATCCAAAGAAATGGGACTTAGCACTTGCTGAAGCTGAATTTTCCTATAATGATACTCCTAACCAGAGTACTGGGATGAGTCCATTTCAAATTTCTTTTGGAATGCATCGAAGAGGTGTGTATGAACTTAGAGATTTGAGAAAACAAGAGATAAGGAGTGCAAAGGCTCAATAATGTGCAGAACAGATACAAAAGTTGCAGGAAGATTTCAAGCAAAGCTTACAGAAAAACACCCAAAAATATAAACAAAGAGCTAATATGAAGAGGATTGAAAGTGAGTTTCAAGTAGATGATTTATTCATGGTTTATCTAAGGAAGGAAAGGTTTCCAGTCGGGACCTATAACAAACTGAAAATGAAAAAGATAGGGCCATGTAGAATTTTGAGGAAGTTTTCCTCAAATTCATATGAGATTGAGTTACAAGTAGGAATCGGGATATGACCCATATTTAATGTTGCAAATTTGTACCCATACAAAGAAATAGAGGAAGAACTACAAGAAGAATCTACAAAAGAGGAGGACCATACTTTGAATTGGAAGGAACAGATGCCAAAGACAAAAAATAAAGAAGTGGAAGCCATTCTGGAGAAAAAAGAAACAAAGAAGACCAAAGGACAAGCCTATTATTAGTATCTAGTAAAATGGAAAGGAAACCCAATGGAATATGCCAGTTGGATGACAACAATAGAGTTATAGAAGTTTAATGCAAATCCTGAAACATTGGTGGATCAAAAATTTTTCCACGGGAGTCTGATGTAGGAGCATCCGAAATTTAGCCAACAATGTGATTGGTGTTCACATGTTGTGGCTAACAAGAGGTGAAAAAAAGTGATTATTAATATTTTGTTAAGTTTTAATTGAGAGGAGTTAGTTGTTTTTTATTTCATAACTTAAATAGGAACAAAATAGTAAATTGGTTCTCCCTGCAAGGAGATTAAGTGAAATAGAGTAGATCATGAGGATAGGATAGAATTTTTTGTTAGAGTGGTTCAAATAGAAAGCTAATAAAAGATAAGAACTTCTTTCAGGTGTATATATATATACAGAGGTGGTTCAAACAGAAAGCGTGAATAGAGAGAAATAGGGAGAGAAGTGTGATAGAGGTGTGACAGAGGAGTGGACAGAGAGGAGAAGTCAATGTAAAATCTAGCCATAAAAAGGGCTCAACTCTGTGTATTTGCATTATTATTTAATTCCAAGTATATTTGTTTTTAAATTTAGTTTTTTGTGTTAAACTATCATTCTTTATTTTTCTGTTGAGTCTGGATTCACTTCGTGCATAGCGAGGTTTTCATTCAATAAGTTTATGTGAAGTTAGAATCAAATTCGTGAAGCTGCAATACCAATATTCATAACTATTTTGGACTTGATAGCATAGTACATCTGGAGAAGGGCGATTGGCGGTGCGAATAGCAGAGACACGGTAGAACCATTAGATCTTTCATAGATCAATCACAGAGGTTAAATCGTAATCAGTGACAATTCGTACATTGCAGATTTTTATATTTAGTGTTAATATGTCGCAATGATAAGTTATTTATTTTGCGATGCGAAGAACATCACTTATCGCACAAGATAGGGTGAAACCATTATGGTAAGTTATAAAATGTTCGAAGTGTAAAATGTGTGAAATCACGAGATAACAATTATTGTTAAATTGTTAAAGTTGGAAGTTATGGGGAGGTAAATTGGTCACCGTGTTGTGGGCACATAAAACCACAAGTTATGCGTGTATCCTGATAATTTTGCAGCCTATCTATATCACCCTAATAGCCATGGGTTTGAAATTAAGTAAGGAATATTGTAGCAACAATGTAAATCTTACATTATACAAAAGTATGGTTGGTACTTTGTTGCATTTGATTACAACTAAATCAGATTTAATGTATGCATATTCGTGGAGACTTCAAAGTATACACATTGGCAAGACACTAAAATAATTTTAAGGCATATAAATGGAAGCAAAGGATATAGCATTTTGTACAGTGTAGCAAATGATTTTACCCTAGTTGGATACGGTTGGATACACTGAGAGTGCCGATGATTGAAAGAAAATATCAAGAAATTTATTTCATATGGGTTCTCGAGGTATTTCATGGCCTTTCAAGAAACACAAAATAATTTCATTATCTATAGTAAAGTTGAATATTTCACAAAAACTCAAACAATTTGGTTGAGAGGAATGTTGAAATATTTATAGCACTAACAAGAAGAAATAACAAAAATTTATTGTAACAACAATTAAGTGATTGTGCTATTAAATAAATCATTTTTTCAAAAAAAAAATGTACATTCACACAAGGTATGATACAAAGTATCATTTCATTAGAGAGCTAATCAAATTTTTTTACAACATTGCAAGTCACACGACCAATTTAAAAACATCATTAACCAAATAAAAATAATAAGCATTACTTTAATAAAGAAAATTGCAACTAAGTACCTTGCCATATGGAAGGTCATGGGGTCAAATCTCCTCAATGCCCTTGGGGTTAGGCCCCGAAATTAAAGCCGACGGATGATCCCTTTGGGTGGATCTATCGGATTATTACCCATGGATGTAGCGGCCACTCAGTGACCATGAACCACAACTGAAAAAAAAAAACTTGCAACTCATACTTTTAATATTATTTACTCATTGTAACATAAAATAAATATTTTTCATACTTGTATAACATATAGAATACAAGTTTATTTTTGGTAATTATAACTTTTCCTTTACATGTGTTCACTAATTCTATATGGAATAAAATACTAATGGGAAAGCATGAATACCATGGGCTTAATCCTACAAATATTTCATCTTAAAATTTCACTTTCTTCCCTATAAGATTCAATGACATGAACATGATTTCCCTAATCAGGGATTACATGATATTTCGTATGATATTTCGTAATATGTATAATTAGCGGGGTTGAATCGAACTGAGGATGAACAATTTGCAGAACAATTTTTCTTTTGGGCTTGTTTTTGCTTCTTGACTTTATTTAGATTATGTATTCGGAAAATATAGCACAAATTTTTTTTATTTTGAAAATATTACAAAATTGGATGGACAAGACTGAGTTAAAAAAATGGAACTCATTTTTATAATTTCAACTCCAAAATATTTCAAAAATGGCCATTCCAAATCAATTTTTGTATTACTTTTCATTCATTGTTGAGATGATAGTATCATATAAAATTTCCTTTATGATATTATGCTATCCATATTTTTATATTAGAAAAATGCATTCCATTATTAACAGTGTGTTACTGTTAAAATAGTTAATTAACTCCCGCATGTAGAGTTAGACAATCAGTTAAGTAAGCGTTGAGTTAATTGAGTTGTGTGATAGATGAATTTGGTAAGTGAGTTAGAGAGTCAGTTAAGAGAGTGATGGTTAAGTCGAGTTATGTAAGTGTGTGCATGTCAACTTCGGATAAATACCCTTCATCGAGTTCATTTTATTTATTGAGTGAGATTGAAGTTCATTTGATTAATAGAAGAGCCGCAACTTGTGTGTTTCATGTGTGAAATACTTCTGTTAGTTTTTCTTTAATATCATTTGCCTTTCCAACAAATTGATATTAGACCTGAGGAAGGATCACAAGATCCGTGGGCGAGCAGAGCCAAAGGAGAAGTTCGACATTTTTTTTTTTAATTTTGCAAAATCGATGAACCATTAAAGAGCATGCATGTCTGCACTTCTTTAATTCAAAACGCGCCAGGTCCACAACTTTTTAATACAAAAACTACACAACTTAAATAAAGCTTACGATTCTTAAGAAATTGGGTTTATTCTGCGGTTTTTTGGTTTCAGGGATGCCCAATTAGGTTTACAAAATACATAGCCCTCCAACCATGAGAAGGTCAACGCACGGTTCAAGCTTGAGTTAGTTTTGTAAAAAGAGTACGTATTTTTTTACGCACATTGGTTCAAGCTTTTAAAAGGAGTACATATTTTTTTAAAGGATTATTTACATTTTCACAAGGTTTAGACTATTTAAACGGATTTTTAATAAAATACATGAGTCTTATAAGGTTTTTGAAAAAGAGCTTTATAAGTTCTATTTTTTTTAATATTTTTTTTAAAAAGGGTTATTATAAAAATTTTGATCCAGATCTTGGGGGGAGGCCCCCAAGATCTAAAAATTTGAAATGGATCTGATTAGATCTGCAAAATTAAAATGCCAAAAAAGAAGAGAGAACATAAAGAAAATAAAACCATAAAGAAACTTGTTTTATTAAAACAGAGAATAACAGTAGAAGCTACATTGTGGCAGACAATCTGTCCTTTTACAAACTGAGGCTTGTTATTTATAGCCTTTTTTGAGTTACAATACCATGTGTAGATACCATAAACAAATACCATGGGTAGATACCACTTACAATACCATGGGTAAATCCCATGTGTGGATGAATATCATGGGTGGATATATACCATGGGTCACTTACAATACTATGGGCGAATAAATACCATGGGTGGATAAATAACATAGGTTGATGCCATTTACAATACCATGGGTAAATTCCATGGGTGGATGGATAACATGGGTAGATGAATACCATGGGTTGATGCCATTTTCCATTCGGATCATTCCTTCCTCCTTAAGAAGAAATGGTCCCCATTGCGTGAAGTTCCCTCATGAGGAGCCTTTTTTGAATATGAAGAGCCACTGAAGAGAAGGATTTTGTGTAGTTAACCCATAACCGTGATGAACAAAGATCCGAGGATAGAGATACCCTATAATGCTTGTGACCAACTGTGATATTGACAGTGTGCGGCCTAGCAAATGGACTTCGATGAAGTGTGGGTTTGTGGATGAACCAAAACCATGACAAACAAAGATCCGAGGATAGAGATACCTTGTAATGCTTGTAACTAACTGTGTGACTAACAGTGTGCGGCCTAGCAAATGGACTTCGATGAAAAAGATTTTGTGCGGTTGACCCATAACCATGAAGCTGATTGTTGATGAAGTAGCAAGTGCCTACAGAGCTTGGGGTGGGAGGGAAAGTCTCCAAATAACCCAAGCCGAACGCTGCTATGATGAAACTGATGAATGTGAAGCAGGTGCATAGTAAAGTGGGGTAGGAGGGCATGTCTCCAAAGGGAACCCGCTCCGAATGCTGCTCCAGATTTAAAATCAGCATAACTTGGTCAATATAACTCAAAATTTTTATTATAAGCTATTTTTGGAAATGGAATGATCATTCTGCATCTTCTCATGTGCTTGAAACCACTATCTGGAGATTCTAGACTCTCAGATTCGTGCTGGAACAGTTTCTCTGTCACAAAATTTTTGAAACAATATTTGATTTTAAATCAACGATAACTCCCACATCCGGACTCCGATTCGACCGATTTTTTTTTTTAAGTTGGGTGAATTTTCAAGAGGAGCTTAGATATATATCCATTCTTCTGAAATTTTGCACTGAAAATTGCAAAATATGACAAGAGAACCTCCGTCCATGAATTGTCATCAGAAAAATTGCTTCAACATTGCTGATTTTGAATCAGTGATATCTCCCTCATCCGAACTCCAATTTGGCCGATTTTTTTTTTTTTGAATTTGAGTATTTTTTCACAAGGAATCCTGATCTAGTCTTTCTTTATGTAAATTTTTCACCGAAAGTTTCAGATCTGATTTGAAAACTCGCCGCCCAAAAAAATTCATGGATTTTGCTGAAGATTGCTGCAAAACATTGAAACTGAAATATGTTTCAAACCCTCATTCCCATGGAGGCGTAACCTGAATCTGATACCACTGATCCAAATCTTGGGGGGAGGCCCCCAAAATCCCAAAAAGTTGAAATGGATTTGATTAGATCTGCAAAATTAGAATGCCAATAAAAAGAGAGAACATAAAGAAAATGAAACCACAAAGAAACTTGTTTTATTAAAACAGAGAATAACAGTAGACGCTACATTGTGGTAGACAATATGTCCTTTTACAAACTCGAGCTTGTTATTTATAGCCTTTTTTGAGTTACAATACCATGTGTAGATACCATAGGCCAATACCATGGGTAAATTCCATGGGTGGATGGATAACATGGGTTGATGCCATTTTCCATTCGGATCAATTATATATATATATATATATATATATATATATTTTATCAAAGGATTTATTATATAAAAAAAATACAAGGGTTTTTTTTTCAAAGGAGCTTTGCAAAGTTTCTATAAGAAAAAATTTAGGGTTTTATTAGAGAAATTGTTTTACACAAGATGGCCACATCAAGTTTTCAACCACAAATTTCTTCTTTCATTGAGAAATATTATGATGTGTGGGCCATTAAAATGGAGACCATGTTAAAATTGCATCATGTTTGGGATCATGTCAATTTTTTGTTTGCAGAACCTCACGATGATGCAAAAGAACGAGCCCTCAGTAATATAGAGAGCGAATAATGGAAGAAAAACAAAAGGAAGAATACACAAACATTTCTTACTATCCAACATGGAGTGGACCGAGCAGTGTTCCAGAAGATTATGATCACGTCTTTAGCAAAGGAAGCATGGAAAAATTTGGCGACAAGCTATCAAGTTATGGCAAATGTCAATATTTTTAAATTGCAAAATACTAGGAAACATTTTGAAAGTCTGTAGATGAAGGAGAAAAAGTACATTGATTCTTTCATGAATCAGGGCATGTTTGTTGTAAATCAATTAAAAATTTATGGTGAATATATTAAATATCGAATAGTGATTGAGAAGGTCCTTAGATCTTTGTCTACCGGGTTTGATGTTGTGGTAACAGCCATAGAAGAAGCCAAGGATTTGGAAAAAATGACTTAATGAGTTGATGGGATCACTTCTATCGCATGAGGAAATGATATCCAGAAATAAGGATTCCACTTTAGAGACTGCATTCAAAAGTCAAGTTTTTATTTCAAGAGGTCACGGCAGAGGTCGACCGAGAGGTAGAGGATTAGGCAGAAGCTATGGTGGTCAGAGAGATGGCTGAGAAGACCATGAACATCAAACTGGAAGCAACAAAAACAGAATTTTTCACAATAATAAAATGTTTGTAAAATCAAAGGTGAAATGTTATTATTTCAATAAATTTTGTCACTATGCTCGTGATTGCAGGAAGAAGATAATTAATCAAGGATATCAAAGAGCTAATCTTAGTATAGAGAATACTAACTCAATATTCCTAGCATGCAACACCATGCATGAACCATCTGATAAGGTGTGGCTATTAGATAGTGGTTGCAGTATCCACATGATAGGAAACAAGAATTTGGTTGCAAAGTTGGATCAATCTATGAAGACAGAGGTAAAGTTGGGGACTGACAAAACTGTAGATGTAGATGGAAAATGAGTGGTCAACATTCTGACCAAGCAGGGGGAACCAAAGGCAATATCAGAAGTATATTATGTCCCTGGATTGAAACATAATCTGATAACTATTGATCAAGTGACATAGAAAGGATACAAAGTTATATTTCAGGGGCAAGTGTGTGTTATATATGAAAAACCCCAAGCAAGCAATTGATAAAAGACATGTAGATGGCGAGGAATAGACTCTTTCCTCTAATTATGAACTACAATGATCAGGTTAGTTATTTTACAGTTACATGTTCTAATGATTACTTGTTATGGCACTTTCAGTTTGGACACTTGAATTTTTCCGATTTAAGATTGTTGCAGTAGAAACAGATGGTTAGAGGATTACCTCCTAGCAAAGAACCTGCTAATACTTTTGAGTGTTTCATCTTGGGAAAGCAACACTGTGAAATTTTTCAGAAGGCATTTTCATATAGAGCAAAGAAACCACTTAAGTTGGTGCATACAGACTTGTGTGGACCTATGAAGACACAGTCAATTGGTGGAAGTTGTTATTTCCTCACTTTTATTGATGACTATAGAAAAACTACTTGTGTTTACTTCTTGAAGAATAAGTTTGAAACATTTCCAAAGTTCAAAGAGCTAAGAGCCTTAGTATAGAACCAAAGTGATCGATAGATCAAAGTATTGAGATCAGATCATGGTGGAGAATATGATTCGAAAGAATTCCATAAGTACTGCAAACATGGAATCAGAAGACATTTTACAACGAGATACACACCACAGAAAAATGGTGTAGCAAAGAGAAAAACCAGAACAATCGTGAACATGACAAGGAGCATGTTGAAAGCAAGAAACTTGTCGAACAAGTATTAGAAAGAAGCAGTTGCATGTGATGTTCATGTGATAAATAGATCTCCTACAAAGAGTGGGATGAATAGAGTACCAACACAAGCATGGTCAGGTATGTCATGCAGTGTATCTCATTTCAATTTTTTTTTGATGTGTAGCCTATTCACATGTTCCTAAGAAGATAAGAAGAAAATTAGATGATCAAAGTGAAAAATGCATATTTACTAGTTATAGTGAACAGTCAAAAGCTTACAAATTGTATAACCCTGTCACCAAGAAGACAATAATTAATAGAGATGTTGTGTTCAAAAAACAAGAGTCGTGGAATTGGACTGTAGGAAAATTCATTGATGCACAAACATCATTAATGGAAGAGAATGATGTAGCATAAAAGGAGCAGCAAGAATCAATAGAGAATACACGAAAGAGAGTCACACCAGTAAGGACTAAGGTTTTCAAAGAAACATGCTTCAAGCAGATCAACCGACCAAAATTCTCCAAGCAGCCAATCAGGTAATGAATCAAGAAATGGTAAGAAAAATATGAGAATTTTAAAAGATATTTATGATGATTTGAATGTTAGTTCAAATTTTGCATTGTTGGCATTCCAACCTTCTTCGTTTGAAGAAGAAATCATAGATGAAAATTGGGTGAATGCCATGGATGAAGAGATAGATTATATTGAAAATAATGATACATGGGATTTGGTTAATTTACCAAATGATAAAACCCTAATTGATGTGAAGTGGGTGTACAAGACAAAGTTGAATGAGAAAGGTGAAATTGACATATTTAAAGCAAGACTTGTAGTAAAAGAATTCACGCAGCAACCGAGAATAGACTTTGGAGAAATGTTTTATCCTGTAGCCAGATTGGATACTGTAAGAGCAGTTCTAGTGACAACATCTCGGAAGAAGTGGAAAGTATATCAAATGGATTTCAAATCAACCTTCTCGAATGGAATTATAGAAGAAGAAATTTATGTGCAACAACCTCCAGGTTATGAAGTTGAAGGCAAAGAAGATAAATTTTACAGGTTAAAGAAATGACTCTATGGACTGAAGTAAGCACCTAGAGCATGGTAGAGCAGAATCAATAGTTATAGGATCAAGAATGGATTTTGCAGAAGTTGCATTGAGCCTACCTTATACACAAAGGTAAATGAGCATGGACAGATTTTGATTTTTTGCTTATATGTTGATGATATGATTTTTACTGGTGATCTCGAGTTAGATGAATTTAAAGCAGCCATGATGAAATAATCTGAGATGACAGATCTTGGTCTCATGAAATATTTTCTTGGCATAGAAGTTGAGCAATCTGAAAAATTAATTTTTATTTGTCAAAATAAATATGCAAGAGATTTACTGAAAATATTTAGGATGGATAATTTCAAGCCTATAACTACACCAGTTGCAACAGGTATAAGGTAAGTAAGGATGATGAAGGATCAGATGTCATTCCAACTCTATTTAACAGATTGGTTGGCAGCCTCATGTACCTCACAGCTACAAAACCAGGTATTATGCAAGGAGTGAGCTTGATTTCCAAATTTAAGGAGACTCCAAAAGACACACAATAGAGTGTTGGAAAAATGATTCTGAGATACATAGCACGAACTACAGACTATGGCATAATGTATGCAAGTACAAAAAAGAAATATTTGACTAGATACAAAAATAGTGATTTTGTAGGTAGCTTGGATGAGGGGAAGAGCACATCCGGTTATGTGTTTCATCTTGGTTAAGGTGTGATAGCATGGGCATCTAAGAAGTAGCCCATTGTGACACTATCATCAGCAGAAGTAAAATATGTAGCAGCAACTTCAACAACATGTCAAGCAATAGGGTTAAGAAGAGTATTGGATTGACTCAACCAGAAACAACAAGGATCAACAACGATATACTGTGAGAACACATCAGCTATTGCACTATCCAAGAATAGTGTGTTTCATCAAAAGAGAAATCATATTGATACTAGATATCAATTTATTATAGCATTTTTGAGAAATGGAGGATTTCACTTAAAGCCTTGTAAATTTAGTGATCAATTGGTTGATATATTTACAAATCCATTAGCAATAGATGTGTCTGAGTTTCAAAAAAGAAACTTGGGTGTTGTAGGTCTAGTTGAGACATAGACCAACAAACATGTTTTAGTTGTCACGAGTTAATGTTTTAGTTAAGCGGTCATAATTAAGGGGAATTGTTAGACAATTTGTTAAGTAAGCATTGAGTTAGTTGAGTTGTGTGATAAATGAATTTGGTAAGTGAGTTAGAGAGTCACTTAAGCGAGTGATGGTCAAGTCGATTTATGTAAGTGTGTGCATGTCAATAGAAAAGCCACAACTCGTATGTGAAATAATTGTATTATTTTATGTTTAATATCCTCTACCTTTCCAACAATTACAATGATAAAATAACACTACATTACAATGATGGAATATTAGGTATAGTACTTTACACTATTTGTTCAACTTCCATATTTTTTTTAAAATATATAAAGCTCAGAAAGACATTTATAAAATTGTATAAAATATCACTGGTTCCAAGAAAAGAAATATACATCAAAACAACGAAAAGGTTTGAATGAAACACATACGACAAAACAAGGAAATAATAAAATGCATTCCTAAATTCACTTTGTATGTACGGATCCACTAGTGCTTCGAGCCAAGCATTTCAGTGGGCGTCCATCTCGAAAAATACGTTTATATAAAGCTCAAAAAGCCTTTCAACTTCCATACTGTTTTTAAAATATATAAAGCTCAAAAAGACATTTATAAAATTATATAAAATATCATGAGTTCAAAGAAAAGAAATATACACCAAAACAATCGAAGAAGGTTCGCAACCAAACATATATATGACAAACAAAACAAGGGAAAAATACAGTAGTTATTCTCAAATTCACTTTGGATGTACAGTATCCGTAAGTCATTCTAGCCAAACATTTCGGTACCGTTTCAAATTAAGGGGCTCATTTCAAAACACAAAAACTAATTAAGCCAGGATTTTCTAAGAAGTGACCTGCAGAATGTATGATGACACCTCCTCGATATGGTACTCTTGATCAAAGTATCAAGTTATTCAACTGCCTAATGGCAATGCAGCCTGCCTTGAATGTATACGTTTAACCTTAAGATCTTTACCGGAATTTCCTCGCCGCCCCAAATCATAGCGGGAGATACCCAGAACGTCGACAAAGATACACGACCAGCATTGCCCTACCCTACCATTTTCCGATACCTTAGACTAACAGTATTTTGCGGATCCGGGTTCCATCAGAAATCGAAATTAAAAAACATTTCGGTATCACAATACAGAGCCTTGTCGCAGTATTTAAATCATACAAATCAGAAGGAAGACATTTTTCAAGGAAAATGGACATAGCACTATCTATTAGAATTTAGAGGACTTAGATGAAGATATTCTCTCAAGGAAAATGATGATAGCACTACTTGTCAGAATCTAGGACTTAGATTTTGACACGAAATTTTATAGAAAATAAATGATACGTACACAAGTAAAAAAGACCGAAACCAAGTCCTCGTAATCTGGTAAATATATTACAAGAATTAAGTATTTGAATTATCACATATTTTCATTGAAGATGGTTGTTCAATAAAACAAATCTCTAGAATTACTTCATTTGAATCAAGATTTTGACAAAATGCCAAATCAGAGATAGCTATCCATATTTTTATATTAGCAAATGCATTACAATTAATGCAATGCCATCGTTAAAATAGTTAATAAACTCCCGTTAAGCAAGTGGGGCGTTGAGTTAGTTGAGTTGTGTGACAGATGAATTTGGTAAGTGAGTTAGAGAGCTGTCGAAGAGAGTGATGGTCAAGTCGAGTTATGTAAGTGTGTGTATGTTAAGTTAGGATAAATACCCTTCGACCAAAGTCTATTATATTCATTGAGGAGATTGAAGCTATTCCGATTGGCTGTAAGAGTCACAACTTGTGTGCCTGTGGTGAAATACTTGTGTTACTTTCTACGAATATCCTCTTCCTTCAAAAAATTGCTATCATACATGAAGAATGATCACAAGATCCGTGGTGAGCAGCCAAAGAAGAAGGCCAAGAGGAAAAGTCCGACAATTTTTTATTTTTATTTGCAAAATTGATGAACCATTAAAGAGTACGTAGGTCCTCACTTTTTAATTCAAATGCGCACAAGTCCACACCTTTTAATACAAAATCGGCGGGCAACTTAAATGTAATAAAAAATTATTATGATTTTAAGAAATCGGTTTATTCTCGCGGTTTTTTTAGATTCAGTACAATCGGTTTATAAAATACATACCCCAAGTGAGAAGGTCATTTATTATTTAAGCTTCGCTAATTTTGTAAAAGGAGCACGTACTTATTTATGCACATTGGTTCAAGCTTTTAAAAGGAGTACATATTTTTTTAAAGGAGTATTTACATTTTCACAGGATTTAGACTATTTAAAAGGATTTTTAATAAAGCACGTGAGTCTTATAAGTTTTTTTCGAAAAGAGTTTATAAGTTCTATTTTTTTTTAAATAATTTTTTTAGAAAGGGTTATTATAAAAGTTTATATATATATATATATATATATATATATATATATATATATTGTAAAAGGATTTATTATATGAAAAAAATTACAAGGGTTTTTTTAAAGGAATCTCACAAAGTTTCTATAAGACAAAATTTAGGGGTTTTATTAGGAGAAATTTTTTACGTAAGATGGCTACATCAAGTTTTTCACCACAACTTCTTCTTTCTCCGGAAAATATTATGATGTGTGTCACAATAAATGGAGACCATGATAAAAGTGCATGATGTTTGAATCATGTTAAGTTCTCGTTTGCGAACCTCGTGATGATGAAAAGCATCCAGCCTCGTAATGTAGAGAGACATTAACAAGAAAAGAAAAAAGGAAGAATACACAAGCATTTCTTCTTATCCAATGGTGGAGTGGATCGAACAAATATTCTAGAATATTATGATCACATCTTTTATAAAGGAAGCATGGGAAAATTTAGCAAGATATCAAGTTATGAAAAAATTCAATATTGTTAAATCGTAAAATACTAGGAGACATTTTGAAAGTTCATAGACGTAGAAGACAGTAGGACATTGATTCTTTCATGAACTCTGGCCATGTTTGTCGTAAATCAATTAAAAATTTATGGTGAAGATATTAAAGATCGAATAGTGATTGAGAAGGTCCTCGTATCTTTGTCTACCAAGTTTGATGTCGTGTAGTAGCCATGTATAGTCACATATTTGGAAAAAAATGACAATGATGAGTTTATGATCACTTCTACTTCCATTATGTCAGATAATTCAGAAATAAGGATTCCACTTTTAAAATCGCTTTTCAAAAGTCAAGTGTCTATTTCAAGATGTTGAGGCAGCAGTTTATCGAGAGTGCGGCAGGATTATGCGTAAGCTATGGTGGTCGGTGTAGATATGGTCGAGAAGAGAATGAATATCAAATTGGAAGCAACAACAAATTTTAAGCTTTCAAAAATAATCAAGGTTGAAAATCAAAGGTGAAATGTTATTATTGCAACAGATTTGGTCACTATGCCTGGTGATTGCAAGAAGAAGATAAATCGATCAAGGACATTAGAGAGCTAATGTTAGTACAAAGAATACCAACTCAATGTTCCCAGAATGCATCTCTGGCGATGAAATCGTCCTGACAAGGTGGCTAGACAGGCATATAGTGAACTACACGGACATGCAACAAGAATTTGGCTCCAAATTCTGGATTAATATGTGAAGATAGAGTGTAAAGTTGGGGACCGATAAATCGTGGATGTAGATGGAAAATGAGGTCAACATTCTAAATTCGGCTATGGGAACTAAAGACAATATCAGAAGTATATTATGTCCTTGGATTGGAACATAATCCGATAAGTTTTAATCAATTGACACAGTAAAGCGATACAAATTTATCTTTCAAGGGCAAAGAGTGTGTTGTCAAGACAAAATCCAAAGCAAGAAATCGATATCAAAGGCGATGAGAGTAAATGCACTTTTCCTCTAATTATGAACTAGAATAGTTAGGTTAGTTCTTTTAAGGGCCTGTATGTTCTAATGATTACTTGTTATGGCACTTTTGGTTTGGAAACTTTCATTTTTCCGTTTAAGATTGTTGCGTAGAAACAGATGTGGTTAGAGGATTATCTCCCATCAAAGAACCTCGCTAATACTTGTGAGTGTTTCATATTGGGAAAGAAACACCAAGAAATTTTCGAAGAGAGTTTTACACAGTGAGCAAATAAACCACTTGGAGTTGATGCACAAGGATTTGTGTGGATTCTATGAGGACACATTCATCAGGAAGTAGTTACTTCCTTGATTTTATCGATGACTATAGCGTAAATGCTTGGGTTTACTTCTTGGAAGCAAGAAAGTTTGAAACCTTCCAAAGTTCAAAGAACTAAAAGCCTTAGTAGATAACCAAAGTGACTTTACATATCAAGGTATTGAGATCGTACTTCATGGTGGAGAACACATTCGAAAGCATTCCATGAGCATCGAAACAACATGGAATCGATATTTACAAATAGATACACATCGCAGAACAATGGTGTATCGCAGAGAAAAATAGAACAATCGTGAACATGAAAAAGAGCATGTTGAAAGCAAGAAAATTTTCAACGAGTATTGGGAAGAAGCAAAGCGACAAAGATGTTCATGTGACAAACAACATCTCCTACATAGAGTGTGATGAATAGAGCCAAAGACAAACATGGTCAGTATGCTGCAGTTATATCCTATTTCTAAATTTTTTAGATGTGGTTTACACACATGTGCACAAGAAGACAAGAGGAAAATTAGATGATTAAAGTGAAAATACATATTTACCCAAGAGAGAGCAATCAAAAGTTTACAAATTGTATAGCCATGTCACCAAGAAGACAATACTTAGCAAAAGATGTTGTGTTTAAAGAACAAGAGTCATGAAATAGGACCGTAGACAAATCGATCGATGCACAAGCATCACTGTGGAACAGAATGAGATGTAGCAAAGAAAGGAGCAACAAGAATCAAAACAGAAGACACGAAATCGGAATACACCAAAGAAGGGCTCTAAGATTTTTACAAAGATGCTTCGTTGCATCGGGCCGGTACCGTAATTTCAGCCCAATCGTAACGAATCAAGCAATGGTAAGAAAAATATGAGAATTTTAAAAGACATTTATGATGATTTGGATGTTAGTTCAAATTTTTTATTGTCGGCATTCCAACCTTCTTCATTTGAAGAAGAAATCATAGATGAAAATTGGGTGCAAGCCATAGATGAAGAGATAGATTATATTGAAAAGAATGATACATGGTATTTGGTTAATTTACCAAATGATAAAATCCTAATTGGTGTGAAGTGGGTGTATAAGACAAAGTTGAATAAGAAAGGTGAAATTGACAGACGAAAGAAAACTTGTAGGAAAAGGACTCGCATGAATCGGAATAGATTTCGAGAAATGTTTTCTCCGTAGCTAGATTGGATATCAGAAGAGCAACAGCGAAACAACTCCAACAAATGGAAAGTATATCATATGGATGTCAAATCAACCCTCTCGAATGGAATTCTAGAAGAATAAATTTATGTGCAACAATTTAGTTATGAAGTTGAAGGTAAAGAAGATAAATTTTACAAAGGAAGAAATCGCTTCATGGACCCAAGTGTACACCAGAGCATGGTATGCTATAGTCAACAACACAGGATCAAGAATGGATTTCAAGAAGTTGCATCGAGCCTTCCTTATACACAAAGTTAAATGAGCATGGATAGATTTTCATTGTTTTCTTATATGTTGATGATATGATTTTTACAGTGATTTTGACAAGGAATTTAAATCAACCCATGATGAAAGAATCTAAGATGATAGATCTTGGTCTCAAGGAAATATTTTCTCTAGTACACAAGTTGAGAAATTTGAAAATGAATTTTTATTTGTCAAAATAAATATACAAGAGATCGATCGAAAAGATATAGGATGGATAATTGAAACCTATACCTACACCAATCGTGAACAGTGGGACAAAGTTAAGTAAGGATGACGAAGGATCGTATTTCAATCCAAACTATTCAAAAGATTGGTTGGCAAATTTCATGTATTTCCACAACGACAAGACCGTATATTATAAAGGATGTGCTCTTGCATGGGAAGAGCACGTTCGGTTATGTGTTTCATTCGTTAAGGTGTGATAAGATGGGCATCTAAGAAGTAACCCATTGTGACACTATCATCAAATAGAAGCAAAATATGTAGCAAATAACTTCAAGAACATGTCAAGCGTAGGGTTAAGAAGATTATTGGATGGACTCAAGTAACAGTCAGCGAAGGATCAACAACGACATACCGTGACAACACACCGCCCATTATTGCACTACCCAAGAATAGTGTGTTTCATCAAAAGACCAAGCATATTGATACTAGATATCATTTTATTAGAGAACTTGTAAGCAATGGAGAAATTCACTTGAAGCCTTGTAAATTTAGGTGATCAATTGGTCGAGATAATACAAAGCCATTAGCAATAGATGTGTTTGAGTTTACAAAAATTTGGGTGTTGTAAGTCTAGTTGAGACATAGACTAACAGCATGTTTGAGTTGTTATGAGTTAATGTTTTAGTTTAGCGTGTAATTAAGAGGATTGTTAAAATAGTTAATTTAACCTTGCGTACAAGAAAGTTGTATAACCAATTAAGTAACCATTGGAGTTATTGAGTTGGTGATACATGAATTTGGTAAGTGAGTTAGAAAGTCACTTAAGTGAGTGATGGTCAAGTCGAGTTATGTAAGTGTGTGTATGTTAATAGAAAAGCTACAACTCGTATGTGAAATAATTGTATTATTTTGTGTGTAATATCCTCTACCTTTCCAACAATTACAATGATAAAATAACACTACATTACAATGATGGAATATTAAGTGTAGTACTTTACACTATTTGTTCAACTTCCATACCGTTTTTAAAATATATAAAGTTCAAAAAGACATTTATAAAATTGTATAAAATATCACCGGTTCGAAGAAAAGAAATATACATGAAAACAACGAACAGGTTCGAACAAAACACATACGACAAAACAAGGAACGAACAAATGCATTCCTAAATTCACTTTGTATGTACGGATCCACTAGTCCTTCTTAGCCACATTTCATGGGCGTCCATCCCGAAACATGTTTATATAAAGCTCAAAAAGCCGTTCAACTTCCATACTGTTTTTAAAATATACAAAGCTCAAAAAGACACTTATAAAATTGTATAAAATATCACGAGTTGAAAGAAGAGAATATACTGCATTCCTAAATCTACTTTGATGTACGGATCCAGAAGTCCTTTCGAGCAAAACATTTTCCAGCCTTTTCAGCTCGCGTCTATTTCCAAAACACAAAAACTGGACCTTGTTTGTGGATTTGCCAAGAAGTGACCTGTGAATGTGAGGGATGACACCTCCCCTCGATATGGTACCTTTGATCAAGGTATCAAGTTCTTCATCTGCTCTAATGGCAAGCCGGTAAAATGCTCTTGGGCTGATGTTTAACCTTATGATCTTTATCATATTTCTCGCCGTTCTAAAACTTCACAGTGAGATACTCCAGAACTGTTGCAGCATATACGGCTGCAGTTGCTCCCACCCTTCCTTTTTGCAGATACTGAGACTTCGTTGACGGCAGATCCGTCCCACTGGAAACTGCACTAAAAAACATTTCAGAAGGGAGCCCTTTGTCACAGTATTTAAATTGTTACAAATCGTCAAGGATCGTCAAGACCCTAATAGCACTACTTCATTAGAATCGAGGATCGAGATTTTGACACGAAATTTTATAGAAAATAAAATGTATACAGACGCAAGTAAAAAATACCGAAAACCAAGTCCTGTGAAGTTCTTGCGCACAGAAGTATTTGAATTATCACATAGTTTCATTGAAGATGCTTGTTCAATAAAAACAAATCTCTGGAATTACTTCAGTTGAATCAAGATTTTGACAGTCAAATCTGTAGAAAATCGATAAATAGAGAAGAAAAAAAACGAAAACCTGTTCCGCACAGTAACAATTTCACGGTTGCCGGAAGATAAAAATGTTTTCCCAACGTTCTAGATCTAGTATTGCCCGCAATGTTATGCATGGCATTTTTTTATCATTGATACGGGTACCTACAGGATATTAATTTCAGTCTTTATGTTGAGATATTAATCCTATTATTTTGTGGGGTGTTATGATATTTAATTTTATTATTTGCTAGTTAGTGTAAATTTATTTGAGTTTAATTGAGTTTCAGTCTTATCATTTATCTACATATTGTTGATGATCTCAATATTATTTTATTTAACTGATTTGGAATATTGCGTGGAGAAATTTTGTTCCATGAGTCTGATTCTCATAAAACTCTTTGAGAGTAGCAAAGATCCAGAAACCAGTGAAGGCCAAGACATAGCATCGTCTCCCTCAGCTCAAGAAAAATCATATTGTGTTTTAAAGAAAAATCATACAGTTATGCACCCCAGCAGTTATCAGCACGCACAAATACAAAATTTCATTTTAAAAGACAATCGCTGATTTAAAAATAAATAAATAATTGGAGCAGCCCATCGCACCACCACAAAGATCAAGTGGGCTCGACAGAAATTCCTCCCAAGTCACACCACGAAGATCCACTGTTTAATGACATTTGAGGTGAAGCTCAAATTTGCGGTGGTAATTCAAGGTAGTGGTCAGTTTTTATTTGGAGGACGAAGTCACATCAAAAGTATCACTGGTCACGTTACAAAACCCATTTTTTTGAAAGTCCATCACAGGGTTATCGGTGACTTTTAAAAGAGGGAAACTCTTTTTAACAGTCTTTTAAAATGATTATTGTTCATGTTAAACGTTTTTTTTTAACCTTTACAAAAGGGAAAGGATTTTGTAAAAAGGAGTATTGTATTGAATTGGTGATATTTTTTATTTAAATTAAATTTTTTAAAGGTTTATTTAAATAAAATTGTAAGCTTTTTCAAAGAAAAGAGTTTTTTTTTGTTATAAAACAAAACCGGATTATTTTTTTCAAAAAGGAGTTTGTAAAAAGGGACGTTTATCTAAATAAATTCTGTGAGACATGGTTTTTTTTAGCATTTTTCCATACCCTCATTCTCGCTTGGACATGAATTGTGAGTTTTTGCCTTAAGAATAAAGATTTTTTTGCAAACCCGAGATTGTTGGGCTATCTTGTAGAATTACATACGTAGCCCACCTGTTATTATCTATAACCATGCACAATAATCACACGAAATTCGTTGTAGAACCTGAAAAGAAAGATTATGACAGCTTCAAATGTTGGATATAAATATTAGTCAATGACTTTTTTGATAAAACAATCAGCGCATCAACAACAAAAGAAACATGGGATATTTTGAAAGTTTTGTATCAAGTTAATGATGAAAAAGAAAAACTCCTAAATTACAAACATTGGAGAGCTCAACAAACACACAAATGATATAGACCAATTCACGACTAGAGTCATGAGCATAGTCAATGAGATCAAATGCATTGGTGAAACCATTACAGATCGTAAGATTGTTGAAAAGTTCTTCAAAGTCTTTCCAAGAAATATTGTACGATTGTAAAAGTCATTATGAATCCAAAGATTTTACAAGTTTCTCAAGAGAATGAAGTTGATTGGATCACTTCGCACATGACACAAGACTTAACTCGCGCAACATATTTCTGCGAACAAGCTTTCTAAACATGTATCTCTTTTCGGAAGAGTGTAAACACAGTGATAGAGGCGTATATGAGGCAAAGGCTTATGGCTAAGGAATATCATAACAACATCATGTAGCAAAGCAATTTAGACCTTCTGAAACCAACAAAAGAAGGTGCACATGAAAACAAACTAATGCTCAATATTATTATCACAACTAATTTGGGCATTAAGAACAAGAATGTTTAAAGAAACAAAGAGATCAACAAAGAGGCAATGTCCATTTCTCCAACAATGAAGGAGAATCCTCTAAAAGAGTCTTTCTTTCTTGCCATATTTCTCCAAGACACTCAAAAGAACTTTGTTGTTGACAGTAGTTGCAACAATCATAAGGATAGTAAAACCCACTGCCTTAGCTTCATGCTTCCATAACATCAGAAATAAATTCCTTAGATCATTCCTATAGAAGAGTCAAGGAAAAATGCATTGTCCTAGTTCTTACCAAACATAATCAATGAAAATGCATACCTCGATACATATGTTCCACCTCTAAACATAACCCCATTAGTGTAGGTAAATTGTTGGAGCATGGTTATGATGTAATATTCCAAGGAACGCACAGTTATATCTATCACAAACCTCCCAATAGAAAATCGATAGAAAAGGTTGAAGAAACCAAGAATATGATGTTTCTTTTGACTCTTGGCTGAAATCCTTCAGCCTTTTTTTCAACAATGTGTCGAGAATATATGAGTCACAATTCATTTAATTCTAGGTATGGGGATATTCCCCTAAAGATTCTATGTCTGTTTCATAACATTTTATGGTCACTAGTCACCTTGTTATGAATGAAAAATATTGTAATTGTGAAAATTGTTTTATATCTTTCCCACACATATTCTCTAGATAAACAAAGCCTTTAGAGTTAGTCCATACACATATTTTTGGCCTAATGAAGACACAACCTATCCGTGGTAGTCTTTATTTTGTAACCTACCGATGATTACAGTACAAGAAGATATGGGTTTATTTTCTAAAAACAAACCGATACATTATCAAGATTCAAAGAGTTCAAAGTAGAAGTGTAAAGGTGGAGGAAATCCTTAAAATTTTCAGTGGGAGACAAGAGAGGAGAATACAACTCTAATGATCAAATATTTTTGTCAACAAGAAGGAATCATCATGTAGAACACAATGCTATACACCACAAAAATTCGAGTAGTATAAATGAAAACTCAATTAATCATGAACATGGTAAGATGTATGCTTCGTGAGAAGATGTTGTAAAAGAGCATTGCGTTGAAGCAACATTAAGGGCCTATGTTCTCATTGCGTATCTCCAAAAACCAATGCCCAAGATAAAGTACCTCAAGAAGCATGGGATGGTAAAAAAGTAAAAATGTACCTCACTAGAACTTTGGGATCGTACATCTTCACACATTCCGTAGTAGTCAAGAAAGGTTTTCTTGATGATAGGAGTGAAATATGTACTTTCGTAGGCTATAGTGAGGAGTGAACGGCCCATAGACTTTACAATCTAGTTACCAAGAATTTTTTTTTAAGCAGAGATGTTAATTTTTTTGAAAATAAATTTTGGTCTGTTCATATTGATGAATCTTTAAATTAGCTCATCTATCCACCACAACTACCAAGATTGCAAGATGAAGAAGATCCATACCACTTTGAAAATGGTACCTATTCTAGCAGTGAATCGACTAGTGATTCAACGTCTTCAGAAGAAAATAAAAAACAAGCATTAGAGAAATATATAAGCAGGAGCATGAGTTTTGTCAATGTAATATGTTTTCCTTTCTTTCATCTCAATGAACCCATTTTGAAGAAGCAGTCAAAGAAAAATATTGATTTGATATAATGAATGATGAAATTAATGCCATAGCAAAAAAACAAACTTGGGAACTAGTTGATATCCCAAGAAATAAAACCAAAATTGTTGTAAAATGGTTATATAAGATCAAGCTAAATGAAAAAGGAGAGATTGAGAAACATAAGGAAAAATTGGTTGCCAAAGGATTCTCACAACACTTTGGTGTCGATTATGGTGAAACATTAGCTCTAGTAGTAAGGTTAGACACCGCCAGAACTATTTTATCCAAAATAGCTCAACACAAATGGGCAGTATATAATAATGATGTAAAATATGCTTTCTTAAATGGTATATTGCAAGAATTTTATGTGGAGAAGCCTCTTGGTTTTAAAGTTTCAAAGCAGGAGCATATGGTATACATGTTGAAGAAAGTTTTTTATGCCTTGAAACAAGCTCCAAGAGCTTGGTATAGTTGTATCGACACATATATCATCAAAAGTGGTTTTTGCATAAGAAACCATGAGCCAACATTGCATACCAAAAATCATGAAGGTAAAATTATCATTTCATTCGTTTACATTGATGATCCCCTTTATACAGGAAATATGATGTTAGAAGACTTCAAAGCCACAACACAAACAAATTTTGATATGACTGATCTAGGGATCATGAAATACTTCTTACACATTGAACTTCACCAATATGCTAATGTATTTTTTGTTGGTCAACAAAAATATGCCATTGACATCATAAAAAATTTCAAAGTGACCAATTTTAAACCAAATTCTAAACTAATTTCTCAAGGCACCAAGTTGATCATACAGTATGTAGCACCACTAGTTGATTCCACATTGTATAAAACTCTAATTCATAGTCTATTATATGTCACTGCAACTAGATATTATATCTTGTTTGGAGTTGGTTTTGTCTTTAGGTTTATGCAGTCACCCAATATTTCTCAATGGAAGGTTGCAAAAATGATCTTAAGATCCGACCCTAGACTATGGGTGGATCTACAGACATTCTGAAGATAACTCACTTTTAGGTTATACAGACAACGATTAGGTAGGAAGTTTACATTATCACAAAAGAACCTCATCGTATGTTTATCATATTGGAACCAATAAGATTTCATGGGAATCCAAGAAATAGGAAATCATTTCAATATCTTCAACAAAGGATGAATATGTAGCTTCAACTTCAGAAACTTGGCAAGTA
Organism: Pinus albicaulis; assembly: GCA_034641835.2. Classification (NCBI taxonomy): domain Eukaryota; kingdom Viridiplantae; phylum Streptophyta; class Pinopsida; order Pinales; family Pinaceae; genus Pinus; species Pinus albicaulis. The sequence continues at coordinate 1,138,806,359 of CM076574.1, forward strand.
GTGTGGCTTAGACGACTATTGGTAGATATTTAAAATGTTTAGAAGGAGCTAACTCTTTTTTACTATGATAACAGTTCCACAATTTCTCTATAAAAAACCATGTCTTTCACATAAATATCAAGCACATCAAAAAACAATTTCATTTAATCTGTGAGCTTGTCAATGATGGAGACATATTGCTTGCTTATTATGGTTCCAAAGATCAGATTGCAAATATTTTCACAAAGGCATTAGGGAAAAAAGTATTTGAATCTCATAGAGAGATATTAGGCATTATAAGTGCCACTACCTATAATAGTTGAGATTAGGATGGGGTGTTGATATATTAATCTCATTGTTTGCTAGTTGACATCATAATTAATTCCATTATATGCTAGGTGTCATAGTCAATTGAAATTTAGTTCAATTCAGTTGAGTTCAACTCCAATCATCGATTATTAATGCTTCCAATATAATATCATTTAATTGTTTTAGAATATTGAGAAGAACAATCTTGGCTCCACGTTTTCTTTGAATTTATTTTCAACCAAATTCAACTATTGTAGAGCTTAGGCGATTGTTGATGTGTCGGTACCCATATCACCTATTGCGGAGCTCAGAATATTGTGTTGGAGGGGAAACACATAATTCTCCCTTGGCATTATTAGTTTTGGTGAAAGTAAGGATTGAAGCTAGTGATTTAGGAAACTACCCTGATACAAAGATTTTTTTTTTTGGTTATGTTTTAAATTAATTAACTCAGTTTTCGAAAAGATTAGAAAGATAAATTTTATATTGCAAAAAAATTAAAATTGTTCTCTACCAGTAATATGAACAAATCCTTATAAGGTCTGTGGAGGCGGCGTAGTGTTAACGTTTCTCTCGTAAATACGGAAAGGTCATGTGCTTGATCCTTAGTGAGGGCATGGCTCGCCACGAGAGATTAACTGATTCGGGCCAAGCCCACAGCCTTTTGATTTTTCGTTGCCTGATTAGGTGAGGTCGCGCATGCTGCTGCTGGTGCTAGGGTTACCTCCTTCGCATCCATGGAGGATTTGGGTTCACCCCAGGCCCCTCCTCCCCCTCCTCCTTCGTCTATAGATGAAGCATTCAAAACACTGTTGGCTACGCTGCCCAAAAAAAAGAAATCAAAAGCCACCAAGTTTGTTAAGAAGCTGGATGACATTTCAGAAATATCCCTTCCACCAGAGGGATTGATTCAGGTTGCCTTGTCTCTAGCAGATCGAGCGCAAGTGCGACAGTTTACAGGCCTTTGGCCCTCTCCCAAAATAACGGAGGCCTGGGTTGTCAAAAACTAGAGGCCGTTGATCAATCACAGTGTTAACTCGTACTTCTTGGGGAGAGGATTCTTCCTATTCGAATTCATTTCAAAAGAGGACAAAGATCTGATTTTTAGGAATGGGCCTTACTTAATGGGCTTTCAGGGCCTGTATCTCAACAAGTAGATGTCAGATTTGATCCTGCAGTGGATGTTCCGATGACCGTTCTGGTGTGGTTAAGGTTGTTGAACCTCCCTGTGCATTGTTGTAATTGGGAATCTTTGAAGCATATAGGCAACACACTGTGAAAATTCATAGACCGGGAAAACAATAAGGATCAATATGACTGCGCTCTAATCTGTGTCGAGGTCGGCCTAGAGGTGGGACTTCTAGAGGCAATAAAAATAAATCTTTGTAAATTTTTGTAGATGTTCTATGCTTGATGCAACTTTACATTTCTTCAATATTAGTTAACAATCACATCAACCATAAAGTAAAATGTTGATAGAACATAACAGAAGATCAATACAAGACAAGCTAGAAATATATATTTGTGTTGGTGTGTTACAGTGGTCAACAGGATGCTTCAACCAAAAAATTCTTATCAGTCAGCCAACCTAGTATGTGCCACATCACCCTCATCAGACAATCCAAGTCAACCAAAGTCAACACAACCCAAAAAGTCAACGTTGTCCAGAAAGTCAACGTAGAACAACAGCAAGTCAAAGTCAACGCAACATGATTAACAATCAACCTTTGACCTCGGTCCCAATGCCAAATAGTACAGACTGTAGAAATTGAAGTGTGAGCCAAAATTTAGCTCCATTTGACTATACGTTGACTAAAGTCAACATTGGTCGAACCTGCGGTGGAAGCCCTAGCTGCAATAGCAAAGTGAACATCCTTCTCCCACGTGTGAACAAAAGATTGCGTCCAAGTAGCTCGAACCAATCAGAAGAGGAGAGAGAAATGTGTGTGATGAGATGAGTCAAATTTCCTCCAACATTGACCTTTTTTATATCCATCAGTGAGGGTGTGTGACACATTTGCTGGGTGTGTAAAACATTAAGGCCGACCTGCACATATTTTGAATAGATTAAAAATAAATTCAAAATAAATGTTCTTCTCATCGGATCAAGATGATCTTTAGATCGATCTTGAACCTCTCCGAAAGAGGTACCCAATAAAAATATTGATATCTTCATCTAAGTATCATAACATGGATTTTGGACCTAGTTGTCCAAAATTAACACTCCCTTTCAACTAGGGAGAACTCCATCCACCTATGAAATCCAACATCGTGCATCATCCCACCGTAACTTGCTTTGCTATCTCTTTATTTCAGAACAGAAGTGGGTCAGTCACAAAGACATCATTCCTGGCTGATAGATTTAGCACAGAGGTTTGAAACCTCTATAGGACTCACAAAGAGTCTCATACCAACAAGAAGTTCGTTTATATGACCTGAATTCAGTAGGAGGTCTGAAACCTCACTAGAATTGTTCCCAGATCAAGTGGTTGGACCGTGCCATCCTAGATAGATAGTACAACAATCTCTAATGCCTCCATCAGTCTTTGCTACTAGTCTCTAGCTTTTCCCACCTCACTGGCCAAATGAGAGGTACTTCCCATGAGCCCTGAACTCAATGGGTAGCATGCAAATGGGGCAGAGATAATGAGAGGTGAACCAACTCAAACATCACAATGGTGGGGCTGAAGCACACCGACAAGGTTCGACAAGCCTAGCCATGTGGTTTCTTATAGCTCCAAGAAGCTATCCCCAAAGCACCCTAGAGCTCCCAGAGCTCATCGTCCAACAAGACCATATCATAGGGTCATTCCGTGATACCAAGACTCTCACGGAAGGTTAGGAAATTGAACTTCCCCAGGGTCTTTGTGAGAATATCCGCGACTTGCTCATCATTTCCTATATGATATAGCCTTATAGCACCTCGTTGTACCATATCCCGGATAAAGTGGTACCTAATATAAATATGCTTGGATTGATCGTGGAACACGGGATTCTCAGACAAGCGAATCCCACTCTGGTTATCACAGAGTATCATAGTGGTCTCTAGCACATTCCCAAACAGCTCACTGAAGATATTTGGCAACCAAACTACTTCACAAGAGGCCATACTCACTGCAATGTATTTGGCCTCCGCGATGCTCAAAGCCATCGACTTCTTCTTCCTACTAATCCATGATATCGAAGCATATCCAAGTGTGAAGCAACATACTGATGTACTTTTATGATCCACCACACTGCCAGCCCAACAGGCATTAGTATATCAAAGGAGTGTCACACTCTCGGAAGTGTATCTCAGCCCATGGTTTATCATGCCCTGAAGATATCTCAGAAGATTCTTGGCACCAACCTAGTGAGTGTGATGAGGCTCAACCATATGTTGACTCAATGTGTTCATTGCAAAACATATATGTGGACTTGTGTTCACTAAGAACATCAGGGCCCCTACGAGTTGACGATACTCAGTAGGATTTGCTAACACTGTCCCAGTAGCTCTTCCGCTCAAATTTTTAAAGTTGAGCTCCATCGGTGTCGACACGGACTTGCAGTCCACCATACTGAATCTTTCTAGAAGCTTCACAATGTATTTTTCTTGAGAAAGGAAAATCTCTTCAGGTCCCAGGTCCTTCATCTCGAACTCAGTAGTGAGCTCCCTCTTGCACTGATTAATGAGAGGTTCAACACCTGTGAGGAAGAGTTCGTCCACATACAAAACCAAAATGAGAGGCTTCTCTCTATCAACCTTGAAGTAAAGGGTTGGATCAACATTAATACAAGTGAAGCCCAACTTCATTAGGTAGTTATCTATCCTCTCGTACCAATATTTGGGTGCTTGCTTCAGCCCAAGAGGGCTTTCTTCAACCTGTAGACATGGGTGTCCCAATACTAGACTTCGAACCCCAAAGGTTTCTCTACATACACCTATTCCTTTATCGCACCATGCACAAATGTGATCTTCACATCCATTTGATGAAGAGTCTATCCTTACATAGCAGCAAGGGCTATGATAGATCGAATGGTGGTATATTGGGCCATAGGTGCAAATATGTCATCATAGTCTATGCCTTCCTTTTAAGAGAAGCCACGAGAAATGAATCTTGACTTGAACTTTTCTGCACTTCCATCAGATCCATGATTGATCTTGTACAATCATTTTGAAGTGACAACTTATTTGTCCTCCAGTCTTCGAACCACATCCCAGACATCATTCTTCAATATCGACTCATACTCTACGTGCATAACATCCTTCCCTAATTGATGCTTTATGGCTTCCTAAAAATATACAGGTTCAGATTGTACAATAGTACTCATGGCTGCTAGATACCCTTGGTATCTACTCAGCTTCGTGCTTTCACAGAATGTCCATCTTGGGGCCATATGTCCCCTGGCATCCTCGAGAGTGTACCTGATCCATGATGGTCTCTTCCCCAGTGAATGAGGTGGATCCATCAGGTCCATCAGTCCTTCAGTATCAAGCATCCTCTCATCCTTCGGTTCTTCTTGATTTCAGGACCTTGCTTCATGTTCTTCCTCAAATCTTGGAATATTAACTACTTTCTTCAGGGAAGCATCTTCGTTAAAAGTGGCATCATGGAATATCTCCACTTCCCTTTAACAAGGAACATAGAATCTATAGGCCTTCGAAGTTTCGTTGTAGCCCACAAACATTCCTTTCTTCCCAGAAGAATCCAGCTTGCTCCTCTTCTCTTTCAGCACATGAAAATAAACAAGACATCCAAAAAATCTAAAATGTCAGACGTTAGGTTTCTTACCAGTGAAAACCTCTTTAGAAGTTTGGAGTCCAAGGCGGAATGCGGGTATCAGTTTTGTATGTACACAAAAGTGTTCGCATCTTCTCCCCACAAAAACTTCAGTTTACCCTGGTCACATAGCATGGCACGGGAAGCTTCCAGAATGGTCCTGTTATTTTTTTCAGCAATGCCATTCTGCTCAAGATTATAGATAGTTGTGGTCTCCCTCTATATGCCATCTTCTCTGCAAAATTTCTTGAACTCGTTCATCTCATATTCAATGCCATTATCGGTCCTCAAAATATTGATCTTCTTCCCTGTCATATTTTCCACCAAGGCTTTGAAGGTACTTAACCACATGAAAGCCTCATCCTTCTTCAAGAAGTATATTCAAGTTTTGTGAGAGAAGTCATTTATGAACGTCATATAATAAGAACATCCTCCCAAGGATGTCATAGGCAGCATACCAGACAGATCAGAATGGATCAATTGTAAGACATCAGATGTCTTTGTGACGCTTGAGGGAAAAGGTCCCTTGTATGCTTTCCTTTGGCACAACCATGACATACACCTTCATATTATTTGTGAACTCGGGCATCCCCGTCACCACCTTCCTTGCTTCGGGAAGGACCTTGTAGTGAAGGTGTCCAAACCACTAGTGCCATAGTTCAGTCTTTCGGATAGTATCACATGTCATCGCTCCCAGTGGACTTCCTCCAACCTGGTAGAGTGTATCAACTCTAAACCCAATCATGATAGCTTCCTTGAAGCTCTTTTTCCACATGTGCACCATTCCATCAATGAATTCCACATTGAAACCTTTGTCTTCCATGGTCGATATAGACACAAGGTTCTCTGTCCAATTAGGTACATAGAGTACATCTTGCAAGCGGAGGACTTGATCTTGAGACAAGTGGAGGGTCACAGTCCCTGTCCCTTTCACGGGATATGTGGCATTATCTCCAAGGATAATTTCTAGATTAGTATCCTTCCCAACCATATCAGAGAGTGCTTCCTTGAACCCAGTGATGTGCCTTGAGGCACCACTATCTATCAACCAGACAGCCATAGTGTCGGCTGGAGATGCAGTAGAGAGGGAAGATACAAGAATGAATTCATTTCTTTTATCAATAATATTTGATTCCTCATACCTGTAGTTTCTCGACCTTTTTAAAGGTTTACCATTTCCGCAAGATGAAGCCTTCCTCTTTCCCTTGAACCTACTGTTCCTTTGATTTCCATTCCTCCGGTTGTTATTGTTGTCATCACCATTGGGAATCCTTCTTGAAAGGGAATTCTCTAGCATAGTGACCTGGCCTATGACAAGTGTAACACTTGCCCTTCTTTCCTTGGGCCCCTGCTCTTCCTTTGTTCTTTGGACTACCAAAGTTCTTCTTTCTAGAATGAGAAACGTAGGCAGCATTTCCTTCATTTTCATACTCATTCATTATTGTCTCTTCTTGAATGCATCTCGATAGTACTTCGTCAAAGTCAGGTACCACATTATTATTAAGAATGGTAGTGTTGAACACATGCCATTCGGATGGGAGCCCTCCAAGTGCGGTGAGTACCATCTCTCAATCAACTATTGTTTCCCTAATAGCCAGAAGATTGTTCCTGATCTCGGTCAGCTTCAGAAAATATGATTGAGTAGACTCATCCTTGCCTTTCTTCAGATTCTTCAATTGATTCTTGAAGAATAGTACTTGATTTTCATTACTGGCCTTGAACATATGGACCAGCTTATCATACATCTCCTTGGATGTTCCCAGCTCAGAGATATAGGCAACCAGACTCTTGTGAATTGAGTCCCTGATCATCAGCTTTGCTTTGATCTCCCACTTCTTATACTTTGTTTTGGTAACAACAATTGCAGTGGATGGAGGCTCTTGGATTTTACCCTGCACATAGTCCATGAAATCTTGGTCTTCCAACATAAGATCCAACGTCATCTTCCAAGCATGGAAGTCATCCTTCCCAGTCAATTTGTCATCAACCTTGAAGCCATTGTAGTTTGAGGAACCCATTCTCTTCTTCGGTGATTGCTATAAATTAGGGCTTGTCTTCAACTCAGCTCTGATACCATGTAAATTTTTGTAGATGTTCTATGCTTGATGAAAATTTACTTTTCTTCAATATCAGATAGCAATCACATAAACCATAAAGTAAAATGTTGATAGAACATACCAGTAGATCGATAGAAAGAAATATATATTTTTTTTGGTGTGTTACGATGGTCAACAAGATGATTCAACCAGCGAATTATTATCAGTCAGCTAGCCCAGTATGTGTCACATCACCCTCATCAGACAATCCAAGTCAACCAAAGTCAACACAACCCAAAAATTCAACGCTGTCTAGGAAGTCAATGTTGTCCAGAAAGTGAACGTAGAACAAAAGTAAGTCAAAGTCAATGCAGCACGGTCTATGGTCAACCTTTGACCTTGGTTCTTCTGCCAAATAGTATGGATTGCAAAAATCAAAGTGTGTGCAAAAATTCAGCTCCGTTTGACTATGCCTTGACCAAATTCAACGGTGGTCAAACCTGCGGTTGAAGCCCTAGCTGCAGCAGAAAAGTCAACGTCCTTCTCCCACGTGTGAATAGAATATTTCCTCCAAGTAGCTCGAACCAATCAAAATAAGAGAGAGAAATTTTTGTGATGAGATGAGTGAAGTGTCCTCCAATGTTGACCTTATTTATATCCGTCAGTGAGAGTGTGTGACACATTTTCTAGGGGTGTAAAACCTTAAGGCCAACGTGCACATATTTTGAATAGATTAAAAATAAATTCAAAATAAATGTTCAGCTCATCGGATCAAGATGATCTTTAGATTGATCTTGCACCTCTCCGAAAGAGGAACCCAATGAAAATATTGGTATCTTCATCTAAGCATCAAAACATGGAGTTTGCACCTAGTTGTCCAAAATTAACAATGTTGGAAGCTGGTATCATGTACAAAATTAGATTATGAGCATCTCCCCTTCAAGTGCTAAAAATGCCACGAATACAGACACTTTTCTAGGGGTTGACCGAGAAATGGAGAGGTGGAGAAAGGAAAAGAGGAAGGTTAGAAGTAGATTAAGAGAACAAATACTACCTATAAGGCCCAAAACCTTTCTGGAGCTCTAAAGGGTAAAGGTCCCAAGCTTGATTATGATTAGAAAAATCCTCCCTCAAAGGGCCAAGAGAACAGGTCTGGGCCCTTCAGCTCAGCTTCAATGGAAGAATAGGAGGTTGAAATGCAAAATAAAGTGACCCCAAAGAAAGGGAAACCCTCAAGCTCGAGGCAAGGAGAAAGCGCCCTAGAAATCCATAAGGAGAGGCATGCAAAAGTTTAAGAGGAAGAAAGAGAGTCGGAGGACTCAGAGGAGGAAGGAGACATAGGGGAATCACAAATAATGGCTAGAAGAGCGATAAGAGGATGAATGTCTTCTCGGGAAAAGAAAGAGAAAGAAACTTACAAAGACACGCTCAAGGGCATCCAACCAACCCTTGAGAAGCTATTGGCAATAAATATGAAGGTGACAAGAAATTAGGGACAGAGTTCCAAGGGAGCTCAACACACCCAAAAAAGTAAGTGATGAAGGTTGTCTCCTAGAATTGCAGAGGAATGGGGAGAAAAATGAAAGAAGAAGCCATAAAAAGCCTACTAAGGATAGAAGCTCCAGATATCCTTCTAATCCAGGAGACAAAAATGGAGGATAAAGACTTCCTCCAAACTAGCAAGAAATTTTGGAACAAAGGGGGAGGGCAAGCCGTCTCAGCTCGAGGAGCTTCGGGCGTTCTGGGCACTCTTTGGAATACAAACAAGTATACACTGGTCGCTGAGATCCAAAACATTCATTGGCTATTCTTGAAGCTCCAACAACAAGATACTGAGGAGGTCTTCAACCTATTTAATGTGTACACTCCAGTAAACTTAGGGGAGAAGAAGCCTGTTGGGACTTGTTAAATTTGGACAACTAGGTCCAAACTCCATCTTGTGATGCTCAAATGAAGATTCCAATATTTGTATTGGATTCCTCTTTCAGAGAAGTGTAAAATCGATCTAAAATTTATTTTAATCTGATGAGCAGAACATTTATTTTGAGTTTTTTATTTATAATAAATTTAAGTGCAGGTTGGCCTTAAGGTCTTTACCCCACACAGATGTGTCACACACCTCTCATGATTGGTATTTATAGGGTTAACGTTGGAGCATTTTTCCACTCATCTCATCACACATCTTCTCCTCTTATACGAGCATCTGAGAAGGAGCTTCATCTCACACGTCGGAAAAAAGGTGGAAGTTTACCGTAGCAAGAAGGTCGAAGTTTACCGCAGCGAGAAGGACAAAATTCAATGCAGCCAGAAATCTGTAGTTAGGGTTTATGGGAAAGTTTGACCAGCGTTGACTTTGGTCAATGCATGGTCTGATTGGGCTGAATTTTGGAGGAGACTTCGATCTAAGGAGGCCGTACTCTTTGGCACAAAAATCGAGGTCAAAGGTTGACCAGAAGTTGAGCTGCGTTGACTTGTAGTGCTGCTCCCATGCATTGACCTTTCTGGGCAACGTTGACTTTTCTGAGGTTGACTTCTGAGTTGACCGTGTGACTATTTTGAGGACTGTTGTGACACATGCTGGTTTGGCTGACCATGAAGTCTTTGTTGGTTGAAGCATCCTGTTGACTGTCGTAACACACCATCACCTTTATCTATTTTTGACTTGTCTTCTAAAGGATCACTGGTATGTTCTATCTTCACTTTACTTGTAAATTCATGTGATTTCTATTCATAAAATTAAAGTTGCATGAAGCATAGAACATCTACAAAATCTTACATGGTATCACAGTTGAGGTGAAGACAAGCCCTAACTTATAGCAATCACCAAAAGAGAAAAATGGGTTCCACAAGTTATGGCTTCAAGGAGGATGACAAGATGACTGGAAGGGATGACTTCAATGCTTGGAAGATGATATTAGATCTCAAATTAGAAGAACATGATCTCATGGACTATGTACTGGGCAAGATACAAGAACCTCCATCCACTCCTACTGTTGCTACCAAAACCAAGTATAAGAAGGGGGAGATCAAAGCAAAGCTGATGATCAGGGAATCCATACATAAAAGTATGGTTGCCTACATATCTGAGCTAGGCACATCCAAAGAGATGTATGATAAGCAAATAAAAATGTTCAAAGTAAACAATGCAAACTAGGTGCTATTCTTCAAGAATCAATTGAAGAATCTAAAGAAAGGCAGGGATGAGTCTGTCCAAACATACTTTCTAAAACTGACTGAGATCAGGAACAATCTGCTAGCTATTGGGGAGACAATAGCTGATCGTGAGATGGTACTCACCGCACTTGGAGGGCTCCCATATGAATGGAAAGTATTCAACACTACCATTCTCAATAATAATACAATTCCTAACTTTGACGAGCTACTGTCAAGATGCATGCAAGAAGAGACAAGAATGAAGGAATATGAAAATGACAGAAATGTTGCCTACACTGCTCATTCTAGAAATAAGAACTCTGGTGGTTCAAAGAACAAAGGAAGAGCAGGGGCCCAAGGAAACAAGGGCAAGTGTTTCACTTGTCATAGGCCAGGTCATCATGCTAGAGAATGTCCTTTCAAGAAGGATTCTCCTGATAGTGATGACAACAACAACAACCAGAGGAATGGAAATCAAATAAATAACAGGTCCAAAGGAAAGAGGAAGGCTCCCTCTGGCGGAAACAATCAACCTTTCAAAAGGTCTAGAAACTCCAGGTATGAGGATTCAAATGTTTTTGATAAAAGAAATGAATACATTCTTGTATCTGCCCTCTTTGATGCATCCCCGCCCGACATTATCAATGTCTGGCTGATAGATAGTGGTCCCTCAAGACGCATCACTGGGTTCAAGGAAGCACTTTTTGACATGGTTGAAAAGGATACTAATCTGGAAATTATTCTTGGAGATAATGCCACATATCCCGTGAAAGGGACAGGGACTGTGACCCTCCACTTGTCTCAAGGAAAAATCCTACATTTGCAAGATGTACTCTATGTACCAAAATTGAAGAAGAACCTTGTGTCTATATCAGCCATGGAAGACAAAGGTTTCAATGTGGCATTCACTAATGGAAAGGTGTGCATGTGGAAGAGGAATCTCAAGGAAGCTATCGTGATTGGTTTTAGAGTTAGAACACTCTACCAGGTTGGAGGAAGTCCACTGGGAGCTATGAGATGTGATAATATCCAAGAAACTGAACTATGGCACCGGAGGTTTGGACACTTTCATTAAAAGGCCCTTCCCGAAGCAAGGAAGGTGGCGATAGGGATGCCCGAATTTGGAAATAATCATGAAGGTGTATATAAGGGTTGTGCCAAAGGAAAGCATACAAGGGGACCTTTCCCCTCAAGTGTCACAAAGACATCTGAACCTGGATCTTTTGAGGAAGCTGTAAAGCATCAATTCTGGAAGGATGCTATGCACGAAGAATATGAGTCCATAATGAAGAATGGCATCTGGGATATGGTTCCAAGACCGAAAGACAAATTAGTTATCACCGCAAAATGGCTATACAAGATCAAGCATGGATCTAATGGAAGTGCTGAAAAGTTCAAGGCAAGATTTGTTGCCCGTGGCTTCTCTCAAAAGGAAGGAATAGACTATGATGACATATTTGCACCTGTGGCATGATATACCACCATTCGATAAATCATAGCCCTTGCTGCTACGCAAGGATGGAGTCTTCATCAGATGGATGTCAAGACTGCTTTTCTGCATGGTGCAATAAAGGAAGAGGTGTATGTAGAGCAACCTTTGGGGTTTGAAGTCCAGGATTGGGACACCCATGTCTGCAGGATGAAGAAAGTCCTCTATGGGTTGAAGCAAGCACCCAGAGCTTGGTACGAGAGGATAGATAGCTACTTGATGAAGCTGGGCTTCACTCAAAGTAATGATGATCTGAACCTTTACTTCAAGGTTGTCTAGGGGAAGCCTCTCATTCTGGTGCTATATGTGGACAACATCTTCCTAACAGGTGTTGACCCTATCATTCATCAATGCAATAGGGAGCTCGCCGTTGAGTTTGAGATGAAGGACCTAGGACTGATGCACTATTTCCTAGGCCTGGAGGTCTGGCAGAGACCTGGCGATATTTTCCTTTCTCAGGGAAAATATATTGTGAAGCTTCTGGAAAGATCTAGAATGGTGGACTGTAAGTCCGTGTCGACACTGATGGAACTCAACTTTAAGAAGTTGAGTGGTAGCGTTGTTGCGCCCGTATTGGCAAATCCTACTGAGTATTGTCAACTCGTAGGGGCCCTGATGTTCTTAGTGAACAATCATCCGAATATATGTTTTGCAGTGAACACCTTGAGTCAACAGATGGTTGAGCCTCATCACTTTCATTGGGTTGGTGCCAAGAATCTTCTAAGATATCTTCGGGGCACAATAAACCATGGGCTGAGATACACTACCGGGAGTGTGACACTCCTTGGTTATACTAATGCTGATTGGGCTGGAAGTGTGGTGGATCGTAAGAGTACATCAGGATGCTACTTCAACCTTGGTTCTGCTTTGATCTCATGGATGAGTAGGAAGCAGAAGTCGGTGGCTTTAAGCACCGCAAAGGACAAATACACTGCAGCAAGTATGGCTTGTTGTGAAGCAGTTTGGTTGTGAAAGCTCTTCAGTGAGTTTTTCGAGCATGTGCTAGATACCACAATGATACTCTGTGATAATCAGAGTGGGATTCACTTGACCGAGAATCTTGTGTTCCACGACTGATCCAAGCATATTGATATCAGGTACCATTTCATCCAGGATATGGTACAGCGAGGCGCTATAAGGCTCGATCATATAGGAACTGATGAGCAGGTCGCAGATATTCTCACTAAGCCCCTAGGGAAGGTCAAGTTCCTAACCTTCCATGAGAGACTTTGTATCGTGGAATGACCCTATGATGTGGGTCATGTTGGACGATGAGCTCAAGGAGCTCTGGGGGTCTTTGGAGACAGCTTCTCGGAGCTATGAGCAACCAAAAGGCTAGGCTTGCCAAACCTTGTTGGTGTGCTTGGACCCCAGCATTGTGATTATTAAGTTGGTTCACCTCTCATTATCTGTGCCCCGTATGCATCCTACCCATTGAGTTTAGGGCTCATGGGAAGTACCTCTCATTTTGCCAATGAGGTGGGAAAATCTAGAGACTAGTAGCAAAGACTGATGAACACATCAGAGATTGCCATACTCTCTATCTAGGATGGCATGGTCCAACCACTTGATCTAGGATCAACTCTAGTGAGGTCTCAGACCTCCGCCTGACTTCGGGTCAGATGAACCAAATTCGAGTTGGTTGGAGACCCTTTGTGAGTCCGATAGAGGTTTTGACCTCCGGGCTAAATCTGTCATCTGGGAATGATGTCTTTGTGACTGACCCACTTCTGTTATGAAATAAAGAGGCAAAAAAAGAAAGCTACAGTGGGATGACGTATGATTTTTTATTGCACTGGTGGATGGAGTTCTCCCTAGTTGAGAGGGAGTGTTAAATTTGGACAACTAGGTCCAAACTCCATCTTCTGATGCTCAGATGAAGATTCCAATATTTGTATTGGATTCCTCTTTTGGAGGTGTAAAATCGATCTAAAATTGATTTTAATCTAATGAGCAAAACATTTATTTTGAATTTATTATTTACAATAAATTTAAGTGCAGGTTGACCTTAAGGTTTTTACCCCCAGCAGATGTGTTACACACCTCTCATGATTGGTATTTATAGGGTCAACATTGGAGCATTTTTCCACTCATCTCATCACACATATCCTCCTCTTATACGAGCATCTGAGAAGCAACTTCATTTCACACGTGGGAAAGAAGGTCGAAGTTTACCGCAGCAAGAAGGTCGAAGTTTATTGCAACAAGAACGACGAATTCACTACAGCCAGAAATCTGCGGTTAGGATTTCTGGGGAAGTTTGACTAGCGTTGAATTTGGTCAATGCATGGTCCGATTGGGCTGAATTTTGGAGGAGACTTTGATCTAAGGAGGCCAAAATATTTGGCATAGAAATCGAGGTCAAAGGTTGACCAGAAGTTGAGTTGCATTGACTTTTAGTGCTGCTGCCCTGCGTTGAATTTTCTGGGCAGCGTTGACTTTTCTAGGGTTGACTTTTGAGTTGACTGTGTGACTGTTTTGAGGAATGTTGTGACACATGCTGGGTTGGCTAACCATGAAGTATTTGTTGGTTGAAGCATCCTGTTGACCGTCGTAACGCACCATCACCATTATATGTTTTTGACTTGTCTTCTAAAGGATCACTGGTATGTTCTATCTGCATTTTACTTGTAAATTCATGTGATTGCTATTGATAAAAGTAAAGTTGCATCAAGAATAGAACATCTACAAAATCTTACAAGACTCAATCAGAAACTTGTCCGATATAGAGAATTTGCAAAACACCATTATTTTTGGTGACCTCAATCTTACCTTGCTTCTGTCTGATAAGAATGGAGGAAGAATCATCAGGGATCCGGTAAAGGAATGGGCAGAGGACCTCATGCAGGATTGGGACATGCTCGACATCAAGCCCTCAAACGATAAGTATACTTGGTATAATAAAAGAGTTGGTCCTGGGCATATTGCAGCAAGATTAGATAGATTTCTTGTTCAAAGATCTTTTCTCCTTTTAGGATTAGAGGCTAGAATAAATATCCTTCCCTACAGTGTTTCAGATCACAAGCCTATTAAACTAGAACTGTCCACTCGAAGAGATTTAGGACCAATTCCTTTAAGATTTAGCCTTATGTGGGTCAAGAAATCAAACTTCATGGACAAGGTAAAGGAAAGCTAGAGGATGCCTATCAAGGGGTCTCCTTTCTTCGTATGGGAGGAAAATCTTAGAAGAGTGAAAACTACCTTGAAAATTTGGGAGAAAACTCTACCTAATCTAGCGTTAGAAAGAAAGCAAGCCCAAGAAAGTCTTGAGCTCCATCACTTGCAAATGGAAGTTGCAGAAATCACAAAAGAAGCTATAGACAGGGAGATATATTTGTAACAGAAGTTTCATAAGTCTTGTCTGAAGGAGGAACAATTTTGGAGACAAAAATATCGCAGTCTTTGGCTAAAAACGGGAGACAAAAAAAATTCCTTATTCCATAAACAATCCCAAGCGAGAAAAAGCTTCAACTCCATGTCTGAAATTAACAAAGACTCCATAACTCACAATGATTTCAAGAGCATTAAAAGGGAAGCTTTCACTCATTTTAAAAACCTCTACAGTGATGAAGATGTTTCAGACTAGGTTCCTTCCATGATAACCTCCAGGATGAATCAGCAGCTAGAAGCGAAGGTTACTAGAAAGGAAATAAAGGTTGCTCTCTTTGCTATGGAGCTAGACAAATCCCCCGGCCCAGAAGGCTTCACAATTATATTTCTCCAAATTTGCTGGAAAATAGTGAAAAAGGATTTACACAATATGGTCTTGAAGTCCCAAGCCTGTCAAAAAATTGGGGGCAGCACGAACTCAACCTTTCTTGCCCTTATTCTGAAGGAAAAAGGAGCGAGTGCTTTTAACAGATTTTGACCTATCTCTTTATGCAATATATGCTACAAGATGATAACCAAGGTGATAGCCAATATATTGAAAGGTATTCATCCTAATATTTTCCCAAAGAATCAAGGAGGTTTTGTTCATGGGAGGCAGATTGTGGAAAATATTATCCTCGTGCAAGAGGCGATTCACTCAAGCTTGCAACGAATAGAAAAGGGAATGGTGGTTAAACTAGACCTAGCTAATGCTTTCGATCGTGTTCGACACAACTTTCTTTTTGATGTGTTGCACAAGTTTGGGTTTGGGCTTGAGTTCATCAATTGGATTTGAGCTTGCATCTCCATGCCTTGGATCGCCTCTTTGGTGAATGGGCGAGCTGCAGACTTCTTTAAAGATACAAGAGGGATTTGTAAGGGGTGTCCTTTCTCCCCTCTACTTTTTTTTCTACAAGCCTCTATTCTAAGTTTCTATTTGGAAAATAAGAAACTCAACCAAGAGATCCTAGGCCTTAACATTTCCAGAGGAGTTAAGAACATTAACCATGCTTTGTTTGTCGAAGATTCTTTGCTATTGGGCACAACCTTAGTGCATTCTACTTCAAGATTTAAAGAATTTCTGGATGAATACTGTGATGCGATGGCCAGCAAGATAAATAAAAGGAAATGCCATATTTATAGTTGGAATATTTCTAGTAGCACTCTCAGTGCTATCTCTAGGTGCTTGGGCTTCTTTGTCTCCACCGTTTGGACCTCATTCAAGTATTTGGGCCTTCCAATATTCCAAAAAAGTCCACTAGAAAATATTGGTTTCCTCTATTAGACAAGTGTAAAATCAAGTTTCAGGCCTGGATTCACATGGCTCAATCTAACAGGTAAGAAAGTACTGATCAAGGTTGTGCTTAACAGTTTGCCAATATTTCAATTATCTTTGTTGTTAGCTCCTATCTGCATCCTCAAAAAAATTGAAGAGCTCATCAGAAGGTCCTTTTGGAAAGGAGGTAAACAAAATGAAAAGAGAATGCCTCTAGTTAGCTGGGACAAAGACACCAAGCCACTGAATTTCAAATATCTGCGCTCTCAAAACATCGCTATGGGGGAGAAAACCTTGTGCAGGCAAATCACTACAAAGCCAGGATAGGCTCAAAAATCTTTGTGGAAGAAATGCCTCAGTGGGCAAAGGAAACGAAGTCTGGACAGAGTTCCCCTCTCAAAAATTGGATCGCACTTGCATAAGCTATGAGTGCAGGCTATCCCGTTGATTCAACATCATGACTACTGGATATCGGGAAATGGGAAGAAAATTAGAATTTAGGAAGACCGTATTATAAATGAGCCTCCTCTAGCTGATACCCATGATTTGAATGTGATGCGAAGTTTGATGTATAGTGCAATTCTGGTCACACTATGGGACATGTCATGCTGGAAAGGGTGCGAATGGGCAAGTTGGAAGTAGCTGGAGGTTCCACTAGATTTGAAGAATGATTGGAGTGCATTGATCTCACATCTGAAAGGCAAGGCACTGATCCACGCAAGGAGGAAAGATAAGAGAGAATGGGACTCTCACTTTGGGAGCTATATAGTGGCGCAGGGATATGATAACCTAAAGGAATTTCCTCATGTCTTGCCTAGTCCAGTGATTTCGAAAGGATTGTGGAGACAGAATACCATCCCAAAAATAGATTTCTTCATCTGGCTCATGTGCCACAATAGAATTTTTATAGAGGAAAAGCTAAAGAAAACAAGATTCCATGGGCTGTCTAGATGTTCGATGTGTTGCGAAAATGAGGAGAATACCCATCATATAATTTTGGACTGTAAATTCGCTAAAGAAATCTAGGGAGAGGCACTGGGACCTTGGGGAAACAATGTCGTGACCCCCCCTCCATCGCTCATCTGATTGCTAATTGGTTGCACATCTATCCAGAAGTCTTCCCAAACAATAACAGTTTTAAGGTCGCCTGACTCTCCTTGCCAAAGATTATTTGTTTGAAAATTTTGCTTGAAAGAAATAAGAGAATCTTTCAAGGAAAAGAGCAGAATGCTAAGGTACTCATGGCCAAGATGAAGACCCTATTGAAAGAAAGCTTGGGTGAAAAGCTTGAGGGAATAAACTTAAGGCATCAGGATTTGGAATGGGGTGGCATGATGGGCCTTCAATTCACTGTTGCAGTAAGGCAGAGTAGGATAAAAAAAGAATGGAAAATTAGACTTTATGAAAAAGACCTCTCCACTTGTATCAATCAGCAGTCCAGATATATTTTATTCTTCAATGAGGCTTCCAAAGGAAATCTAAGGAAAGCAGGGGTGGGAGGTGTCATTAAGAATATTGAGGGAAACATTGTGCAGAGTTATTCCTGGGGCTTGGGTCACAACAACAACACCCAAGAATAAGCTCTTGCACTACTACAAGGCCTCAAGAAAGTCAAGGAAGTTGGCATCAAAATATTGTGGACAACTCTGTTCCTAAGGATCTTAGGCTAGCCAGATTGGTAATGAGAATTAAAAAATTGGTTAAATCTCTTCAAAGTGTGAACTTCTTCCATGTTTTGCAGGACAATAATAAGGATGCAGATTTGGAAGCCAATAAAGCCGCTCTTCTTTCTGTCGGCACTCTTTTAAGAGACAGGGACGAAGAGTGGGATCTGATCCCTTAATATCTGGTCCATATGTTTTATAGCATTTTATTGCAACAGTTTGTTTGTATTCATGAGTTAGGGAAAACCTCGAAGATTGAATTGATTACCAAATTTAAGAAACACCAGCATATAATTATCAGGGTAATAGAATTTCTGATAGAAAAGGAAAATTGGACTTTTCTTCCAAATTTTGTAATCTGATCTAAGGCATTCAAGCCAAGGTTTTAATATAAAACTATATCCGTTTCTGTAAAATATATATATATATATATATATATATATATATAAACAAATCCTTCTAATACAAACATAAACAAATAAGGATGAGTTATTGTCCCAAGAACTATATATGAATTGTAATGTATGAGAAATGAGTTGTAATGTATGATAATAAACACCTTCCTGTAAGAAGAAGGTTTTGAATTTATGGAGATGGGCTCTTAGAGCATGATCAAACAATTCAACTTGTAAAAAAAAAAAAAAAAAAAACGAGAGCATGTTGTGAATCTGAAGTTTTGTAAATGAATCAAATTTTACCTTGATAATGGAAGCATCCAATCCAAATCAAACCTAAAATATTATATACATATATCATATCAAAGTAATGAAAAGGTGAATATCATGAAGCTTCAAGCCATTAAGAGAGATTTTGAATTATTGATGACATAGGTAAGAAAATTGAGTAGTTCATATGTTGAATTTCCACGATCTTCGGTCCAGGTTAGAGTCTTAAAATCACTGATGCTACCAAACATAGAATTTCAACCAGAACTACTTTGCATAACGGAAAATATAAAACTATAAATTACATATGCTCAAGTATACAAAAATTTTAGCAAAATTGTACAATAATTTACATCCAAATATTCATTATATTAAACCAATCTCAATAATAGAATAGTCTATGGAATACATTATACAATGAGAAACATAATGTTTAAAATCTATGTTGTATCTTTTCCTCCGGTTCCTGTGCTTCCATACTGCTCACTAGCTGACCCTTCTTCCCTCAAAGGACAACACATCGAGACTCCAGGAGGTCTACCACCTAACACTACTGCAAGTCACTTCTTATTGGTGTACATGGGTTGATCAAATCTGCTCTCTAGGTTTGCCAATTTTCGAGCTCCAATATTCCATAATATCAGTCACTTTTTTCCATCAAACTGTTGCACTTTTGGCACCAATCTTCACCCAGCCTTCATCTCCTCTTCGTCACGTCAAGATATATTTTTTAGGGATACTTTGGGCTATCAACATGCTGCCCTTAACCATACCACTAATTCCCAATACTACACTAAAATATTTGCACCTATGAAGTCTCCCGATCGTCGAATCATGCCTCCAAATTGGCTCCCACGAGCTACTCTAAAAATTGATCAAAAATTCATCCAAAATCATGGACCCAACACACGTCCAACCGGTTTTCCAATATTTCTTTGTCTTCATTCCTAACTGTGATTGGTTAAGGCACCCACATGCTATATAACAACCCTCAAACAAGTAACCAAACAACCCTCAAATAACTGTGTCCTACCCTTGGAGAGGTGCTTACCTATTTAGCTATTTCTCTGGACATAGAAAACCCTCAAATAACCCAACATTTCCCTTTCAACAGTCAGTAGGACCTACGGCATACCTACAATAGCCTCCTTAAGGCTTTCACTGCCTCCCCCAAAGATTCTACATCAGCTAAGATTCTACATCAACTAACACCTAAAAACAGGCTTGAAAAAAACTTCCTCTACTTAGACCCTCTTGGAAGGTACCTCAATCTTCCTTCTAGAAACTTTGACCTCTAAAATGACCTTGAAACAAACTTCGTTTGCCCATGTTGTTCAGCCCCTCCTTGTTGCGGCTCAGATAGAATAAGGTTCTCCTCCTACGAGCTCTTGTTGGCTATGTGTTGCACCAAAAAAGGATGAGGGAAAATTTCCTCATGTTAGTCGTCAGTAATTTTTATCTGTTTAAGATGACTAAATGCTTTGTCCAAGATTTCAAGAAATAGAATTCAAGAATCAAGTGAGTTCTAGAAATCCCCTCAAAGAGAAACTTTTTTCACTATCCCACCTCCTTGTCAAAGCATGGCCAATCTATCACCTAGACAAGACCAATGTCCCTCACTCTCAATATGTTTGCCACCTCTACCTATAACACTATGTCTCTGTTTGCCTAAACCCTCTATTTTCATACCTTGTTTCGCCAAGTAAACTAAACTTTTCTCCTACTCACCAAATGCCTCAAGCAATGGTGATCTCAAAACTCCCTGTTTGAAAGCTCTTTGAATCAAAACAAGGTTTTCTAGTTGTCTAGGATGGTAGTGCATAATAGAGTGTCAAAAACCCTGCCTTCTCATCCAAACCGTGTTTGAAGTTTTCAGTCAAAAAACCTATTCCAAGAGCATTACCATAAGTCAAATAGGGTCACCTAGGTTATGCACTATCATGGTTCTAAATGCACTATTTCCACAAGTATTCAAAGGTGAAGTCAAGAGAACACAAGGATGAAGCTTGTCATTATCCAAAGAACATCAAAATACCTCCAAAGATATCCTCTTGATCAAGCAGTAAGCCTGCAAAGGAGAAATTTACCATGTCCAACAATTTCTGCAGAAATGTTTTGTGAATGGTCAAACAACAGAACAGAGTCAAATAAGGAGGACTAAAAAACTTATAAAGGCATTCACAACTAACAGTAAGAATATAGCGGGTTTAAGTTTACAAGGAAGATCATGATCTCATTAGAGATTTTATGAGGTGCTGCCCATCAAAAGGTCCATGCAGGTCCTGAAAGACAGTGGCACATAAGCAACATTGTACCTCAAATCAAAAAGATCAATTAAAGGTTTTTTGGCCTCAAGCATGAAACTGGTAGAGGGACAACTTCCCTTTTCCTATATTCCTGCAAAAATGACCAAGAAGTTGTCAGATTAGCCATGAGATAAGGTAAAAAGGGAGGGTCATCATGAGAAGACCATTCACAACCTAGAAGAAAGCATCAATGTATGTTTTTATTGGGAATTAGGATTCATGACTATTTCGACCAATTAATAAATCAATGCTAAGGATACAAAGGAAAAGAACACCTAAAACCCTTCAAAAGATCATTGAAGGCTTTAGGCATAAAATAGTGAGTTTGATAAGTATCTTTTTGACAACGCAGCAGACAACACTGTTTGTTTTTCTGAGGTATCCCTAAAAACTCAAAATCTTTGGAATATAGGGAAAAATGTTCAATATAGCAATAAATAAATCTCCATCATCACAGCAGATGGTTTCAAGGTCAAAGGAAAGAATTTTTTCAACACAGAATATCAATCAAAAGGAGAAATGGCAATAATAATGAGTTTGTTGTGTGTAGGGGTTAAAAGTTCAAAACAGTTATTTTTCCAAAGTATAAGCTGAGAGGCATGGGATTAGTGTCTTCAGGAATATTATCAAAATAAGGAGAAACTTAAGAGGCCTCCAGGAGTGAAAAAAGAACCATGTTTTCATCAAATTGTCCACCTATAGGATCGAAAGCAGTAAAAAACAGAGTAAGAAAAACCAAAGAAAAAGGAACCTTATAAAAGTGGGTTTTGGGGCATCTAATCATTTTTGAGGAGAAATATAAAGTCTCCTCAGCTTCTTTCGCACTTCATTTACCCTTGCAGACAAGAGAGAGCCATTGGAAGCGTTTTTGAGGGTTTTTGAGAAAAATCTGAAGAAATCTCCAGGCGTTACGCACCGAGGCTGGCGCTACGCACCTGGATCTTGGTGCTACACATAGGAGGGGTGGCCGCAATGTTATTTTACAATACACTATGCACCCAGGGCCTGGCGCTACACACCTGGGCCAGTTTTATGCATAGGCACAACAGAGTGTCTACAAACTGCCTATTACGCACTTGCACTATGCTCCTGAAGCCTGACTGGACCGTCTCCTGCTTGTTACGCACTGACGCTACACTCCTGAAGCTCGACTGGCCCGTCTCAACCTTGTTACTCACTAGCACTATGCACCGGTGCTACGCACCGTTGTTATGCATAGACAGATTTTGTGTAAAATTGCTGAAGGGAGTCAAAATTTCGGTTTTTCACCTTCAAAGCCTCTACAAAAGTCAAGACACAAGGTTGGTGATTTCTTTTCTTGCCTCCCAAGTTTTCATTTTTCTAAGCAAAGTCATATTTAAAGGCTTAATTAAACCAAACCATAGGATGCATAGAAATAAGTTTTAAATACCATTGGAGGAGGCTGGGTGACATCAAAAAAACCTCAAAACATTGAGTGCACTCCTAGAGAATTTCATTTTGGCCCCCATTTGAAAAATTCACCCATCACCTCACTCATTGTAGCCTTTTGACCTAAGAAACAAGATCTAGAAGTCTTTCCGTGCCAAAACCAGCCACCATGTCTGAAGGATATGTTCATACCAGTAGTGATGAAAGCCAAAGACCTTCTAAGAAAAAATAAAATGGAGGAAGGGCAAATAGGTTTGAACCCTTAGACACAGTTCAGATTACCTCCTCTCCCATGATCCTTTAATTCTTTCAGGATGTTGGGTGTTATCATTTTTGTGAAAAGGTCAAGCAAGTCAAATGCCACTCAGACCTGACTATATTGTTCGTCCTTGGCTTACAAAATCACCGAGTTAGCCTAGCAGGAGTGGAGTTTGAGCTCTCATCTGAATCCATTTCTAAAGCAACAGGTATACTAGACATTGGTGAGATATGGTTTAAACAAAAGAAGTTCGAGTTGTGCTATTATGAGCCCTACCTAAAACCAAGTTGTCAAAAAGGTTGCAATGTTGTTTTTCCTTTTTCCCACTTGCTAGAGAGGTATGCCTTGCTAATGAAGAAAATTATCAGATATTTCACCTGTGAGGGGAGATACTCCAGGATTTACTCATATCATATAAGGTTACTAATGCACTTCACCAAAGTTAAAATAATGAACCTACCATACTACCGTTTCTGGAGCATTGACAAGATGGCCTCACTTATCAAGAAAAGAAGCTATGACCGCCAAATGTCGAGCCTTTTCCACCACTCCTTGATAAAAGTGATTGTATTACATTAGTTGTATCATCAAGGAATCCCTTGGTAATTCTTCATCTCACATGATGTGTTTACAAACCCCCAAGCCTTCATTCAGCAGAATCTACCTTCGACTTCACAACCACCTACCTTCACTCCATCATCTCTGCCTATGACTTCTCCACAAACAAATTCACCTCCTATCTCTTCTCCTAATGTGCCAAGTGAATAAGCTGACAGTGGCTCTAATGAAGAACAAAAAGAAGAAGATAATGAAGAGGACAGTGAGGTAGAAGCTGAGAAAGAAAAAGATAATGAAGAAGAGGATAGTGAGGTAGAAGCTGAGGAAGAAGAAGATAATTAGGAAGAGGAAAATGAGGTAGAAGCTGAGGAAGAAGAAGATAATCAAGAATAGGACAGTGAGGTAGAAGTTGAGGAAGATGAAGAAGACAAGGAAGAGGACATTAGTGAGTAGGAAAGTGATAATAGCCATAACAAAAAAGAAATTGATAACAATAGAAATCAAGAGAAAGATGCAAGTGAAGCAAAGGCTGAAAACATTGAGGCCAATGTAGAGGTTGATAAAGATGATGAAAGTGGCGAAAATAATGAAGATTATGGGACAGAAACAGAGTGTGAAGGAGAGGAACAACAGAGTGATGATGACTAGAAAGAGGCAGCCTCTCAAGAAGGAAACAATAAGGTAGAAACTGAGATAGATGACACTAAGAAAACAGATGAGGACAACAAAGAAGAAGATAGCAATAATGAAGAAAATGATAACAATAGGACAAGTCATGAGGATAAATAGCAGGGTAGTGAAGAAGAGATCATCCAAAACAACTCACCTAATGAATAAGGAAATGACCCTCACAGTGATGGGAAAACTAATGAAGGTACCCAAGACAATGACTCTACAAAGGATGCAAACAATGATACAAAGGATCAATTTGACAATGAATACAGTGGGTCAAAAGATGATGCAGAAGAAAATCATGGAAATGAAGGTGTGCCCAACACAAACCAAAGTGCCTCTAACAGTACAAAAATAGAGGAGGACAGTCCTAAGGATCTTGACAGTGGTAATTTCATAAAATATTGTAAGGATGTTGATCAAAAGGGCAACCAAGAACAAGATAAGGAAGATTCAGACATAGAAATAATCTATGAGGAGGGAAATATTCCAAAGGTCACTAATGATCATAGTTTGCAAATAAAACTTGTTACACCTTTCACCATTACCTATCAAAGAGGAGAGAGGCATGTGTCTGCTGCCTCCAAAGGGCAAGGGGCCATGCACTCCTCCTCAACTCCAATGAAAGACAAAGGTAAACAACAAGTGAAAGAAGAAAATGAAAAACATCAGGAAGAAAGAGAATTTGAGCTCATTCACATAGATAGTGATGAGGAAAATGAGACAAAAATAGTAAAATCTCTTCTACAGGATTGGAATGCACAAATAAAAGACTTGGAATTTGAGTTAGAAAGGTCAAAGGATCTCATTCACTTTTTGCTGATGCAAAACAAAAAAATGAGTGCCTAGCTGGCCATCTATGAAGCAAGGGCACTCAAATATCGGAGAGAGGCTCAAAGGTCACAAGTGAAGTTGGAGGAATACATGGGTGTTTATGAGGAGGATAGTGGTGAAGAAGGCCAAACTAGAAAGAGACCTAGGACTATGGGTCTTAAGAAAGCATTGGCACAACAAAGAGAGGAAGAATCAGCGCAAGCACAACAATTTCCTCTCACCGAACTCCTTGCCATGGAAATTGAGCATGATAGGAAATCATGGCTTGAAGGGGCCAACATGAATCTACAAAACTAGATAAGGCCAACAAAAACTTGAGCTTGCAAAGGAGAATGACTGAGCACTATAAACAAAGAAATCACTTTGCAAGGAAGAAGAACAAAACTACCAAAAATTAGGGCCTAGCACCAAATGATGAGAAAGACCAATCTAGGCTTGGAATTTTTTCCTAGTTTTCCCTACAGGTCTCCAAGGACCCATGAGGCACCTACCTACCAATTTTGAGGCAAATTGGACAACTTTTTGTTTTTTTCCAAATTTTGACCCCTAGGAGCGCAACACCCTAGGCACTACGAATAAATTTGGTGCATCTTCAGCTCTCAAAGTTTACATTTTTGGATTTTTCACATCAGAAATAGTCTACTCACCAAATTTCAGATCATTTGGAGCAGTTTTACCCCCTCAAAAGGTCCAAAAACATCAAAAATTTGACCTTTCTACCTCCTTCTCAGACCAGGTGTTTCACACAGAGCAGTGTTGGGAGATTTTATTTTTGAGCTGGTAAATGGCATCCATTCAGCACAAATCAAACATTTTTTGAAATTAGACTCTTCATGATTTCCATCGAGGCATCACGAAGCCAAATCCGGTGTCAGGAAGACCTCCAAAAGACTACTGCAACAGGGCCTATTTGTACGTTACACACCTGGAAAATTTTCACTGTTTGACACATGTGTTACGCTCCTATGACTGAGTGGGAAAAACGTGCGTTTGGAAAGTTTTCTTAGGCATGTCAGGCCTAAAAGTCAATTTTATTTCCATTTATAATCGGAAAAGATATTTATTTAGATATTATTGTGCCTTGGGATTTGCAAAGCCTCAAGGACAAGTTAGGATATTTCTCTTTGGCCAATAGGCTTCTAGATGCTCTAATAGGCTCTCCTCTCCTCATTTGTTATATAATACGTGAGGATTCATTGTAAACAATTTGGAATTGATGTGTTTAAGAGCAATACATGGTTTTATGAGCTTGGACAAGATATTGGTTTTATGAAGTGAACGAATGGCTTGTGTGGCTTGATGTTGGAGAAGCTTGCTTACAGGATTCCATAGCTTGGCGAATGGTGATGTTTTCCTAAATTTTAATGTTTTCTTGTCCTCATTTTGTTTCGGTCTACTTGGTTTCCATAGATCAGAAAATAATAGGTTGACATATGCTCATGGAAGCACCTCAAACCTCCTGTTCGCTATAGTTTTGATGTTTTCTTCTTTTAGTCACCTTAAGGAATTCTTGAATGCTCCTTAGGCCCACTAAAACTTGTTCTTATTTCATGAATGGTTAGTATGTTAGCTTATAAATATGATTCATGGTATGCCCTACTTATTTAAAGTTTTCAAAACCCTATTTTGAAGTTTTTCTATGGAATATTGATTGATTAGGTTAAGACAAAGAGGCCTTGTTTCGATCTTGCCCTTTGCCTATGCTTACCAACTTGTTTCAGAGTTCTCGATAGTTTGATATATGTTGTTTAGGAGTTACCTCTCCATATATTGAATTGTTTTTTTATCTTATGTGTTTTTCTAAAAAAGTTGAAGGTGAATTTCTAAAGTTAGGAGTTCTAATGCTTCTATGTATCACCGGAATGTTCATCTTATATGTTTATCAGTTTGAGTATTGTTCATAGAGATTAATGGTTTGCCCTACCTTGTGAGTTATTTCTTTTAAACTATATATGTTTAATACCTCTTAGTTTTTTCCCAAAATTAATGTTCATTACACCTCATACATCACCTAAGGATCTATTAACCTTGCTAAATCGGCCCTGCAATACATTCTGCTTCATCATTTAGACACCCTCGACTTCATCTGACCCCATAGCCCTATTGATTTGACAGCCTCTCATTCCACCTATCCTACTTAGTCATATTACCCCAACCTAAAACAAAAAAACCAATTACACTTAACAACTAGCCTAAAATCAATCATCTGAAGTGAACAAGTTCACATCCTTCGCATAATATAGAGAGCCCTCTCTAAGTCCAGGAAGGTTAGGTCCTAGGACTCCAAAGACTGGTCTGATGTTACCCTGTCATTTGGTTTAGCCAATCTGCCAAATCACGGGACCCTAACACCTCACACACCTCATATTTATGCAAAAACATGAGGGCTTATTCAACGTTACAATAAGGATTGAACAACTTTCATATGGTTAAGTAACATAAAACCGAACTATATTATTCTTGTGCAAACCGACACATAACATTCAAAAATTCACATCTCACTAAGAACAACTCAGAATTTGATGATTCTTGAAGTGTTGGATTCTCCTTTCCTCCCTCTATCATCGCATTCAATCACATGTCAAAAATTCCCCATGGAAATTCCCCAGAACATGATTGGTGCAAAACCCCAAGCTTGGGTTCCATGCCCACAAGTGAATCTCGTGATGCTTTTCCCTCCAATCACCAAAGCATAGGGCTTGGAGTGCCTCCCAAGGTACTCAAAAATCAACACTTCCTCTTAGCAAGGGAGGTACTTTCAAGGCTAGGAAGTAACTCATCATCATCATAACTACTCGCAACACTATCCCAACTCTTGGGGTTCACAATTGCAACAATCCATGTTTTGTGAACTACGCCTCTCTCGAAAGTGTCCTTATTATTGCTGGAAGTATCCTGTTTCTTCTTCTTATCCGATATTTCTTTCCAATCTTTCCATCATTCCTTCTTGGTATATGTGGAAGCACCCTTGTGCCCCACTGTGTCTTAAATGATGTTCACCCATCCTATTTCTTAAATATTGTATTTCATGTATTAATGTCTTAGATATATATGTTTTGAATTAACAAGCATGTAGAAGTGGAATGAATAGTGGCATATTTATGTGTGGAAAGATGTTAAATTGGACAACTAGGTCCAAACTTTGGGTTGTGCTGCTCGGATGATGATCCCAATATTTTTATTGGATTCCTGTTTCGGAGAGGTGTATGACTGATCTAAAGATCATCTTGATCAGATGAGCCGAACATGGAATTTGAATTTATTCCACTTATGTGCTAGGTCGGCCTGGAATATAACATAGACTTGAATGTCTTAAAGAGCATGTCACACACCCCCAAAGATGCCTATATAATGGAGAGACTTGGAGTTCATTATACACACATTGTGTGGAGGATTTTCTTCTCTCTTGATGGTGATGGAGCTGCGTTCTTGATGCTGCGTATTTGTCTTTGGGTTGTACTGGGGTTATGTGTAACACGCTTGGCTGAATGACCTATTGGAGACTTTTTTGGTAGAAGCATCCTGCTGATCACCGTAACGCCACCATTCATTATCTTTGTTTTGGCTTGTCTTCCATCGATCTACTAGTATGTTCTCTCTACTTCAGTATTGTGTGCCCTAATCTGAAATGACATAGAACATGTTCTCAAATTAAAATGGTATAAGAGCTGAGGAGAAGACAAAACTAAGGAAGGCCAATGAAAGAGATGGAAGGATGAAATGTTTGCGACCTTGTTTGAAGGTAAAACAAAAGTTTCAAGAGGCTTTTTAAAGGGCTGTTAGGGAGCTGTAGATAATCTAAAAGAGGTTGTAGCCCTAAATCTGTTTGAAAGTTGGAAATAAACCCTAGAACTTCAGTGCATAGGAGCCATCTTTCAAAGAAAGGAACCTGCAGAAAATTATAAGGGTTTAATGTCTGTTTTGGGTGACCTCGTACAGGAAGAGAGGTCGAATTTCCTTTGGAAGGAAACCGCAGGAGATACGCTACTACATCTAGGAAGAAAAGGATGCGTGGAACCTTTTAGGAGTTGTCTCAAGGGTTGCTTTCTTCAGCAAGGAGGCCGGGCATCTTCAGGAGTCTACGCAGTTTGTTTGGACTACATAAAAGTAAGGATAAGTGACAAAAAGATGCTGAGATAGGCCACAGGCCTTATCAATCTAAACCAGGGGCAGCGTAAGAGTGTTTTGGGGCTACAAAGTGCCCAGAACTTCAGCCCAAATGATGCCGCTGTCCCTACCTCATTTTTGAAGGATACTGCAATCAAGAAATGTTGTTTTGTGGAGGATAATTGTGCCCATACAACAATAGTTTGATGCCTTTCCCTAAGGTAAGTTTGGATCTGTTTTTTCATGGTTTAAGTTATGGATTTTCCGCAAAAATGGAAGCACTGTAGCGTGGATATCCATGGTTAGATCTAAGGTTCTTTGAGTTAGGTTGAAGACTGCTCTGTCACAGGAGGACAGTCGCTAGATTTGAAGCAATGTGTGGGAATATTTAAGGGTTTAAATATCGTTTGAAGGTCCTGAAGGATAGCAGAAGGAATTTGCCTTCTCTTAGCAGACTTGGGCATGATTTGAAGCTGTGGCACTAGGCCGCAGGGCATAGCACAGAGCTGGGTCAAGTTAGAGGGTTGTCAAAGAGTGGACAACAACCTAAGGAGGCAGTATGGCATCAAAGGAACCCTTCCAAGGTAAACTGCAACCCTAGAAGGGTTTTTTGCTGACTGTGTGATGAAATTGGGGCTGTAGTATGTGCCCTAACCAGGAGTGAAGTGAACTAACAGTGAAAACTATATTAAAACAGTGTCTTGTAGAGGTGTATTGGGTCCATGATTTGTGGGGCAGTGTTTGGATCATGTGCTTGTCGTCTTTATGATGGACTAAGGTGACAAGGTGCCTTAGACTTGTTGTCATAAAGGACCTTGTACAACAGAAGGTGGGCACACTTGGAAATTCATGATTAGATCATTAGTAAGTATTCTGATGAGGGCAGTTGGACTGGAGATATCTAAAATTGGTACGCTGATAGAATGGCAGCATATGATCCTATATTAGGGAGCAGTTGGAGCAAAGGACAGTCCATGTTTTGACAAGATCAAATCTATAGATTGCATGAATTGTATGTTTAGCAACACTAAAACTAGAAAAAAGAACTTGTCATGCAAGATTCAGCTATGAAGGAACTATCTGGAAAGTATTGTCTAGTCAACAAGGCAACATATCAGAATGACATAGAAGGCCTAATGGCTTGGGAGTTATGTGTACTCAAAACTAAATGATGCCCCAACTGAGGGTCTCCTATGTGTAAAGGAAGCTAGAAAAGCTCTATCCCTAAGTGGCCCAGATCTGTGCATAAACAAAGAAACTCATGTAACGTGTATTGATGACTTGAGGGGCAGTGCAGTGCCTCATATAATAGTATTATAATAATTTCACAGTTGACTAGTGACAGTGTTTGTGAACTAGCATATACCTAGACTTAATCTATTAGCAGTGACCTTAGAAAGTGTCTTGTCCAGATTTATCCTATTGGATGATTGGGGCAGTAACATTGATGACCAAGAGTACCCTTATGACCGTGTTGAATCTGGATGGATTGACATAAATAAATGAAAACTCTCTAATTGGAAAAAATGTATGATTGGTTCCTAGATCTGTGAGACAAATTGCAGATTTGAGATCTAAAGATTTGTAGCCCTCGATCAGTCAAGTATTAACTGTAGTTGGGTAGATATGAAAATAAGAAGTAGTACAGGATGAAATACCAGATGTAGTAGAGGAAGCCCTGAAGTGTAGAATCATGAGAGAAGGAATCATGATTGGATCCCTAGTTCTATGGGTTGCAGTAAAGAAAATCTTAAAAGGCTGGTTAAAGAAGCTACAACAAATCTCCACAGAACATTAGGTAATTGTTGTAAGCTTGAAATCTTCAATTTTGTTAATGATGAAGAGGAAAGTAATGGAAGTTTAGAAGGTATCTTTGTATCTGCCATTTTGAGGAGCTAAATCTGTGATTCTATGTCACTGTCATTATGATAGTGACATAGATAGACACCCATGTTTACGAGATTCATAGTAGCAGTGACTACGCAGGATGTGTTGATGACATAAAGAACATGTCAGCATATGTTTTTCATTTGGTTTCGGCAGTCGTTTCATGGGCTTCCAGAAAGCAACCAATAGTGTCATTGTCAACTGCAGAAGTTGAATATGTTGTTGTAACAGTAGCAGTGTGTCAAGCAGTTTGCATGAGAAGGATGTTGAGGGATTTATGCCATGAACAACTTGGAACAACAACTTTTTTTGTGACAACAGTTTAGCAATTGCCCAATCAAATAATTTTTTTTTTCAGAAGAGGACAAAACACATCGATGCTAAATACCATTTCATAAGAGAATTAGTTAACAAGGGTGAGATTGTGTTGCACCATTATAGATCTGAAGACAACTTCACAAATCCATTGGCACATGAAAATTGTGTGAAAATTGTGTTTGTCTCAGAGATTTTGTTTGGGAATGGTGAATGGCAGCAATTGCGATTAAGGGGAAGTGTTGGAAAATTAATCTCAAATAGAGGTTTAAATTCTTATGACAACAACCATACCTTAGTAAATTTTTTGCAGGTTGCAGATTTAGTTTGCAAGGAAGGACATCACATAAATGATGTTATGAGGATTTAGTTTGCAGGGAAGGACATCACATAAATAAAGTTTTGAACAGGAGTACACAACCCATTTAGCAACAGATATAATTAAAATTCAAATAGAAATTTATTAATGGTTAGTAGAAATTCATGGGCAAGCTTTTACTCTGCAACTTATTTACTGCGTGCAAATGATATGATGTTCACCCATCCGTGTGCCTTAAATATTGTGTTTTATGTATTAATGTCTTAGATATATATGTTTTGTATTAAGCATGAATGAAGAAGTTGAATGAATAGTGGTGAATGTAAGTCTCAAAAGACAAGGGAAGAAAATTATGGAGAGAATTTTGGTAGACTAATGAGGTTTTTACCATGCAACTCACGAAACCCTAGTGAATGTAAATCTCAGTAAAAACTTGTTTTAATGGTGAAGGAGTGACAATATCCATATAAATTGTTAGTTGTGATATGGTTTTGGAAATTGTAAATCTTAATAAGAACTAACTAGTGAAGAATAGCAATTTACATATGAAATATAATTCTCCAAATTTCACTTGTGATTTTTATGGCAACCACTATGTTTTACTCTATTTTTACTCTATTGTAATTGCCATTTTAACCTCAGCCAGATCCTATTAAAAAGACAGTCTCTTCAAATTTAATTTCCTCAACTATGTTGTCTTGTTTAAGACCTTGTCTTAGACCTCTAAGCAACTCTGTGTGATGTGAGTTGAGGAAGCATTATTTAATTTTTAACAATATGTGGTAGGACCCAAGGGAGACATCAAAACCACCACAAACGAAAAGGTAAGTGTGGACGAAAAGGTAAGTGTGGTCTACACTTGCTAGGGTTTTTGCATACACTTAATAGTTGTTAATCTAAATATTTCTAGGAATCTTTTCTTAATTCTGTATACATGGAGAAGCCATTAATTTCCATAAGCTTTTAATGGTTCTTCATGTATGTCTCAAATTGATAGTTTAACAACCATTAACCGTAAGATCTACACCATCCTACAGATGTCCTGAGAGGTTTCTGCAATAGGAAATGGTTTTCACAAATTCATAAAATAAACAATAGTAAAGGTCACAGACATCTGTGCGTTTACAGGGATCTGTCATTGAAAAGAAAAGATCACAGACATTATATATATTACATTTCAAAACAATGATCAACATAAACGTGAGAAAAATCAAAAGGAAATTGCATTTTATATACATGTGCATTAACAAGAAACCCGAATGCTATAAACCTTGAACGAAACTATCAATATTGGAAAACACTAGAACCTGGAGGCCCGCGCGAAAGGAGCGAGAAACGGGATCTTTCCTCTCAGTTTTATCATCACCGGCAGCTGTGGACCTTCACACCTTTGCTGGATTGGTTGCCTTTCACATTCCGTAGGCCCTTGGCACCTTTGCCAGATTGATTCTCACCCACAACCATTGTGACTGCCTGCGTAGATCTTCCTGTCACGCACCTACCTATACAAGAAGAACCCACTTTATAGAAATCTGTCAACATGCAAGGAAAAAACAGCTAAATAGAGCTAAAGTGCAGAAAGACAGTTGATGGAAAACATGACCTAGTTGATAATATGTACCTGATGATGGAGATTGCTTTCGAGTTTTCAGAGAAGGTTCGCACTGTTGAGAATAGCACCTTTCTTCCGGTTCGCGCTTCCGAGCAATCAGCAATGGTCGTGGGGCCTTCTAATCTCTTTATATATAGATCCTTTATATGGTCCCTCTCTGCTTTATATATATATAGATCCTTTATATGGTCCCTCTACTTTTATATATATTTACTGGGTAGGGATTCGGGGGCGGTAAAAGTACCTTTTTGTAAGGTTAACTCCAAGATTGAAGTTACCTTGTACCTTGTATTAAAATTAAATAGTATTCTTAAAAAATTAAATATTATAAAAGACGTAGAATGGCGGCGTGAAATTGTAGCAAAAGGAAAAGTTAAATATTGTCCCATAAGAAAACTTTCTGCGAAATTTAAGCGCGGG
The DNA here is from genome assembly GCA_034641835.2 of Pinus albicaulis. Classification (NCBI taxonomy): domain Eukaryota; kingdom Viridiplantae; phylum Streptophyta; class Pinopsida; order Pinales; family Pinaceae; genus Pinus; species Pinus albicaulis. Next base: position 1,138,839,758 of record CM076574.1, read on the forward strand.
AAGATAAAATTTTTAAAATTTAAGCGAGGGTAAATAATTTTTTTAAAATAATTTAATAACTTATTTAATTTTTAAATATTGTAAAATAAATTTAAATTAGAGAAAATATATTCTATAAAAGAAGTAAAAAAATTTGCCGAAATTAGACAAGTATAGAAAATTATATGGTAGATGAGAGACCATAAATTTAAATTTAGTGTAAAATATTTTAAAATAAGTGAAATATAAGCAAGAATAACTATGAGTTTCTAATAGATTTGGTTTCAGGTTTTTGCATATGTCTCTCAAGGTTATGAAGTATGATTTTATAATAGATTTGGTTTCCAGGTTTTTGTATATCTCTCAAGGTTGCTAATTCCCCACCTACCATTTATTTTGAAAAATTCAAACAAAAATCAAACTGTATTAAAAATGATAATAAAAAAATTAAGTAGAATTAAGTGTAGACATGATTCTTTTAATTCTCCATATTTAATATAATATGATAAATCCCCAATTAGAATTTAATATGTGTTAAGTAGTAGGATTTAAGGTTATATAGATAAATTTTCAATATTATAAAACAAATCAAAATATTTAGAGAATTAAAGTGAATATGTAGTTTTTTTTTTCCAAAGAAAAAATCGAACCATCGATTAAGTATGTATACAGTTACATAGTATATGCTTGTAGCATTCAAAGAACTGTATCTTTCCTTTTTTGTAGAAGAAGGAAGATAGAGTTGCAGCTGATGAGGAAATATGTGCATCAATCCTCCCAACCCCGTCAGAATCATTATGTATGACGTCTCCATTCAGCCCCCAAGGCTTCCCTTTTGTTAGGGATAAAATACGTGGATGAAAATAGGCTATGACTATGAGTTCTCATCAAAAACAAAAACTGGGTAGTAAAAATTGTTTCATTTTTCAAAATATAGTAGAGTAATGTCTAAAAAGAGAGCAAAACCTGTCTCCCATATCTCCTCATAGAGGAAAAAAATCAGAAATAGGGACATGATAGTTTAGAGTAAATTCAGAACTAAAAAAATATTGAAAAATAGTGAAAGAGTTCAAATTGATCTGAGCTAACAGATAAAAAATAAAAGAGAGAGTAGCTCGAAACTATCGAGTGAAACGAGACTGTTCGATCCCTCCGACCAGACCTCCCTCAACCGCTACAGTTTCCCAGTGCCTCATATCTTGATGAATGCCCTCCTTAGATAGGAGGTTTGCTTCACAGTTCTATTCCCTGTAAATGTGACAAGCAGTAATCTGGTTAAAAAAATATTTTATATGAATTACCTCAGCAAGTAAAGGAGATAAAATATAATTTAGACATCTTTATGTTCCATTAAACCACTTAATGATGTTCACAGAGTCCCCAAAGATTTTCACTTCTCTTATCTCGACGGACGAGAGCCAACAAAGTAGTAAGTGTAGAGCTTTTAGTTCAATGAAATTATTTGTCCCCTCACCAAGGCCAACTGACGCTTTGAGTATTTTCCTTGATGATTCATGAATGGAAAAAACAGCTCCACATCCATTTTGAGGGTTAGATGCCCCATCAAAATATGCCCACGAAATATTCCCCGTGATGATCTCCTGTTGGATGACTCTCGCTTGTTGGGGGTATGCCGGGATTGGAATATATTCGTAGATGGATGCCCCTCTGCCACTAGAAAGTTAACAGGAAAGGGCTTGTCTTGGAAGATGATACAATTTCTTGCTATCCAAGTTCCCCAAGCAGCAAGAAGTGGAAGGTTCTGAACCCTATCATTTGGAGAGGCCTGCCACCATCTTTGCCATGCCTCCTGCATATCAGTTCCTTCCCATTTTTGTGTGATTTTGAGAAGCCTTAGAGTTTTAGTCCGGAGGCTAGTATTAAAGGTGTAGGTGAGGAAGAGGTGGTGAACTGACTCTAGACTAGCCTTGCAAAGGGAGCACCATCCAGGGCCAATATCGCCCCTACTTTGTAGAAAATCCCAAGAGGGGAATTTTTTCTGAAGTATGCACCAGAAGAACAATTTGGTTTTTTTCGGTCCCTTTAACTCCCATAAAGGTTTAAACCACCACTTCAGCTCCCCCTAGCCTTTCTGAGACATTTTCCAATTGTAACTAAAGTTTGGGGAGTACAGACCCGATGGAGCATGGACCCATCTGAGTTCATCTGGTCTCTCTTGAATTCTGATGTTGGAGTTTTGGAGGTCATTGATGAACCCCTGCCACTCTACAAGCCACCTATCATCAAGATGAAGAGCTTTCCCTATCAACCAAGCTTGTCTCTAGATGGTGGACTACCCTTGCAGGGCTATATGACTCAAGGTTCTAAAACCCTGATGTTCCATAAATTCAATAATGTCTCTAGAGAGGGAAAACCTCCCTGAGCAGCCCACCCATGGGTCATGACCTAGTCTTACCTGTTTACCATCCCCAATGTGCCAAGCTAGGCCTTGCTCAATTATCTTGACGGACACTACAAAGGATTTCCATACAATTGAAGCAGTTTTTATTTTCTTAATTCGCTTTCGTAGCCATTCTATAATTGGCATAGGATCAATGTATTTCCTTTTAATGATAGTCATCCAGAGATTATCCAAGGTGATGAGGCGCTAGCCCAATTTTGCGGCCAAAGAAGCCGTAAAGGAGGGAAGTTTCTTTATGCCCCAACCTCCCCAGGCTTTTGGGCGCACTATCTTCTCCCAAGCCACCCACGATGTCACATGATCCTCCTTTGAACCAGCCCATAAGAACCGATTATAGATTTTATTAATTGAAAAGAGAATCGTTTTAGGTACCCAAAAAAGGGCCGTCCACTAAACTGGAATTGCCAAAGCTACCGATTTAATCAACACTAATCTCCCTACTCTATATAGCCATTTGAAAGTCCAGTGTTTCATTCTTGCCTCAATATTTGCAATTAGCCAGTGCCAATCTTGAATATGATAAGAGTCCAGCTTTAGATAGAACCCCAAATATTTGAAAGAGTCTTGCAGGGTGTTTACTTCAAACTGTAAAACTTCAGAGATTCTACCTACTTCTGCTCTAGAGAGGCCAGATGTTTTAACTATAAATTTCTATCTATTTATACTTAAACCTGTAGCCCTAAGGAAAATATCCAACACCTCCTTTAAACGATGATAGTCCTCCAAGCTACCATTTCTAAATAGGAGGATATCATCCAAGAAAAGTAAGTGAGTAACGAAGAGGTTGAAAACCACCTCGATACATTTTAGATCCCCCCTTCTTTTTGCCTCATGAATCATTAGACTGAGTCCTTCCAAAACCAAAGGAAAAACAAGGGGAGAGAGAGGGCATCGCTGACAAAGACATATTTGTATGTTGAAGAAGTTGGAGGCCACCCCATTGATCAGAATATAAATACTTGTGGAAGAGACACACCCCTTTACCCAATTGATAAAATCATTCCTAAAGCTAAGGTTGGTTAGGAGAAGCCTGATATACATCCAACTGATTCTTTCATATGCCTTGGAAAGATCTATTTTAATGATAGCTCCTTTTTTTTGGCTTCTTTTCAAACTATGGAGTGTTTCTTGGGCCACCCCCATAGCCTCATGGATTTTCCTTCCATCTAGAAAGCCGAATTGTTCCAAAGATATATTTCTCGAGAGAAAGGGCTTGAGGTGATTAGCTATCACTTTGGAAATGATTTTATAGATGCAAGAACAAAGAGAAATTGGCTAGAAATCATCAAAGGACCCTGGATGCTCGTTTTTGGGAATGATATCCAAGAAAGTGGAGTTGAAAGGTTGGTATATAGATCCTATTCTTCTCGACTCTTCCATAACCTCCAATAGGTCGTCACCCAGGAACTCAAAAGAGTGTTGGAAGAATTCCAGCGTCCAACCATCCGGCCTTGGACTCTTATCTTTCTGCATTGACTTAAGGATGTCTTCCACTTCCTCCTTTGTAACAGGTTCCATTATACAATAATTTCCTTCTTCATCAATATAACTGGGGAAGAACTGGGCTACCCTGATAACTTCTGCGATGGAAGCCTCCGCTGGGGCTCTGAACAAGGTTTTGAAATGTTTCACTCCAAGGGAGGAGAGGTGTCAAAAGAGCCTGTCGTTACTCCTTCCTCCATCTGCATGCCCCAAATTGTACTGATATTTTTCCTTCCTTTGGCATAATTCTGGAAAAATTTGATATTCTCGTCTCCAACTAACAACTAGACAGCCCTACTATTTAGATGCCAACTTTTCGCTCTTTCCAATAAGATTTTCTTCCTTGATGCTTCAAGACTCCTTAATTTGTCCCTTTATTCAGTGGAGACATAACTAGCCCCCTCCAGGCTTTCCAGAAAATCAATTTCTTCATTTAACATCTGAAGGTCTTCCTCCTCCTTTAATTTTTTTTCGTTTTCCCATTCCAAAGTGGCTTTTTTTCATTTTCTTTAGGTTCTCCATAAAAAACTCATATTTCTACGCTCCCTTGGCCTATCTCTCCCCCAAGTGGAATGGAACAAGGAGGTGCATGATTCATCTTTCAGCCGAGAGGATTAAACTTAAAGGGGGCCCCCGGTTTCTTATGGAGGCCTTTTATCTCAAGGAGATTGGGTAGGTGATTAGATAAACCTCCTTCCCCCACCCAGTGCCTAAAGACAGAGGATTTGGAAATTGGATCTTCATTAAGAAGAAATCTATCCAATGTTTTTGCCACCCTAGCCTCCCCCGTTCTTCTGTTCCTCCAAGTGGGTCTAGGCTTGATCAAGTTTGCATCCACCAAATGAGTGGAGGCCAACTTATTTATGAAGAAATTAGTCAAGGGATCTACACGAGCTGAGGGGCCCCAATATTCCGACATCCCCAGGGAAAATTTAAGGTCTCCACCCAGAATGATATTGGATTTATTCATGCATGGTTTGGAAAACAGGTTGCTCCAATACTACATCCTATCCGATCATGGCCCATATACATTAAAAAAAAGGATGGGGTAGCAGATCTCGTTGGAATAGAGTTCCATATCTAGGGCGATTTCAAAGCCCTAAGAAGAAATTTCCTTCAACCTCCCTGATTTTATGCCGATCACCAAACCCCCAGATCTACAATGGGAATCTAGAGCCTAGAATCCCCATCTCGGGAACATCCTTGACAGAGAGCCAATCACTTCATCCCCCAACCCCAAGGTTTCTTCAAGCATAAGGACATTGGGATCGAAGGACTTCATTAACTCCCTCAAAACTAGTTTTTTGGGTTGACTAGCTAAACCCATGTAATTGTAGGAGAGAATGATCATTTATAACTCAGGTAAGGGGCTTGCGCTGCTCTAAGCACCCCAGAGAGGGAAAGTTGTTTTCCATCTACAATATCAACTTTTTCCTTGACTTGTGCCTTATAAAGGTTTGATTTTCTACCCTGCATCTTTCTAGAACCGACCAAGATAGGGTTGGACTATAATCCACCTATGACCTCCCCTTTCAAAGGCTTTTTCATCATGGATCTTAAGTTATAGGGAGGCCTTTTAGGGATACAAGGTGGAGGTGGGGGCGAACCTATATCAAACTCAAGGAGGGGATCCAAATGAGGGGACATAGTAGAAGTTATAATATTGTCAAAGGACTCTATGATATCATGCATTTGCAAATATTCCATTTGAGGAGGCCTGGAAGGATCAGGCTAAGTATAAGAAAAAAACAAAAGCACATAAAGAGGTGAAAAGGGAGGGAGAAGAGACTAGATTCATACCCTCCTGAGAAGTTGTAGCGCCTTCAGCTTCAGGAAGAGGGACAGATGCTTGTGAAATTTCCTATTCATGATCCATAGCTAAGGGACTAAGTTGTTCTTCCTATTGATCCTGAGGAGTGATGAGAGTCGTGTTGCTACCAGGACCGTCAACCCCTTCCATCATCCCCTCTTCTAATGGCCTGTTCTCTTCTAGAGCCAAGAATCTCAAGGGCCCTCGATTTAATCTCTTATGCTTCCTTCTTCTTTGGTGCCCTAGTGAGTATTCCTTTGCTATGTGGCCATACTTATGACAATGATGGCATCAAAAAGGCATATGTTCATAGTCTAGGGTTTGTGAATATTCATAGTCCTTGCAGTTGAGAGGAATTACCTTTGCTAATCCTTCTTTAGGGTTTATATTGACTAGGATTATTGTCACATTGAGGTCCTTGGTATGTTGGAATGACATGTATGCTTCAAGGAATTGGCCCAAAGTGTTTCCAATTGAACAGAAAACGGAATCCATCCAGAAAGGTAAGGGAAGTCCTCGGAGCTTTACCCAGATTGGATATTCTTTGATTTTTTCCCTCTGGGCGTCGAAGAGTGGCATCCATTTCTTGAACAAGACAGTCCACTTTCCAAAGTTCCAATTCCTTTCTAAAACCCATTCTAAGTGCTCCTTATTTTCAAACTTGATCATGAACCACCCTTAGGCTAGGGTTTGTATGTGAATGGGGCTTCCTAGGGCATCCTTCCATTCTGAATTTTTCCACTTAGAGATATAGTTAGCAGAGAATTTCTGGCCTCTGACTCTTCCAACTAGGATAGCTTTTATCACTTCCATGACTCTTCCAACTAGGATAGCTTTTGACCCATCTATGCTCACCCTTGAGTGAATATGTAGATTGCAATGTATTAAATGATAATTTTCCATTTACCTCTAATAATTAATAATTATTTTTCAGCTTAAAATTTGTTCCTAATAATTAATAATTGGCTTGAGAGGAGTTATATCACTCATAATAAAAGTATAGGGGAGATGTTGCCACATTAGCATTAAATAATACCAACCTACATTTATTTTAACAACATCTACCAAGCATTGAGAGGAATCAAACATTTTTAAACTTTAATAGAAGTCTTCATCTCAAAAGAAATTTGATCCCTCTCAACACCTCATAGATCCATAGTTAAAATGGATCTAAGCTGGTTTAATTATTAATTATAAATATAAATATAAATATAAAGATATTTATTCATTTTATGTTTTTTTATTTTATTTTACCAAGTCAAAATCTTAAATATTGCAACATCTCTACCTACCCAAATCTAAAATGGAACTAGGCTGGTTTAATTATTGATTATAATTATAAATATAAATATAGTTATTCATTTTATGTTTTTATTTATTTATTTTACCATGTCAAAATGTTAAATATTGCAACATCTCTACGGGGTAAAATGGATCTAAGATGGTTTAATTATTAATTATAAATATAAATATAAATATAGCTATTCATTTTATCTTTTTTATTTTATTTTACCAAGTCAAAATGTTAAATATTGCAACATCTCTACCGTACCCAGATAAAATGGATCAAATGTTTACATAACTATTAAGTTTACTTATACTCCACATCGATACCATGCGTCAATAACATGGATTCTTATCAATACCATGAACCATTTTCTATTTTTATATATCCCTCATAATAAAAAGTAATTTTATTTATTTATTTATAATTTTGATTACTTTGTCTCACTATATAAAGTATGTAAAATAAAGGTAAAATTCAAATATTTTATTTATGACATCAATAATTTTTAAAGATTATTATTTTTAAAATAACTTTAAACCACAAAATCTCTTGCATATACATATATTAGCCCCCCCCCCACACACAATGGTTGGATTATGCAGAAAAATGACTTTCATGGAAAAATTGTGGCTCGAGTAGAAAATTCCCTAATATATGTGGCTTTCAAGTCATTGCATTTATCTAGGGAGGAGGTTGTTTGTTCGCCATCAATTATCTATTTTGAAAAATTCAAATAAAAATCAAACTACATTAGAAATAATAAAAATAAAATTAAGTAGGTTTATGTGGGGACATGATTTATTTAATAAAACTTAATCATGTGAAGAACACTTCTCCACATTTAGTATAACATGATAAATCCCCAATTAGAAATTGATTTTCCTTAATCATAGGAGTTAATGTTATATAAACAGAAAATTTTAAATAGTTTAAAGAAATTCAAAATATTTAGAGAATTTATGTGAATATATATAATACAATGATAATGGCTTAGTAAACCTATAGATGAAATTTCATGACATTTGTTGTTAATTTTAATCAAAATCTCATAAAGATCTTTAAAAACTTGATTTTAAATTGTTTAATGTGCCAAATTTAAGTGCACCGGGTTGTCCATTTATGAATTCAAAAATGCATTTTAAACAACAAAAACTCTTTTTTTTTTGAAATTATATGATTTGATTAAAATGAATTCATGTGAAAATAGTTCTAAGTCAATAGTAATGATAATTAGTGATTTGATTCTAATAATTAATAATGATTTTTCATCTTAAAAGCTTTCCTAATAAATAATAATTGGATTGAGAAGTGCTATACTACTAGTATACATGCATATGGGAGATGTTTCCACATTAGCATTTAATAATATTATATTAAGAATTCAACTAAAAATCACTCTTAGCATGAACTATGGTTTTCTTCATATTGTTGCATATATTGTTGCATATATGGCTTTCTTCATAATTTTGCATATACATATATATATATATATATATATATATATATATATATATATATATATTATAGGAGGTCACTATTTCGAAAAATTCAAACAAAACTCAAAGTTCATTAAATATAATAATTGAAAAAATAATTAAAGTTATGTGTGGAGATGATTCTTTTAATAAAAAATAATCTCACGCGAAAGATTTATCCATATTTAATACAACATGATAAATGCTCAATTAGGAATTGATTTTCCATAACAATAGGATTTAAATTTATATAGATAAATGGCCCACATGCCCTCGAGTAGATAGGTTCAGGGGTTTGAAATTCAAGTGGGAAAACATTCAACTAGTTGAGTAGTTGTGGTCTAGGAGGCCAAGTGTTGTCCCTTCGTGATTTGATTTTCATAACTTAAATTCCACTTGACCCTGTTACTCAAGCTAAAAATTAGAGTTAATCTTATTATCTAGCAAACCAAAGAAAACCAAAATTCCTTTTTTTGTTCATAAAGTATATATATATATAAAGTAAAAATGAAATCATATTTATTTATTTATTTTATACACTTTATCTATTGTTTAATATTTTTTTAAACATCATGAATTATTAATTTAGTAAGCGAGGCCCAATGTTAAATCTAGGAAGCAAGGCCCAATGTTAAATCTAGCAGCTTCCAAGTAACACTACTATTATATCCAATAGATTGTAAGGCATATATACTAGAAATTTATTACTTAATAAGAGTCAAGATTCCATGAGGGTGGGGGGGCCTTCTCCTTGAGCCTTATCATAATGGACCAAAGATAACACCTTGTCATATTTGAAACCAGGTGGATGGGATAACATCACATTTTACCGATTGGACGATCATGTCACAATGGTACTTGTCTATCATTTAATCATGATGACGAAGGATAGATGAATTTGTAGGGTGGGCTTACATAAAACCTCTTTGAATTGGGTGAGGATTTCACCTTGATTATTAGGGATGTCCCTAATGTCTTCCTACTTATGAAGCTTCTCAAGTATGAGTTCTTGTACAAATTATTATTTCTTGGATGCTCCTTTTGAGAAAACTAAAAATGAACTTTGTGTGTGGTTTCCATCACATTTGAATGTTTTGTGATAAGGACTTTCTAATGTCAATAGCTTAAATATCTTTCACATCAATATCCGCTTATTGAAAGTACATACCTAGGAAATTTTTCCTCCTTTATCTTGGAAGAAGCCCAAGAAGCCCCACTCCAGATATTCCTTCATTGAAAAAGTTTTATGTGAGCGAATTATTAAGTTCAAGCTATCCTTAATCTAGGTGAAAAAATATTGCTAGTTCTTGGAACATGGATTGAGTTATGAATCTAATGGAATATGATTAAATCCATAATATCATTTTTCTTGGATTTATAACCAATAGGGTTCTTTCCTATAGGGAAAAATATGGTGATATATCCTTGAATGAAAGAAATTTTAGTCCTAAAATTTATCTTTATGAATCATTTATCTTTCTATCAATATTTCTAATTTACACTTCAAGTTAATGGATTTCATGAAAAAATTGAAACCACTCGTTAATATGCATATATTCTATATCTTCACTCTCTACATGGGTGAGATTTCCCATCCTACCTCTTTAATGATTAGGTGAAAAATCTATGAAATCAATGCATAATGGTGTAGGTAAGCTTATTGTTCTTATTCTAAAGATACTAGATTCACTAACATCTACCTCTTCCTTATTCTACATTTATTGATAATTTTAGTAAGGGTATTCAAAATAATCATGATGGAATATGAGGGTTGTAGTTGGATCAAATTATTACAAAATAATTACCCTCCATTATAGGGTTTAAATCAAGAATGGTCCCTTGGTTTCTTCTTATATGAAGTGAAATTATTAATATGAAAAAAAATGAAATCAAAAGCCCCCCTAGACTATCATTAATGAGAATATCCAATTTTGAGAAACATGACACATGAGAAATTTATCTTAACTCAAGTTGATCTTTAGGTACAACTAGTAGAACTCTTGATGTTGTGATTAATAGGATGAAGGAAATGTGTTAGAAACTAGGACAATACAAAGAGTGGGGATGAATCATTATTGTATGAATTTAAAAAAATTCTTTCACTTATTAAAGATAAAAGGACACCAATAAATACTTCAACAAAAATACATGTCAGCACCACAAATATCAATCATTAGAATCAAAATTATCACACATATATTCGTCAAAATTTTCTTCAATTTACTTGACAAAGGAAAGAATCTACTTGTGATTACAAAGCTCTATGGCTATAACTTGAAGGAAGATGCTACTCCCTAATTTATCATCTACAACTGGAAGGAGCTACAACCCCTAATTTATTAGTTATCACTGAAAGGAGATCCAACCCATAACTATTTGTGAGCCACTATTGGAAGGAGTTAAAACAATTGAACTGAAAGTTACCACTTCCTTAACCTCAATGATTCATATTTGATACAATTTTCAAACTATAATCATGAAGGCCACTTCCTTACATAAAAAAATAAATTCCTCACTTCAAACACTTACCAAAGAAAACATAATATCGCCTTCAGAAACATTTGATCACTAATAAATCCATAACACAAATCAGAACCATCAATCCATAACCAATGCACCAACTCAACCAACAACATGCTCTTGAAAATCCAATTATGCTTAAATAGACGGTAGGTTTGATATTTTTAATCCTTGAATGTGCTCAATCATACTTCAATATTTGATTTGTTGTCTCTATAACAAAATATGAGTTTAAGTATTGTTTTCCTCCATTCTTGAATTTTACAAGTTTAGTAGTGTTTCTTCTAATTTTGACTAAATCAAAATTGAGTGAATTTGATAAACTTGCCTTAATCTAGAACTATGCAAAAATGCAACATGATACATATATAAACATAAACATAGAGATCCAACAGAAATAAATCTTCATTTCATCAATATCAAAAAATTGAAAATGCCTACATACATAATCGAAATAAACTAGCTCATGTGATGGTAGCTTATATCTAAGAAGGGATGTGGTGGCTACATGCCTATGATCTATGTTACAATGAGGCTTGACAACCTATTTATTATTGAGAAATAATGGAAAACCCTAAACATCTAGAAAAATAACTGTAGGAGATGAAGCGCCAAAATTGAGGGCCTCGTTGGGGTAAATTGGTACAATAACTTCCTAGGGCCATAACTTTGGCATATGATCTCCATTTAACACGTATGATACCTTGTTATAAATATATATCCCAGCAATACAAATTTTGACAACAAATGTTATGCGAAAATTTATGTTTACATGTTTTCCAAAAAGACATCGTTTATGGCCTAAAAAAGGTTCTCAAAGTTTGGGACCCAAAAAACTGCCAAAAATAGTAAACTATGCTATAATTTAGGAAACTGAAACTATTCTAAAATTAAGGAAACTGAAAGAAACAATGATGGGGGTTCAAGTGGAATTGGCGCGTGGCCACTAATATCCACCTAGACTAGTCCTCCCCCATTAGAAAGCAATGGTTCCTATTGTGTTGAGTGAGTCCATGACATGGGGAAAGTTCTACTGAACTTGGTTCCTGGTGAGCCACTTGCCTCAATGCAGGATTTTTCCAGCTTTGGAAACCCAATATAGTTGTACCTTATGTTAATGAGTGATTGAAATCTGGATCAGGGGCAAAAATTAGCTCAAAAATGAAAGTGCTCAGAATTGCACCAAACCAGAACGAAAATGACCGGCCCGTCACCAGGAATCCAACGCAAATCATTTCATAACAAAACCAAGTTAGGATGAAGAATTTATAGTCTGCTCATTATCGTTCAAAATAGGAAATAAATAAATAAATATTGCATAACAGGTATAGCGGATGACATGGCAATCCAGTCAGCATGCAGAGAATCTTCTTCAATTTTTGTCCAATGGGACTGTGACAAGTGTCACAAATGGATTCACTAGTTTTTTTTGTAAGGTGAAATTTTCCCAATGTCCTCCAAGGTTGAATGTGGGTTCATGAATTTTTTATGTCTTGGAAATTATGTTTTTTATGTATTAATCTTGGCTTAATATATATATATATATAATCCAAACTTTAACATCAACATTTTCGCATATTTTAACCTAAGTCCTAAGTTCGACCATATTATTCAGTGGAATTACATTGTATTATAATGTAAGGTCCCAAGTTCATGTTATATGATATGATGGGATTAATCATTGGAGCGTTAAAAAAGTCCATGGAAATGCAAATTTAATGACATATATTAATTATTATCCAAAGGTTGGCTCAAACATTAATTTAGGAGCGCAAATATACATTGGTTTTATATAGTGGTAAAAATGTTATATGAAGGGGTGGAGGTTAGAGTTCGACCCCGTGACCTGCCCCCAAACATTACATGCCCATACTAATGAGCCACTTTATTGAGACTTGAAAAGGATGCGGATGAATCTATATTTGAAGATTATGCAGTTTCGGATGGTGGAGTTGAGGGGGCCAACCTTCCTCCACATGGCCTTTGTCATGTGACCACACACTAGTGCCCAGGATAGCTGTGCATAAGTGCACAGTTAACCTAATCAATCTGTCATTAATATTAATTAATCTCAAAGTCTAATTCAATGGAATTTCTGGTAGTTCCTCCATTTTAGGAGTGACCTCCATCTTTGGCACCCTTAACTGGCAGGTTTCCATAATTAGAGGCAGAATCTAGGGGAAACTTTAATGAGGCCTATCTTGAGAAATTTTCGACCAATTTGGGCTCAAGAATAGTCATTCCTAGCAGATTGGCATGCTATGAATCCATTGGAATAGCTTTTATAGGTAATGGAGCAAATCAACAAGTGTTTGTGGTCACTTGAATAATTTTGAAGCTTAGGGACACCAAGAGGGAAGGCCATGCCCAAATCAACTGAAGGCGAAATGGAGTGAATGAACAGTCATTTTTAGATTTATTTGATGTTCTGAACACAATGGTATAGTTTGCAGAGGAATTAGAGAAAATATGAAGTTAATTTTTTCACTTTGGAAATTAAACAAGCCCATGGCCACCGGGATTGGAGGTTAAGCCTAGAGGAGCTGGTAACCAAATTTAGAGATTGAATAGTCATTTTTTGGTTTTCATGTATTCGGAAGCCAATGGAATAGTCAAAAAATAAATTGGAGCATCACAGATGCTTGTAATCATAAATTTGGCTCATAATCCCAAGAGGGCCTAGCTAGTTAAAGCAGGTTTATGGAGATGTAGCCCAGGAGGGGTGAAATCCATTATCATCCATTGTGTTATGTGATTTCTATGAGCTATTTTATTACATTTCATTTCTTGTTTATGAGTTTATAATTAACTCATAATTTTATCATGAAAGACACATCGAACTACACACATAAACCCCTTCACAAGTGGTTACGATGAGTCGATCCTTAAACACATTTTTAATACTAATGAGGGAGCTAGTATAGAAATAACTATTTTTCCCATATTCAGATCAAGTTGGCATCAAAGAAAAATTTTAGCTCATTTTAGCCAAGGTTAGCTAATTCTTCTATAGATATTGGTTTTTGAAATTGTGCAAGTAGAATTTAATCGTGAATTTGCAAGTTTATGTGTGAAGGAAAAGAAGTCAATATTGAGAATTAATATCTCAAATCGCAGCAAAGAGTATTTGTATTCGTTATAGGTGTGATGGTAGCTTCATTAAGTGATGATTCTAGTCAATATTCCTTAGAAAAACGCTTTGATAAAGAGATGTTGCAGAAAATATACATCATGATTGAACGAATGCAAGAGAAGTATGAAGATAAGATGGAGAGAAAAATACTTCAAGAGCAATTGATTTTCATGAAGGAGGAGAAGCAAGAGCTTCTTGAAAGGATGCATGAGATGGAAACTCAACTCCATGATGCTAAGGAAGTCTTAGCCAAGTATGTGCTTTAGAAAGAGGTATGAAATTCAATTTTATCATCAATTTACTCTCAAAATTAATGTGTAGGTTCTTTTGAAAGACAAACTAGAGGAATAGGGTCCAAATTATTGATGAAGATGGGTTATGAAGACAAAGGATTGGGAAAAAATGCACAAGCCATAGTTAAGCCAATAGCTGTTGAGGAAAGGCCTAAGTATTTGGGTCTTGGTTATGGACAACATGATGGAGTAAGCTCTAAAGCCAAGAAGGCACATGTGTTGAACCCTTAGTTAATCTGAGAGGGGGGGTGACTAAGTTTAACACATTCATGGTTCTTCAAAACTTTTCTTTTAAATTTATTTACACTTTTTATAATCTTTACTTCAACATTTTGTGATCAGCTTAATATACAATGGAACAAAAATCATAATATATGAGCAGCAAGTATGAAGCAGAATTAAACCAGAGTATCAACACACAATTATCAAATTATTATTGTTACAATGCAAATGCAAGCTCCAACTCCCTCTCACCACTGATTTTCTATAGGCACCTACCTACAGGAGGCTCCAACCTCAATTCTGCAAGCTACAACTTGCAAGGAAGCTCTAGCTCCCACCAATTTTCTGCAAGCACCAACCTATAGGAGGCTCCTCCCTCGGTCAGCTACAACTGACATCAATCAAGTTACAACTCGATAGGGAAGCTCCAACTTCCTCACTCTTTCAAAAGAAAACACTTGATGAATTACCTGGATATAAGCTCTGTTCAATTCCATCTTCACTGCTGTGCACCTGCCTTCATATCTGCCTTATATCATATCTGAGTCTTCACAGCATCTCTATTTTCTCCTGTTTCTTCTTACCCTCTCTGCCTCATTTCTGTATTCTCTAACCTCTTTATGCATACCAATATGATATCATTTATAGAGTTTGCCTCATGACTGTTTATATTCCACAGGGAATTCGAAGTGAATAGCCCTGACTCTTTGCCTTCTGCCTTCTCATTTATTTTTCCAACTCCTTCAGAAAAATATAGCAATTTGTACAATTTTTTTTTTTACAGTGGAGTTTTGTTTTCTTACCGGAGTCTTGCTTTGCATCAAAAACAATGTAAAATCAATTAAAACATTTACATTTTAGTTACAACAAGGATTTAAAATAAACCCATGTAGTTCTAGGCTCGCTATGCGTGTATCTTTTTGCTGTTGTCTCTGTCTTTTCTAGTTTCTGACTACTCTCCTGGTTTCCATGCATGTAGAATGAATTTCCCAAACTCTGTTCCAACTCTGCCAGCTTTATCAAACTTCACAGTATTTTACATTGTAGAGGTTCTTCATATGGTTCAAACGTACTTCAATGTATTTACAAAGTTCTTCTATAAAAAACTCAAATAACTCTCGGCATATAACAAAGACCTTTTTCCATAGAAAATAACCTTCTGAGCTCACTTGCCAAAATTCTTCTATTTCACGATGCGATGAGCCTCCTCCGATGAATTCCGATTGCGATTACACCCTTTTCGATTGTTCCGATGCGAGTAATCGCAATCGCAAACTTCAATAACATATTCCACTGCTCTGCCTTTACTATGATGCGATGGCCCCACACTACACAGATATATGTATATATGTTGTTTCATATATACTTTCTACTTTAGTTTTTATTTATTCTTCAGCTTTGGTTAAAATTCTTGGAGTAAACATGCATTAAACTTTTCTTTTTACATGGGGGCCCACACTACAAATATACTCCGCCTCTTTTAATTTTCCAATCGCAATCGCAACATTCTGAGATCCTCTTGTGCCTTGGTCATCTGATTTCCGCCGATGCAATTAGCAAAGGTCCCACCAGACAATATTTCAACATTTCTATGTTCTACGTTACAATTCTCTTTTACCCGTCAAGGCGCTTTAACAAAGGAAAATCTTATATTTTTGTGTTTGAATCTCCGCTGATGCGATGGGTCACTGTAGACCCCACTCTGACTTCCTTTACGATCCAACAGTTGCTATCTTCCAGGATCCAATGGTTGCGATTGGATCACACCATCACAATCGCAACATTCAAAAACTTGTTCACTTGCATTTTCGTTGCGCCGATGCAATTAGAATTCTCTGATGCGATAAATCCAATGACTGCCGTTAATTGGGATGAAACGGTTGCGATTAAATCGCAGCATCGCAATCACAAGGTTCAATGGTCCGCTCTCTCGCGTCTCTTGTTCTCCGGTGATGCGATGGAGTTCTACGGCTCCGATGGATCATTTACTCAGCTCTATAATGTTTCAAGTTCGGTCTTTATCATAATCAAGCAATGATTTTCGCCGATGCGATATGCGAAGGGTTCCACTATATAATGTGCCAATGCTTTATCAATCCCAATTTCGGTTAAAACCAAAGGCCAACGTGTATTAATGTTATGGGGTCCCACATATATTAAACGTTAAGAGAAATACTATTTCACATCAATGTTGGTCACGGTTTCAGAATTCACCTTTCAACTTTAATAAACCCATTCTATTGAAATCAAATAACGTTCGACTTGCATTGAACCCATTCATGAGATCGAATAAATATTCGATTTGTGCTTGACTCCCAAACGTCTTTTTGAATAAATCTGAATGTATTTAAATTTAATATTCAATCCTTATTATTGAACCCAAACATATAAATCTTCGGTCTTTACTTATAGAACTCTAAATGTATTTGGAATTTGGATTAAAACTCAACATCTCAATGTATCTCTTGCTCGGGCTCCACATATCAATCATGCGGACATTTAATTACATTAAATATTTGACCTTGGCTCAAATATAAACCACTGCACCTTTAACATTGGTCTCCACAGCTTATTCAACTCATATCAATTACAAATGTTGACTTTGTTTATCACACTATGCTCGAACCATATTAATGTTTTAACATTAGACCAACATCAAATCTTCACAGCATTATTTAAAATTTTAGTGCCAACATAAAATAACATTCGGGCCCACACCCTTATTATCTATTGCAGAGATTTGACAGTCAACAGCTTCTTGCATTCCAACCTCCAATTAGACCCTCATCCGACGATCCTCGCGCAATATCGCGCAATTTAAATGCTCGTAGGTTAATCCTCCAAATTTACGCGATATAACTGGTATTCAAATACCACTTATTGCCATGCGTCAAGCGAAGACCAATATCACTTTCAAAAGGGTAATTCCACTTACTACTCTTGGGACCGCACGATACAACCGGTTTTCTCCCTTCGAAACCACCGTTCCTATTCATCGTTGGGTCCCACCTTACTTCCGCTGTTTGTTTAACTGATCTTTTAAGAATAGCATCAATTCCTTTGTAAACGTTTCGGCAATAAATTTCTTAATTTCAACTCTTTTGAACTTAAGAAATATATAGTGTCAATTCCTTTGTAAACGTTTCGGCAATAAATTTCTTAAGTTCAACTCTTTTGAACTTAAGAAATGTATAGTGTCAATTCCTTTGTAAACGTTTCGGAAATATTGCATCACAAACCAATCGCATCGCATCTCCATTACACTGCCTCTGCTTCTATTCACTATCTCTGCTTTGTCTGCTACCCTTTCTTCCTTATCTGCCCTTGCTGCCTTTGCTGCCTTGCTACCTTTCTGCTTCTTTGCTCTCTCTGCTGCTCTCTTTGCTGCCTCTGCTACCTCTCTGTTGCTATCTCTGCTTCTTGTCTTCTCCTTTGACTTATTGTTGGTTCAGGTGCTGCTCCTTTGTGGTCCTTTGCCATCAATGAAAATATTTCCAACAGTCTCCCCCTTTGGCATTGATGACAATACTCCAGTAATACTAAAGTAGATCCTTCAGAACTTCCTCTACTTATCTTCTTTTGCTTGCTTTTCCTCCCCCTTTGACATCAATGGAAAAGGGTTCCACATCTCCTCCACTTGTGCTTTTCCTTTCATCCACAAAGCTGGCCCAATTTGCATCTATATATGTTGTCAAAGTGAAGCTCTTGCCTTTTGGACACCATAGCCCATAATGTGCATTTCATTGTAGATATCTGAATATTCTTTTGACTGCTAGTAAGTGATTTTGTTTTGGTGCTGCTTGATATCTTGCAACTAGTCCTACTGCCAACATAATGTCTGGTCTAGAAGTTGTTAGGTATAGCAGACTTCCTATCATGGATCTGTAATGTTTTTGATCTACATCTGTTGATCCATCATTAGCACATAGTTTGCATCCAGTGATCATGGGAGTTGACACAGGTTTGTAGTCTTCCATTTTGAACCTTTTCAACATCTCTCTTAAGTATTTTTCTTGTGAGATGAATGTTCCTACGTTCTTTTGTTGAATTTGAAGTCCTAAATAGAAGGTGAGCTCTCCAATCATAGAAATATCAAATTCTGATTTCATTTCTTCAACAAATCCTTTTGCTAACTCATCCTTGTTGCTCCCAAACATGATGTCATGTACATACGCAACAACAATAAGGAGATCATTTTCATTAGCTTTTATGTACAGATTTCTGTCTACTCCTCCTTTCTTAAAACCTTGTTTTTGCAAGTATTTGTCTAGCCTTGAATACCATGCACAGGGAGCTTGTTTCAGACCATATAAGGCTTTCGTTAATCTGCACACATAGTCATGTTTATCTGTTAATGAGAATCCTTCTGGTTGTTCCATGTAAACTTCTTCTTCTAGATCTCCATTCAGGAAGGCAGATTTCACATCCATTTGATATACCTTAAAATCATGATAACATGCAAAGGCCAGAAAAATTTTGATTGCTTCCATTATGCCTACAGGGGCAAAGGTTTCATCATAATCAAGACCTTAAATTTGTGAATATCCTTTACATACAAGCCTGCCTTTATTCCTGATTACCCGCCCTTGTTCATTCATCTTGTTCTTGAATATCCATTTTGTGAATGCAATTTTTCCCAGTGGGTCTTGGAACTAATTCCCAGGTATTGTTCTTCTCAATTTGGTCCAATTCTTCATTCATAGCATTCACCCAATATTTGTATTTGCAAGCTTCTTCAAACTTCTTTGGCTCTATTTGAGATAACATTGCTAGGTATACTTCTTCTATCTATTCATCTAGTTGTCTTCTTGTCTGGACTCCTACACTCTTGTCCCCAATGATTTGATCTCCTGGATGGTTCGTTTGAGTGTATCTTGAGGGACCTTTTGATTTTAACTCAGTATCTTCTATTTTCTTGCTTAGTTCGTCATCATCTTGGTTCTCTTCTTCTTGATCTTTTGGAGGATTGCTGCTCCCTGTACTTCTTGTCTTGTTTGGTAGATCTTCATCAAATCTTACATCAATGATTTCCACAATTTTGAAAAGTGTTTTGTTGTAGCACATGTAACCCTTACTCTTGGATGCATATCCTAAAAATATTCCTTCATATGCTCTTGCATCAAACTTTCCCATATTTTCATCATTATTTTTTATGAAGCACTTGCTTCCAAAGACTCTAAAGTACTTGATTGATGCTGGTTTACCATGCCATAGTTCATAAGGAGTCTTCTCATAGTTTGGTCTTAGATGAGATTTGTTAAGAATGTGAACATCTCTGTGTACTGCTTCTGCCCAAAAGGTTTGGGAAATGTTACGTTCTTGCATCATAGCTCTGGAAATGTATTGTACTGACCTGTTTTGTCTCTCTGCCACTCCACTCTATTGAGGTGTTCCTGCAATTGTAAACTGTTGTTTTATTCCATGATCATTACATAGGTCTACAAAATCATATTCTGTGAATTCACCTCCTTTTTCTAATCTGATGCACTTCAACTTGCATCCTGTTTGATTTTCTACTAAAGCCTTAAATATCTTGAATTTATCAAGTGATTCCGATTTATATTTCAGGAATGCTACCCATGTCATTCTGGAAAAATCATCTATTATCAGCATGAAATAGGATTCTCCACTTGGTGCTTTAGTTCTTGAAGGTCCACACTGGTCCATGTGAACAAGCTGCAGAGGTCTACTTGTAGAAAGTTGCTCTTTGGTTTTGAACGATCTGCGAGTCTGTTTGCCCAATTGGCAGGCTTTACATATGGCATTTGAAGGCTTTGTTATTGCTGGAATATCTTTGACTGCACTTTTCTTGCTCAGACTGATGATGTGGTCAAAGTTAAGGTGTCCCAATCTTCTATGCCATAACCATCATTCCTCAAGTTTTCTTAGGTGGCATGCTTCATTCTCTTCTTTCACTATGTAGACATTACTTTCTATTTGAATACCTTTGATCAAGGTCTTTCCTGTGGTGCTTGATCTTACTTCACAGTCTTGTGCTCTAAAAAGAACTTCGTAGCCTTTATCACACATTTGACTGCCACTGAGCAGATTTGCTTTTATCCCATCCACAAATAGTACATATTGGGCTTTTCCTCTTCCATTATCCAGAATAACTGAGCCTTTTCCTTTGATTTTCCCTGCTTTATCATTGCCAAAAGTAACATTTCCATATTTCTTTTCATCAAAGGTTATAAAATTTCTTGTATCTCCATTCATGTGTTTTGAGCATCCACTATCCAGATACCATTGGCTTTTCTAATCTTGGGCTATTAGAGCCAGGTCACACTTATTCAACTTCTTTTTCCACTGCAGGTAGCTATTTTTTTGGAACCTATTCTGAGAAGATGGACCACATCCTTTGCCAGGACATTGGGAAGACATATGTCCGGTTTTATGGCATACATAGCAATTGATCATATTTTTAGCAGACTTATGAGTACTAGTAAATTCTCCATGATTCATAAACCTACTTGAAGTTCTGAACATCAATCTTTGTCCATATGTTCTGCACTCTATGACTTTATGGCCAAATTCCTTACAGTAAAAACAATATCCATAAAAACAATTTGCATACTTGATGAAGGGTTGTCTTCTCCTTGTGTTAGCTCGAGGTAGTCTTTTCATTGTTTGCATCCTTTGCTGGTTGGACCTGATTTGATTTATCTTAAAAAATGTTGCAATATGTCCAGGTTTATGGCAGCAAAAACAAGTGATCCTTCTCATAGGAGGAAAGAACCTTCTTTGACAACTTCCAAATTTATTCAATTCATCCTTGGGAGCATATGAGCCTTTAACAGTTGATTGTTTCATTCTCTCATTCTCTGTCCTTTCAGGTTTCTTCTAGTTTCTATTTACTTCATTGCAGGTTTCTTCTTCTATAGGAACCTTTTGAGCTCCTTCATTATCCTTATCAGCTTTTACAAAAATGATATTTCTGTTTTCATTTTCTTTTCCTTTGCTTGATTCTCCTTCATAGCCTATCCCAGTTTTTATCAGAGGAGATCTTTGAGCATCTAGAATTTCATTCAAATTATCAGAGCTTGTCATTTGAGGAGTGTTTATTGACACTTTCGTTTGGGAATTTTCTAATTTCCTCCTCAAGAATACTACTTCTTCTTCCAATTTCTCTTGTTCTTGAATTTTATCCTTAATTTTCTTAAGTAAAATGTCTTCTATCTTCTTGGATTCTTCAAGCTCTACTTTCAAATGAATGAGGACTTCTGAATTTTTTTCTTCTCTTACATATTTGAGGAGAATGTCTTTTTGTTTTCTGCACTTCAGTTTGAGTCTGTCAATTTCCTCCAGGGCACTTCTTAGCTCCCCCTCAAGATCAACTTCACCTTCTTCCTCATCTTCTAGAAGGAATCCTTCAAGCTCTTTTATAGCCATAAATACAAATTCAGAGGTTCCTTCTTCACTTGAGGATTCATCCGAGTCTTCAGATGCATTGTTGTCTTGCTGAGCATAGAAAGACATTCTATTGATTTTCTTCCCTTTTTTCCAGTTCTTTGATCTGGTTTTCTCTGATTCTTGAGTCTGATTATTTGTCTTATTATTAGGGCACTTAGATGCGTAGTGTCCAACTCTTCCATAGTTAAAGCATTTAAATGGAATTTTACCTTTATACTTTCCTGAGCCTCTTTCCAATCTTCTGACAAATTTGGATTCTTCTTCATCAAAGTAGGAGCATGTATCTTCTTTTCCTTCTTTGATATTATTTGTCTTGAAGGAAGCCTCCTTAAAATTTGACTTGTTTTGTGGCAGTCTCATTTCATAGGCTGTTAGGTTTCCAAGTAATTGGTTCATGGTCAAGGTTTCCCAATTAGCTGTTTCTTCTATGGTTGAAACCTTGGGGTTAAAGCAGGATGGTAAGGATCTTAGAATATTTTGAACTATTACAACTTATTTTATGGTTTCTCCTATAGCTTTCATGTTATTCACAATTTCTACAACCCTTAAAAATAAGCTGGCAATGTCTTCATCATCATTCATTTTTATATTTTCAAACTGGGATGTATAGACTTGAAGTTTGGCAGTGTTCACCTTTTTGTCTCCCTCATGAATGTTTTCTAGTGTATCCCATATTTCTTTGGCAGTCTTGGTGTGCATTACTTTGATAAATTTTGCCTCACACAGTCCATTTAAGATTGCATTCATGGCCTTTGCATTAGCTATAAAATCTTGTTTGGCTTCTTTCTCTAAGTCAGTCGCCTTTGGGGCCTATCCAAATTCCACACTAGCCCAAAATTCTATTCAAAGATAAATTATGTATGTCCTCATTCTGATTTTCTAGAAGGCATAATTTTCACCAGTGAGAAAATGGGCTTTATTGGTTGAGCATCCTTCTTGACTAGCCATATTGGGGACCTAGGATGTCCTTTCAGTTGTTAAACTGATGCAGAAGGAACCGGCTTTGATACCAATTGTTGAACCCTTAGTTAAACTGAGAGGGGGTTGAATCATTTTAACACATTCATGGTTCTTCAAAACTTTTATTTTAAATTTATTTACACTTTTTATACTCTTTACTTCATCATTTTGTGATCAGCTTAATATAAAATGGAGCAACAATCATAATAAATGAGCAGCAAGAATTAAGCATAATTAAACCAGAGTATCAACACACAATTATCATGCATATAGACAGTAGGTATACGTGGAAACCCAAAAAGGGGGAGAACCACATCTTATTATTGTTGTGATGCAAAGGCAAGCTCCAACTCCCTCTCATCACTGATTTTCTGTAGGCACCTACCTACAGGAGGCTCCAACCTCAATTCTGCAAGCTACAACTTGCAAGGAAGCTCCATCTCCCACCAATTTTCTGCAGGCACAAACCTACAGGAGGCTCCTACCTCGATCAGCTACAACTGACATCTATCAAGCTACAACTCGATAGGGAAGCTCCAACTTTCTCACTCTTTCAAAAGAAAACACTTGCTGAGTTACTTGGATATCAGCTCTGTTCAATTCCATCTTCACTGTTGTGCACCTACCTTCATATCTTCCTTATATCATATTTGAGTCTTCACAGCATCTCTATTTTCTCCTGTTTCTTCTTACCCTCTCTGCCTCATTTCTCTATTCTCTAACCTCTCTATTCATATCAATATGATATCATTTATAGAGTTTGCCTCATGAATGTTTGTATTCCACAGGGAATTCGAGGTGAATAGCCCTGACTCTTTGCCTTCTGCCTTGTCATTTCTTTGTCTAGCTCCTTCAGAAAAATATAGGAATTTATACAAATTTCTATTTTACAGTGGAGTTTTGTTTTCTTACCAGAGTCTTGCCTTTGCATCACAAACAATATAAAATCAAATAAAAAATTTACATTTAAGTTACAACAAGGATTTCAAATCAACCAATTTAGTTCTTGGCTCGCTGTGCGTGTATCTTTTTGCTGCCGTCTCTGTCGTTTCTAGTTTCTGAATACTCTCCTATTTTCCATGCATGTAGAATGAATTTCCCAAACTCTGTTCCAAATCTGCCAGCTTCATCAAATTTCACAGTATTTTACATTGTAGAGGTTCTTCATATGTTTCAAAATTACTTCAATGTATTTACAAAGTTCTTCTATAAAAAACTCAAATAACTCTTGGCATATAACAAAGGCCTTTTTCCGTAGAAAATAGCCTTCCGGGCCCACTTGCTGAAATTTTTCTATTTCATGATGCGATGAGCCTCCTCCGATGAGTTCTGATTGTGATTACACCCTTTGCAATAGTTCCGATGCGATTAATCGCAATCGCAAACTTCAATAACATATTCCACTTCTCTGCCTTTACTCCGATGCGATGGCCCCACACTGCACAGATATATGTATATATGTTGTTTCATATATACTTTCCACTTTAATTTTTATTTATTCTTCAGCTTTGGTTAAAATTCTTAGAGTAAACATGCATTAAACTTTTCTTTTTACATGGGGGCCCACACTACAAATATACTCCACCTTTTTTAACTTTCCAATCGCAATCGCAACATTCTGAGATCATCTTGTGCCTTGGTCATCTGATTTCTGCCAATGTGATTAACAGAGGTCCCACCAGGCAATATTTTGGCATTTCTATGTTCTACGTTATAGTTCTCTTTTACCCATCAAGGTGCTTTAACAAAGGAAAATCTTATATTTTTGTGTTTGAATCTCCACCGATGCGATGGGTCATTGTAGACCCCACTCCGACTTCCTTTACGATCCAACGGTTGCTATCTTCCGCAATCCAATGGTTGCGATTGGATCACACCATCGCAATTGCAACATTCAATAACTTGTTCACTTGCATTTTTGCTGCGCCGATGCAATTACAATTCTTCGATGCGATAGATCCAACGACTGTCATTAATTGGGATCAGACGGTTACGATTAAATTGCACCATTGCAATCGCAAGGTTCAATGGTTCACTCTCTCGCATCTCTTGTTCTCCACCGATGCGATGGAGTTTTGTGGATCCGATGGATCATTTACTCAGCTTTATAATGTTTTGGGTCCGGTCTTTATCATAATCAAGCAATGATTTTCAATGATGTGATATGCGCAGGGTTCCACTATATAATGTTCCAACACTTTATCAATCCCAATTTCGGTTAAAACCAAAGGCCAACTTGTATTAAGGTTCTGGGGTCCCACATATATTAAATGTTAAGAGAAATACTATTGCACATCAATGTTGGTCACGGTTTCACAATTCACCTTTCAACTTTAATAAACCCATTCTATTGAAGTCAAATAACATTCGACTTGCATTCAACCCATTCATGAGATCAAATAGATATTCGATTTGTGCTTGACTCCTAAAGGTCTTTTCGAATAAATATGAATGTATTTTCAATTTAATATTCAATCCTTATTATTGAACTTAAACATATAAATCTTCGGTCTTTAATTATAGAACTCTGAATGTATTTGGACTTTGGATTAAAAGTCAACATCTCAACGTATCTCTTGTTCGGGCCCCACATATCAATCATGCAGACATTTCATTAAATTAAAGATTCGACCTTGGTTCAAACATAAACCACTGCACCTTTAACATTGGTCTCCACAGCTTATTCAACTCATATCAATGACAAATGTCGACTTTGTTTATCACACTACGCTCGAACCATATTAATGTTTTAAGATTAGCCCAACATCAAATCTTCACAGCATTACTTAAAATGTCAGCGCCAACATAAAATAACATTCGGGCCCACACCCTTATTATCTATTGCAGAGATCTGAAGGTTAATAGCTTCTCACGTTCCAACCTCGAATTAGAACCTCATCCGACGGTCCTCACGCAATATCACACAACTTAAATGCTCGTGGGTTAATCCTCCAAATTTGCGCGATTTAAATGGTATTCAAATACCACTTTTTGCCACGCGTCAAGCGAAGACCAATATCACGTTCAAAAAGGTAATTCCACTTACTACTGTTGTGACCGCCCGATACAGCTAGTTTTCTCCCTTCGAAACCACTTTTCCTGTTCATCGTTGGGTCTCGCCTTACTTCTGCTATTTGTTTAACTGATCTTTTAAGAATAGCGTCAATTCCTTTGTAAACATTTTGGCAATACATTTAGTAAGTTCAACTCTTTCGAACTTAAGAAATGTATAGCGTCAATTCCTTTGTAAACATTTCGGAAATATCACATCGCAGACCAATCGCATCGCATATCCACTACACTGCCTCTGCTTCTATTCATTGTCTCTGCTTTGTCTACTACCCTCTGTTCCTTATCTGCCTTGCTGCCTTTGCTGCCTTTGTTGTCTTTCTACCTCTCTACTTCTTTGCTCTCTTTGTTGCTCTCTTTGCTACCTCTGCTACCTCTCTGTTGCTATCTTTGCTTCTTGTCTTCTCCTTTGCCTTGTTGCTGGTTCAGGTGCTACTCCTTTGTGCTCCTTTTCCATCAATGACAATATTTCAAACAACATGAATGTGTTCTAAGAAGGATTTTTATTTCATTTTCATTACCTCAATATTTTGAAGATTATTCTCATGAGGTACACAAAAGGTTTACACCCACTTTGCAATAAGGTGCTCATAAGCATGCAGCTAATGAGAATGTCAAACAAGAGGATGTTGAAAGCTCTAATGTCATTGAATGCATTGTTGGTATTCCAAATAGAGCCACTAGAAGGCGACAAAGGTGAATGTTCAAGGTATAAATATGCTTTTAATGAAGTTACTTTTGATTATGATAAACATGGAAAATTATCACATAAGATTTGGAGAATTTTTTCATGTTCCTTTTGTGGTTTTTATGACCATAATGTTTCAAGGTGTTGGAAGAAGATAACCATGTACAAGAAAATTTCAAAGAAAAGGAGACATGAAAATAAGATGCAATTATTTTGCACTCATTTCCATAAGCAAGGTCATCTTGTAAACAAGTGTTGGAATTTGTATCCAACAAGTCATCCCCAACATTTGAAGAAGGTGGAGAAAGAGAATGGAAATAATGGAAAAGAAGATTTGATAATTGTTGTGGGTCAAGATGATTCACATGATGATGATGTGTAGCTGAAAGAAGCGCCATTTAAATGGTTTGGTAAGAGATGGTTAGATTTCTTATCCAATTAAGGCTTTGCATGTCTTTTGATATTGATGCATTTCTTTTCCAATGGAATGCATGTTGCATGTTTATGCCAAGAAGGTGTTTGAAAGTGGAGTATGTTGACTCACTTTATTGCTGAAAATTTTGTTCATTTCAGCTTTAAGTACATGTACATGTGAATGGATTTTTGTAATTGTGATTGTGCTTGTCAGAGAGTTGAATAATTGTATACATGCATGAGAGTTTGTGTGTATGAATAGTGGAATTTTTATGGTTTCATTGTGCTTGAACATGCATGAGTAATTGAATTGTGTCGGTCGATTACTTTGTCAACATGTATGTTGTCAACTTGACGGTGTTTATCATTTGCACATGCATGAGTGTCAACTTGTGTTGATTGATTATGTGTTACATGCATGTCATATTGACTTGGAAGAGTTGATTTTGTCTCCAAAGATGGAAAGGAGATGCTGACGAAGTGTTTCAAAAGATGTGAAATTCTTTGTGTTTTGGGAAAGGAAATTCAAAAGATGATATGTCGTCAAGTTGTTTCTTGCATGATGTGTTTTTTAGATTGATGGTTGAATCTGAATATCTTTTGTTCGTGACAAGATGTCAAGAAAAATTTTGAATCCATTGTAGACCATTTTATGTGTTGACACCAAGAAGGGAAAGAGATGGAAAATGCATTATTCTATATGTGTAATTTGCAACCATGGAGGTAAAATAATTCTCATTATTTTTCTTGATTTTACTGATGTTGAAACTTGTTGCTGTAGTTCACTCATTGCAAAGGAGGAACATGATTCTCAGTGGGAAGGCACCGAGAAACCAATTTGGTAAAAAAAAAGTGTTATATTAGCCAGAAAGTGTTCCATTGGGTCAACAACAAAAGGAGAACAATGGTTGAAGATCCAAGACATTTTCAAGGCAAGGCAAGGCATGTCAGCGACCAAGTGGTTTTCATAGCTATTTTTCCAAGTAGAATCAAGATGATAGAACTTTGGAAATGGAAGAGTCTTCAGGTCTTATGAGATAACTAGATTTTATGGGTCCAAAAGCATGTCAGTGGGAATGTGTGTTGCACTAAAAACTGTCAGCCTGGGATTTTGCTGACTGTATGAGCTCATTGACACTCATAGTTACCTCCTCTGCAAGTCTTAAAACCTTTAATCCTCATGTCAAGCCTTAAAATAGGAGAAAAAACCCTAAAAAATAAAAAACCCTAGGGTACGCAGGTAATGTGAGGCTTACCTACGTTCGTGGCTAGGGTACGCAGGTAATGTAAAGAGAAACTGCATTCTGGAATGTAGTTTTCCAGTGTTATGCCTATTTACCCCCTCCAAAGTCAAAAAAGTGAGAAACAAAAGTTAAAAAGCTGATTTGAGGTCAACTCTAGAAGCTTCTAGGTGAGAATTTTTGGGGATGAGTACACTTTAATAAGGTGCATGTATCCCACACCTTAAGGAACTAATCCCTTAATGTGAGGAGTCTATCCCTTTGAAGGAGGATTCTATCCCTTCATAGGTGGAACCCTAACCTCCTCATCTACTCTATAAAAAGAGGCAATGCGTAGCCTCAAAGGGAGTTCAAGCTTTAGTGTGTGATTGAGTTGAAGTGCTGTTGAGATTTAGACTTCTTTCTGCTGAGCTTTTGATAGGAAAGATCATATACCTCTATGTGCTTCTGGAGGAAGAGTGCAAGACTTATCAAAGTAGAGGAGACTCCTGCTTCAGACCCGAGGAAGGCCTGTTAAACATCAAGGCTAAGGTTGTAAGGTTCTTCTATTATTTTAAGATTAATACAATCAAGTTTTGTTTTTCTCAATAAATTGTCGTTCGATTGTTTATTTCAGTAAGTTGTCGTTTGATCATTTATTTCATAGATTCCTTGATCACTATGATAGGTATTTTTTATAATTATTTTTTATACAGGTGCTATTTAATATTTGCTTGTTTGTGATTGTAGGTCGATAAAAGACGACACTTTTTTGCGACGAAAGAAATATTGTTGTGGCAGAGGAACTATTGTTGTGACAGAGGAGCTATTGTTGTGACAGAAAGAATTATTGTTGCGACGAAAGAACTCTTGTTGTGACGAAAGGATTATTGATGCGATGGAAGCACTATGACCGCAAATAAGCATTTGGATCTAAGGTAGGATCGACAACTTCATAGAATTTATTTGTAAAAAGAATATATTTAGAGAAAGATAAGCTTAGTTGTTCATTTGTTGCTAGATTGTCTTCGGACACTATGGAGATTGATTTTGTCCGCAAGATCAATTTATCCAGCCAAAAAATTGGCGACTCCACTGGGGAAAGAACTTTTTTTTATTTTCCTTTGTTTTGATTTGAGAAAATTCTTTTTTCTGATTTTTGATTGATTTGTATGGGCTCGGGTAAATTAGATTTACTTTTATTTGAAAAGTTTTGAAGTCTTTTTTGTTTTCCTTGAAATTTTCTGGGGACCGCACATTGTTGCATACCCTATTAAAAGTCTTGAAAAACTTAGATTTCTTCTTTCAATTTAGTTTAGATTTGATTTAGGATTCTTAACATCTACCCAGATCTGTATTTTTCTGTCAAAAATCCTTGTTTATGAGTTTCTTTCAACAAATTTTTCATCTCATCAATCTCCGTTAAGTTAATTGGGTGTTTTGAGTCTCTTTTTTGAGAAATTCTTAATTTGATTTCCTTTGGTCATTACTTGGAGGTTTGTCTCAGTCTTTTCACAATTTTTCATCTTTTTGCTTTTGTTTTTGCAAAAAAATTTCCCCTTCATTCGCCTGGGGGGGGGCTAAATTGTGTATGAGTGTTAATCGCCTTTGAGTGTTTTTATTTTTTGATCTTTGGAACTCTCACCCAATGTTCTTTACTTACACTTGATTGGTTCTTAGATTACATTAGAATCATCTTGTGTTTGAGAATTCTCTTGCATAGATCACATTTGCATAATTAGAATTCTCATTTTCAGAATATGAGTGAATTGTGCATAGATTACAACTGCATAGTTTACATTATGAAAAATCAATCGTAGATTTAGATCAGTTTTCTTTGATTTGAATTTAGATGTTTTTATGCTTGTTTTAAAAACACAAAAATAAAAAAAAATTGTTTTGGAATTGATTTGCATTAGTTTTTCTTGATGAAATTAGTGCATTAGAGAATTTGTTATATTTTCTCTTAGTGATCAATTTTTTGCATTGTTGGAAGTGAATGGAAACTCTCTCCTTACTTTATTTAGGATTCATCAAATTAAAAATATTACATTATCATATTCGATTGCATTCAATTTTGGGTCGGGTCATAACACCATTGGTTTCATATCCATTTACCCTTTTGAGTAATAACAACCTAAATAACACAACGCTTAATTAAAATTCATCTAGTAATTTTTACATTTTTTAGGGCTCTTTCCACCAATCTAGCTCAGGATTAGCACTTTGGAATAGGTTTTAGTTAAATTTCCAAAGGAACTAAAACAAACAAGTAGATAAATCTTGCAGTAGGAAATAAATCCAATTGTAATTGGTACAATCTGGGAAGCTTCTCTTAAAGGAGTTAATCATGAGATCATGTCAAAACCTTTGAGACAATAAATTCTGTTTCATCGGGGATGATAGAAGATCTACCCGCATTAAAAATGGTAAACCTCGGATTAACCATTGTTGAGGAGCCTGTGGTCACTTGTTGGTAAACCTAGGATAGACCATGTCGAGGAGCCTTCAAGGGGATTGAGCTTTGTTACTCTTCCCTTGCACATAGAATCGGATCGTAGACTGTTCCCCCAGTTGTATTTTTTGTTGTTGGTAACCTTAGTGTCCATAAAATTAAGATTATTTCCTAAGGTGGCAGTGAAGGAAAGATCTCACTGTACCTAGAGTAGACGTCGACTAGACTCACTTGGACTCTCTGGGGGGTTTTCTTCATGTGAGATGGTTTTGTGAAGAAACTTGTGCCAGTCTATTTCATTAAGCAGGTTGTTGAGGTAACTCTTCCAAACGCCATTTCTGCATTAAAATTCTACGATGTTGGATTTCATCACCAACTAGTGTTTTTTGTGCAGGAATCTACTATTTGTGTGTGGTTTGACTCTTAGATTTGATAGCGTGCGTTAATTTGTTTGTTTTTACTTTTAGAGACCATAGGTGTGAATTTTGAATTTTAATTGTTAGGTGTGAATTGTGAATTGTTAATTTCAGTTTTAAATTGTTAATAAAATTCTCTGAAGTTGAATATAATGGCAACTGTTCTGGAATTTACCAACCAAGGAACACCTCTTAACGAGAATCCTAGTACTTTTCCTTGCTTTGGAAATGTTGGTCCTCCTTATATGGCTACTTTTTCATTACCTGGATTTACAATAGGTTTACCGATATGGTTATTTTCAACTTCGTTGGCCCTGAATACTCCAATTGTTCCACCTCAACTGGATGCTTCACCTCAACAGAGTTCACCATCTCAACATCACCAACCTTCTGTTGACCCTTTACCTTCTTCGCCTAATATTTCTTCCTCCATTTCTTCCTCTTCACCTGGTAAAAACCTTGACGCTAGTAACCATGTGGCGAAGAAGAAGAAAGGGAAGAAGAAGAAGAAGAATAAGAAGAAGCAAGATAAGAAAGAATTCAACCAACCAACCATGGTTGTAAGTGTTATTTGTGTTGAGGAAACCTCCAACATGCATCGTAAACCCAAATACCCTTGCAGGCTTTGTAAGGGTGACCACTTCCTTATCAATTGTCCTGGTATTCCAAAGGTCTTGGAAGTATGGTTAGAAAATCTCATCAACTTTCCATTGATCCATCAACCAGTGATAGTCATGTTCCTGGGAAAAAGGGTAAATTTAGGTTTCCTTGTAAGTTATGCAAAGGGATTCATCAAAATCACATTTTCCCTCACATGGATGAAGCCTCAAAATTATTGGAAAACCTTACTGTTCCACAGCAAGAATTTCCAACTGGTTACCGTAAACTTTCTCCCAACCTATCGTCAACTGATGGAGTGATTGATCTTATTTCAAGTACAGTCGATCCCACTCTTCCATTGGAGAGTGAAACTCATATCACTCAGGTTGATGATCCATTAGTTGATCAAGTGGTCGATTCGATTTCACATTCGGTCGATCCCATTCTCCCTATAGAGAGTGAACTTCATACCGCTCAGGTTCTTCTTGTTACATCAGATTCTTCTACGCCGGGGGGCATTTCACCTGTTTCTACAGAACCCCCTCCAAGTACCGAGGTCTTTTCCTTTGATTGGAATAGACTGACAGAACCTCGTCTTCCTTCCTCCATCCCTTTCCTTACAAACTGTCAGAAGTTCTGGTGGTAGGGACACACCACACATAGGAAGATGGAAGGTGCCTTGTCAGTATTTAGGATCAAGATCCCCTAACTTTCTGGAAAGTTTCTCTTCGTTCCCCGGCTGCGTGCTCATTACAGACTCCTAGTAAGTTTTTAGAATAGAACCGCCATTGCTGAACCCACGCATCCTTCCTAAGTTTTCTATTACTTTGGAAGGTCAAAATGTTTCGTATTGATCTTATGGCAGTTCGAGGTTCCTTCGAATTTCAATTTACTCCTTGGGCGAGACTATGTCTATGCAATGAAAGTTGTAGTGTCAACACTCTTTCACGTGATGTCTTTCCCTCGCAATGGAAATATTGTGACTGTAGACTAGCTTTCGTTCCCTAGTATTGTTTCGACTACCAATAATCTAACATCCCTGAATGTTCCTCATACGAAGGTGGTATCTACCCCGCCGCGGGTTAATTATGTAGCAACTAGTCCCATGTTTTCAATTACCGATGTAAGTGAGCCTCTCACTGTTTGCTCGTCTTCCTTTGACTTAGATCCAGAAATTGACATGGAAAACTCTATGGGATTATTTGAACGTGATGTTCTTATCCCTTTTGAGTCCCTTGACATGTGTTCCTTCCATAGAACTATTCTTCCTTCTGATGAAGAACTCTTGGAAGCCATGATCAAGGTGTATCCATTGACATGTGTTTCTTCCAGTTGGAAGCCATGATCAAGTTCCAAGGATAGTTCCTTTTGCTGTGTCAACCTCGTTAAAAAATGAATCGGTTAGTCGAGAGCATAGTTCCTTTTCTTGTGTCAAGCTCGTTAAAAAAATGAAACATGCTTTCGAGGATAGTTCTTCGTGTAGTGCTCGTTAAAAATGACTGTGCATATATCAGCTTCTTTGTGGTTTCATCGGTTCCTATTAAAAAACAATCACTAGGCAGAGATTGTAGAGAGTATATTAATAGATTATAAATAAGTAGTTTCTAAGGATGGTTCATGTTACTGAGTCAACCTCGTAAAAAAATGAATCAGGTATGAGGAAAGTTTTTACTATGTCAACCTTAGTTAAAAAAATGAATCATACACATCATAGTTCTTTTGCTGTGTCAAGCTCGTTAAAAAATGAAACAAATCCTCCCCTAATTGAGTCGAATCTTTGACTAGATCTCATAAATTTTAAGTCGTATATTTAGGTTAGTTATTTCAGTTTTCTCATAATTTTCTTATAGTTTTAGGTTGGGTCTTTCATATGATCTCATAAATGAACCTTCATTCCATCCAGATATTAATTACCAACAGTGTATTTAGTTGAATGAAATGAAGCTAGGGGGGGCATGCGCTCTAGCAGTTACACTTAGGGGGCATCAAGCACAGTTTTCTCTCTGTTTCAAGCTTGTGTAAAAATGAAACCACTTTGAAGCATAGTTTTTCTCTATTTCAAGCTTTTGTAAAAATGAAACCTATCTTGAGTCAATTTTGGTTATTTTCAAGACTCGTTAAACTCATGAAAATCTCGAGATTATTTTGCTATCTTTCATTCTCGTAAAACACATGAAAATGTCGAGTTCTTTCCGTCTTTTCCTGCTCGTAAATTAAATTGAAAGTCGGCCACATGAGTATATTTTTATCCCTTTTTCAAACTCGTTAAAACTTATGAAAAAGTGAAAACCATGAGTACATTTTTATCCCTTTTTCGAACTCGTTAAAACTTACTGAAAAAGCGAAACATTGGAGTTCTCTTTTAAGCCCTTTTCAGACTCTCTAAACATGAAAATATTGCCAAGCACTTGATTTTTCGAACTTGTTAAAGTAAATGAATAATCATCCCTTTAGTATAAGTTTACCCCTTTACGGACTGAAATGGACTATTTACGAAAAAGGTATACGTTGACTAATTATAGTCAATAGATCTCTCCCACATTATTTTATCCTTTTTCGGACTTGAGAGACTAAATTTATGAAAAAGTACACCCATGGATTTTTCTTAAGTTTTTTCTTCTGACTCCCTAAAATTGAAAAACACTGAGTTTCTCCTATACTGGACTCGTTAAAATTTAACAAGAAGGACCCGTTCAATTTTAAGCAGGAACGAACCACTCCTTCTTAGGGTTGGAATCTTAAACTAAGTTGGACTCACCCGAAGGATGAGCTTATAAAAAATAAAATGTTATCCTCCTCAAGATTGTCAAAAATAAAGAGGTACTTGCCAGAAATGGTGGGGGAAAAGAGAGAAAAACAAACCTGTTTGTTACATTTTAATTATTCGGAAAACCGTTAACCACTCTTGAACACGACACTTTTGTTCACCTGGGTTGGGAAAATTCTTTACCTAACAGTTAATCAAACCATATTGAAAGTCTTCAGCCGGTTTCTGGGTATTAACTTTGGGTTAATTGTCACCAGACCATCTGCAGTGTCGTTATGTGTTCAAGAGGACAGTTCAAACAAACCATTCATTTGTGAAATATTTGTCTTTCATTTTGACCATCCCTGAGTTAGTCCTTGCCAATATATTTCTTCAAAAATTGATCTATGATTTCATGTTGTGGGCTTGCCTATGATAGATAACTTTCCATTGATGACAGCTCATTATCTAGGAATTTGATCCAGAAATCGTCACTACCTTGAAATCTGCATGCGTCAATGGCGGTTTCTCACCTTCGACAACAGGTTGCATCATTGACCTTCGATCAAATGATTCCGTGACATGTTCGACTTCAACTCATTCATTCACATTTCATGGATTGTACTGAGTAATTTGAGAGCCATTGACATTACTAGTGGTTACTCTCACACTTGTTAACAGTTTACATTATTGACTGGTAGTCAAGTGGTTTCTACCATGTTCGACTTCATCACATTTAATCACATGGATAGAATCGTACTGGTTTGAGAAGCGGAAATCAAGACCCTGGATCTAGTTTCTACCATCCAGGCTGCGAGGAATTTTGTTATCATTCATACAATAGACTATTTATAAACAGATGGCTGCGTCCATGCTGTGTCGACATATGTCTATACTGTGATGTATTCAAAATCATTCCTGTATCAGAACAATTTAGAGTTAGTTTAGTTAGTTTTTGATCTGAGTATGGGAATGCCTACCTCAGCGATGATATGATTACATATATATTTTTTGCATTGAATTTTTTTATAGGTTCCAACTGGGGTGTCCACAGGATGATCCTTGAAATGATAAAGTACTTCACTCTTCATATATGACAGACTTCATCTTCATCTATTCTATACTTCGCACTTTAGGGGGTGTTCTATTACACAAAAAACTGTCACCTTGACATTCTGCTGACTGTATTAGCTCATTAACACTCATACATGCCTCCTCTGCAAGTCTTACAACCTTTAATCCTCATGTCAAGCCCTAAAACAGGAGGAAAAACCCTAAAAACTAAAAATCCTAGGGGTAGCATGTAATGTGAGTGTTTACCTCGTGTTCTCGCTAGCTAGGTACGTAGCTAATGTGGACAGAAGTCGCATTCGGAATGCGCTTCTCCAATGTTATGCCCGTGTGTACCCCCACAAAGTAAAAAGGAGAAACAAAAACAAAGTTGATTTAAGCGACCAGAAGCTTCGTATTTATATTTGTTTGTATTACACGCTAATAAGGTGCATGTATCCCACACCTTAAGGAGCTAATTCCTTGATGTGAGGAGTCTATCCATTTGAAGGAGGATTCTATCCCTTCAAAGGTGGAGCCCTAACCTCCTCATCTGCTCTATAAAAGGAGGCATTGCGTAGCCTCAAAGGGAGTTCAAGCTTTAGTGTGTGATTTATTTGAAGTGTTGTTGAGATTTAGACTTCTTTCTGCTGAGCTTTTGAGAGGAAAGATCACATACCTCTATGTCCTTATGGAGGAAGAGTGCAAGACTTATCAAAGTAGAGGAGACTCCTGCTTCGGACCTTGGGAAGGCCTGTTCAACATCAAGGCTAAGGTTGTAAGGTTCTTCTATTATTTTAAGATTAATACCATAAAGTTTTGTTTTTCTCAATAAATTGTCGTTCGATTGTTTATTTCAATAAGCTATCGTTTGATCATTTATTTCATAGATTCCTTGATCACTATGATAGGTATGTTTTGTAATTATTTTTTATACAGGTGTTATTTAATATTTTCTTGTTTGTGATTGGAGGTCAATAAAAGACAACACTTTGTTGCGATGAAAGAACTATTGTTGTGACAGAGGAACTATTGTTGCGACGGAGGAACTATTGTTGTGACGGAAAGAATTATTGTTGCGATGAAAGAACTCTTGTTGCGACAGAAGGATTATTGATGCAACGGAAGCACTACGACTGCAAATAAGCATTTGGATCTAAGGTAGGATCGACACCTTCATAGCATTTATTTTTAAAACGAATATATTTAGAGAAAGATAAACTTAGTTGTTCGTTTGTTGCTAGATTGTTTTCTGACACTAAGGAGATCGATCTTGTCTGCAAGATCGATTTATCCGGCCAAAAATGTGTGATCCAAATTAGGATTAGGGGTAAAAATTAGCTCAAAAATGGAAGTTCTCATAATTGCACGAAACCAAAATGACGATGACCGACCCGTCGCCAGGAATGAGGAAGTTATGTTCTGTTGATCGCCATTTAGAATAGGAAAAATAAAAATAAAAAATATTGTAGAACAGGTACAGCTGATGAAATGGCAGTGTAGTCAGCATGCAGAGAATATTATTTAGTTTTTGGCCAATGGGACTGTGACAAGTGTCATAATTGGATTTTCCATTTTGGTTTGTGAAGGTGAAATTTTCCCAGTTGCCTCCAAGGTTGAGGTTCATGAATTTTTTATGTGCTGGAATTTTTTGTATGGAGGGGAAGATGTCGAGGTTCGACCTCATGACCTTCCCCCAAACACTACAAACCCATACCAATGACAGCAAGTGAAGGAGACTTCAAAAAGGCAAATAATTTGTATTTTGAAAGGTGTTATTTATGGTGGACAAGGGAAGGACCTTCCACATGAGAGAGAGACCTTTCTCATGTGATCACACACTGTGTTTCAAGATAAGCAAAGATAAGTGCACAATTAACCTCATTAATCTGCCATTAAGATTAATCAATCTCACATGTACTAATTCTCTCCACTTCTAGTGGTTCCTCTATTTTAGGAGTGACCTCCATCTTTGGCGCTCTTAATTGGCAGTTTTCCAGAATTAGAGGCAGAATGTAGGAGAAGCTTTAATGAGGCCTCTCTTGAGAAATTTTCGACCAATTTCGGCTCAGGAATAATCATTCATAGTAGATTGGAATGCTGTGAATCCATTGGAATATATTTCATAGGAAATGGAGCAAATATATAGGTCTTTTTGGTCACTTGAAGAATTTTTAAGCTTAGGGCCACCAGGAGGGAAGGCCATGCCTAGATTAGCTGAAGGCCAAATGGAGTGAATGAATAGTCATTTTTATATGTATTTGATGTTCTGAACATAATGGTACAACTTTCAGAGGTGCTGGAGCATATCTGAAGGTGGTTTTGTCACTTTGTATATTAAACAATCCCATGGCCACCGGGATTGGAGGTCAAGCCTAGAGGAGCTGGTAACCAAATTCATAGATTGAATAGTTATTTTTGGGGTTTTCATGTCTTTTGAAGCCAATGGAACAATAAAAAAATCCATTGGATCTTGAAATATTCTTCTAATCAGACATTTGAATCATAATCCCAAGAGGTCCTAGCTAGTTAAAGGAGATTCATGGAGATGTAGCCCAGGAGGGGTGAACTCCATTATCATCCATTGTGTTATGTGATTGATGTAAGTTATCTTACTACATTTAATTTTCTGTTTATGAGTTTTAAAAATCTAATTAAATAATAATTTGATCATCAAAGACACATGAAAATACACACATAAACCCCTTCAGAAGTGCTTAACAGGAGTTGATCCTTAAACTCATTTATAATACTGATGAAGGAGCTATCATAGCAGTAACTAGTTTTCCCATATTTTGATCATAGAGTATCCTTGATTTGTGTGTCCATGATCTGATTAGTTTTCTCTTGGTCCATGTAGTTTTGGTTTAGCTCTGTTGGTGTGAGTTGTTCTACAATGCTCGATGTGTCCAATAATAGTAGAAAGTATGGCCGAAGGTGGTCCACATTGAAAATTGGGTGCAGGCCAAGGAACGATGGAATGTTGAGCTTGAAAAATATTGCCCCTATAGCCTTAGTGAAGGTTTAAGGCCGATATCAGATCGGGAAAAGATTGTAGTGGGCCCCTATGAGGCACTCCTTCTGCAAATGTAACCAAACTTTGTCGCACACCTGGAACTTGTGTGGCACCTGATGTTGATCATGATTATTTTTGTACTTAGAAATTTCTAGGTCCACTATCTCATGAACCTACTAATGGATGTGTTGAATGTAATCAATGAAGTTTTAACCCCTTTCAGCTCCATACTGGACATCAGCCAAATGGTATGGTATTCCTGAATATCTTTAAATGGTATGGCAACATCAATGGGACATAGTGGTTGGAATCACAATCCCACCTTAAAGGTTATGTGTCCAGTTGAGTTATGGAGAGATATGGTATAGCTGTGTTGTAAACAGGGAGGTCTCTCATCCCATGTGCATGGGTGCTTTAAGTTTTACATGCACATGATATGCACGATCATCATGTTGACGACCTATGTTTGGCCATTAGTTTGGGGGTGGAAGTATATGGAATTAGTGAGTTTGGTATCCAACAACAACCAGAGGCTTGAACATAATGCACTTAGTTACCGATTATGTCGAACTGAGATAATGGAATGTGGGATCCCAAACTAAACCCATAATCATTCAAATAAGAGTTTGGAAGTGGCTTATTCTATGATAATATTATTGCAGGCTGCTAGAATGTCCGTATTAGAGAACCTGTCAATGAACAAAAAAAGTCAGTTATTTCCATGCTTGGTAGAAGAAACACACGGCATGTAATCCAGGGAGATGGATTCGCAAGTCTAACTAGGAGTAGGTAGAGGAGTATAAAGGTCATTTTTCTTGGTTGTAGGTTTGGAAAATGGAAGAGATAGTACAAGATATGATGTAATTCCCAACATCATGTCGAAGGTTCGACTAATAAAATACTTCTGTAACACTGCCATTGTCTTCTCTAGCCAAAAATTTTCATCTTGGCACACTTGATTGAAGGAACATAGAGGTGTCCCATGTGGAAAAATAATGTGTCCTCGAGACAAAATTCTAGAACTTGCTTACTTTTGAGGAGAATCAGGTATGTGGTGTTGAATTATGGATCAATTTTGTAAATATGTGGCCATCCCAAAGTCTCGTATCTATAAGTGTTGAGCACAATGGTTAGTTCCATAATCGATGGTCGGCTGAGTAAGTTTTAAACATTATTAGTGTTACGCTTCATGTACTTAATGTTCAAATGGAATTTTTGTAGATATGAGAACCACTTCTCATGGTGATCATTATGAAACCTTCCTTGTGTTTGTATGAACTCCAAGGGTCAGTGGTTTGTGTGAATTTCTGTTTCCTTCCCCAAAATGTAATGCTTCCATTGTTAGCATGACTTCACAATGGAATACATCTCTTTGTCATAGCTAGGATATTTTTGGACTGTATCTTAAAGTGTTTCACTATCATATGCCACTAGATGTCCCTATTGGGTAAGGATTGCACCAATAACATAGTTGGAGGTATTTGTCTCAATTTCAAATTATTTATGTAGGTCTGTTAATGTAAGCACAGATATAGAGTACTGCCAATTCCTGAAAATGATAAACACCTGTTATTGGGATTTGAACCAAAATAGGTTTGATTTCGCTCACCCCTTCGTGATTTAACTCAAAGGCTAAGAGATATGATAGAATCCTAACATGAACCTGTGATAGAAATTGCAAAGACCCAAAAACTTGAAAAGCTTTATTAGAGTGGTTGGGGTTGGCCAATCCCAAATAAGTTGCATCATGTCTGGGTCCACATGCACACCCCGCCCATCAATGATGTGCCCTAGATATTGAACCTGGGTCATACCAAAAGTGCATTTCTCCAAATTGACACATGATTTGTTTTGTCGTGGGGTTTGGAGACTTGTCAGATATGGTGTATGTTCTCTTCCCAACTTTTGAGGAAGATCAGGATGTCGTCTAGGTACACTAACAAGAACGATTTGGTGAATGGTCGCAAGATGTCGTCCATCATCGACATGAGGGTTTCAGGGGCATTTCTCAATCCAGAAGGCATGATCAACCATTCAAAATGGCCGTCCTTGGATTTGAGGGTAGTCTTCCACACATCAGAGGATTCAATCGGTACATGGTGATAATCAAACTCCAAATCAATATTTTTGAAAGGGGCCATTAAGTTGGTCTATAAGGTCATCAATCCATGGGATTAGATAATTATTTGAGATAATGATCTTATTCAGAGCCCGATAATCAACATAGAGCCTACAGGTTCTGTCCTTCATCTGTACAAATACGATCAGGCTCCCACAGGTTGATGAAATTGGCTTGATGTTCCCTTTCTATAAAAACTCATGAATCTTCCTCTTGATTTCATTGTTCACCACATAAAATCATCCTTAGATCAGTCTATTATATAGCATTGTGCTTGAGATCATATCGATATACTACTTGAGCTGACAGTGTAGGGGTACCCCTATGGGTGAGGTGAAGATGTGCCTGTACTCCTCCACGACCTTGTCCATCTACTGTTGCCATGCAGAGGGCCCATGTCTAGAGGCCATGGAGTTGTCCATAATTATCTTCTTGCTCTTAGTGAGAATCATAAGGAAGAAAAATATCCCATTCTAGGAAATGATCTACTGCATTGCTTAGCAAATATAAAATATACGGTAATAGTTGGTCCTAATTACAGTATCATGTATAAATGATTAACTAAAGTAATAATAATAGTGTGAGGCATAGACTAACAAAAAACATGATGCTTTCACAAGTATGGTTGGATTAATAATACATCTTAAATTTCAAGAGGAGAAACATCACACAATACTTCATCTGTGAAGGGCTTGATGTTGTAGGGAAGGCGACACAGTTGGATGACATGAAGATCTCATCCTTTGTGAAGCTACTCAATGGTGTACTGTTGTGGTTTTGGAGTAGTTAGTAGGCCCATACACTTCAAAACCTTTGCTGAAATGAGGTTC
This sequence comes from Pinus albicaulis, assembly GCA_034641835.2. Lineage (NCBI taxonomy): Eukaryota > Viridiplantae > Streptophyta > Pinopsida > Pinales > Pinaceae > Pinus > Pinus albicaulis. Next base: position 1,138,881,375 of record CM076574.1, read on the forward strand.
TTTTGGCTCCCGTTGTCGACAATGAATTGTAGTGGAGAACCCTTCACCCAAATTTGTGAGTGGAAGAGACACTTCCCATCCTATGGATCTTATAGCTCCGTATTCTAGATCTTGATCGTGGTCATAGTGGAATTAGGTTCCACATATATAATATACTTCCCTTTGTCATTCCCCTTTTCAGGTTTTGACTCATAGTCAGAACATTCATATGACTCGAAAGCCTTTTATTCAGCCACCAGTGACTGCTTGGCTCGACACTCACTTGTGTTGTTAGTGGGGATCTTTTGGAACTCACACCATTTTCCTATGTCCTTTGTCTTCGTGGTGTTGTTATTTTCTTGTAGATTCGAAGGGTTGGCTTGGGTCACACCGCCTTGGATTTGTCCTTTGTTTTGTTTTTTTGGGGCATGTTTCCCTTTATTGAGATTCACATATCCAAAGCCTAAATTATTATGTTTAAATCTATGCTCATTCTTGGTAGCATATCGATATGATGTACCAAGCGAGGAGAGAGTCTAGGAACTCCATTTCCTCTTGAATGTATTTTTTAAAACAATTGTGGTACTTGAGCACTAGATGATTCTCAGAATATTGGATACCCAACTTTGTGTGCATGGTATAGAAAATATTCATTAGCTCATGCACATATTGATCCCTTTGCTTCCGGAGTGTAGTCCATTGTATTTATTTTTCCTCGTATCTCCCCATAGGGTGGTATTATTCCATGATGGGGTCTCGAAAATAATTCCGAGTGGGTGAGGCTCAAAATAGTGAGGGTTCTCTCTCATCCCTATGTTCGCAGTGGGGTTCCAACTAGTCCTTGATATGGGGCATGACTTTGAGGGGTGAAAATGTAGTTTTATCCCTATTGGAAAAATCATAAACCAAAAAATATCCTTCAAAAAAATCTAATCATATATATATGGCGTCTACATCTATATAGACTTCAAATATGGGAATGTCAAATTTGACTTCCCTTCAAGGGTGTGGCGGCTCAAGAGTGGCTATTGGATGAAGATGTGTCGCCTATGGGAATTTTCCAAAGGATCTCAAAAAATTTAACTATAATCGTGTTCCTATGTTTCTTGAGGGATTCTTCGAGAAATATTTTGGAAGGGTCTCTCAATCCCTCATATTTATTTTCTTCTGCCATGGGAGGTTGTCGGGTTTGCAAGTCTCGTCTTGCAAAGGTTCAACCAGTTGGAGCCCTAACTACTTATACCCTGACCTCATTGGGGAAAAAAAAAAAAAAGAGAAATAGAAGACCGATTTCATACCACTATTGTGGAATTATGTAGTAATGCAACAAAATACTAATATAAACATAGAGATGGAGCGGAAAAAAAAAATCATTTCATTAATCTCAAATAGCTGAAAAATTCTTACATACAGAATGGAAACAAACTGCTTGGGTGATGGTAACTTATCTCTGAGAAGAGATGTGGAAGTTACATGATATTGAACTATGTTACAATGAGGCTCAGGCACCTATATATTATTGAGAAACAATGGAAAACCCTGAAAATCCAAAAGCCTAACCCTAGGAGATGAAGCACCAAAACTGTGGCACTTTGTTGCGATAAATTGCTACATCAACTTCTTGGGGTCATAACTTTAGCATCTAATAATTGTTTGACATGTACGATAACTCATTAGAAATATATATCTTAGGACTAAAAATTTCAACTACGAACATGAGTCAAATACTCATCTTTGATTTCTTTTAAAAAAAACATTGTTTAGGGTCTGAAAATGGCTCCAAAATTTCAAGACCTGAAAACCTGCCAAACGTACTACATTTTCTTATAATTAAGGAAACTAAAACTTTTCTACAATTAAGAAAACTGAAAGAAACAATGTGGGGGGGGGGGGGGGCTCCAAGTAGAATAGGTCAGTGGCCTCCACTATCCATGTGGATCATACCTGCAAGATATCCATTCCACCATATGAGCTCCAAACTCATTCATGCCTTCATTTTCAAGCTTTAGTGCTTCATTGGTTTGGTTCCAAAAACCCAAATATGGTATAAATTTCAAATTCTTCACTTCCAACCCATTCATAGAGTTATGCCCTTAGTTTAGGGATTAGGTGCTTAACGAGAGACACTCGCATATAACCTTTCACTAGCTCCCTTTGTTCCAAGCCAAAATGGCTTATTTAACACAACAATATATCATGCGCGTGATCTAAACACCTACATAGAACCACATCATGGTCCAAACTTCCTCTAGGGTTATATTTCCTATGGTACTGCATCATTGAAACCTATTATAAATTAAGTAATAAAGAATCAGAACACATATAATATTACAAAAACACAAACACATAAAAGCATAAAATAAGAGAGACAAAAATATATGTGGCTCACTGAATTTGGCCTATGTCCACCAAGAAACAACCAATTTTCCATTTATATTATCTAGAAAAATGGAGATATACAACCGACAACAAATGTGGTATAATTTCGTCTTCACTCTCACACAGTCTCTCATATTTTCTTCACACATAGAATAATACACAACCATATTACAATTCCCTCATATAAAATTAGGGTTACTTTCTAGGGAAAAAAAACTAAATTAACGTAACTTCTACCATCATCTCTTCTTCCTAGATTGACTATAAAATTACAATATTTTACAAGGAAAATTTTCATGTAATTTTTTCTTTAGGGATGTTTCTACTAGACCCTCACCAAGGGTAGATATGTAGCTACTTCCACCCCCCGACAACACTAGTGGTGGGAAATTGCACCCACACCACCCTGTCAGTGACTATGTTCCAACTAGATATGATACAAAACCCTCTAAACAATCAAGAAGATAATCAAGTTCCACACCCAACAATATCCCACTTGGAGATTGATTATATCAACTCCACCGATGCTTCAATTGTTGGAGAATTCCTCAACTTCGATATGGTTATATCTCATCTTCACCATCATACTTCAATACCAATTAAAATCGACAAGAAAATTAGCTTCTCCCTGCTTACCACCTCTGTAAATATTTCTGCAGGATTTTGGCTAGTGTGTATGTTTTCCAACTTCAACTGTGCATCTTCCATAAATAACCATATGAAATTGTACCTTGGTTGTATATGTTTTGTATTGGAATGAAATACTAATTTCTTTGTAATATGAATGTCATTCTGGTTGTTGTTGTATAGTATACCAATCTACTGCTTCTTTCCCTCTTCATCCATAAAACTTTATAACAAAATCATTTCTTTACTAGCCTTTGTAGCAGCAACATATTTTTCTTTCGTTGTTAAAAGTGCAACAATGTTTTTCATTTTTAAACCCAACAGATAGTTGGTCTACTTAAAGTAGAAACATAACCTGTGGTGCTCCTATTGTTATTTGTATCACCTACCATGCCCGCATCGACATATCCCTGTAGAATATTGTTTGAACCTTCAAATCATAATTATTTATTAACGGTACCTCTCAAATACCTGAGAATCCATTAGACTAACATTCAATGCTCTTTTCCTAGATTGTCCATATAACTGATTACAACTTCCACTGCATGTGCAACATCAGGCCCTGTGCTCACCATTGTATACATTAAGCTTCCAACTGCTTACGGGTATAGAACTTTAAGCCTATAACTGATCTCTTCCTAGGTCTTGGGAAAAATCTCCTTTATTTTTTTGAATGGATAACCTAGGGTATATTAACTAGCCTTGCATTCTTCATATTACATCTTTCCAACACATTTTCTATGTACTCACTTTGAGAAAATTTTAATTTGTGATATTTGTTGTCTTTAGCTATTATCAGACAAGGGATTTTCGTTGCAATACCCAAATCCCTCATTCCGAATGAGTTAGTCAATTTCCCTTGGAACAAAATTATTTCTTGTAAGTTAGACCACACAAAAAAAATTTCATCTACATACAATATAAATATAATATAGTTTCCATAATTTTGTTTCTAAAGATAAACACAATCGTCAAAGTGGCATTTAGTAGAACCTTGTTCAGACAAACCTATCAAATTTTAGATATCAATACCTTGGAGCCTATTTTAATCCATACAAGCTCTTCTTCAACTTGCACACTAATTTCGCCTTCCCTTGGACCTCATTCCCTTGTGGTTGTTACTTATATACCTCTTCCTCCATCTCCCCATGGAGAAAGATTGTTTTTACATCTAACTAGTCAAGATGCAAATATTTTGTTGCCCCTAGAGTTAAAATAGTTCTGATTGAAGTCATTTAAAAAACATGAAAACATATTTCATCAAATTTGATACCTTTCTTTTGTACAAAACCCTTCACCACGAGCCTATCCTTATACCTCTATTTTCCTCCATCTTCTTCCTTCAACCTGTAAACCCATTTATTCTGAAATTTTGTTTTACCTGCAGGAAGCCTTACTAATTTCCAAGTTTGTTTATGTAACAATGAATCCATATCTTATTTCATGGCTTTCTCCCACCTATTCCCAAGTTCTACATGTATTGCTTATTTATATCCTTCTAGTTCACCAGAATAAGTCAAAACACATAATATAATAAAGGAGAATATTGTCCAGAGGGTCTACTTATCCTAGTAGATACTTTAACAATACTAGCAAGAGTTAGAGGTCCCTATTGTTGTTGTTGTTGTTGTTGTTGTTTTTCCTTCTTCTATTTTTTATTTTTTATTTTTATCATTATGATTTCCTTGCACCTTTTAATTTATTTTTATTTTGATCTAATAAACCACCATATACTATGTGCTTTATTTTTCTTATTCTTTCCCTATAATTGATCTCTCTAGAAAAATATTTCATTGAATACCATATATCTACTCCTGATGATTTTATGGTTTTCATGATCATATAAGTGATAAAAAAAATCATTAACACCATATCCAATAAAGCTACACTTATTTTATTTTGCTTCAAACTTTTTTCTCTTTTCTTTATTGATGTCGAGAGGTTCTTCACAATCAAATGTATTTAGAAATGAGTTGTTTACCTTTTTACCTGTCCATGCCTCCTTTGAATACCACCATCCAGGAAAAATTGAAGGCTCTCTGTTTATTATATAAACAAAAGTAACTACGACATCTTTCCAAAATTGTAAAGGAAATACTGCATGCAATCTCATGCACCTCGAAGACTCCATGATTGTCTTTCTCATCCTTTCTTACACACCATTTTATTGTGGTGTTCCTCAAACTATATTATCTCTATAAATTCCATACTCTAATCATTAATTATAAAACTCCTTGCTATGTTATTTACCTCCATTATCTGGTCTGAGAAACTTCATCTTCTTTCATGTCTGATTCTCAAGCAAAGATTTCCATTTCTTAAAGGTATCAAAAGCATCATATTTATTTCAAATAAAATAAACCTAAGTTTTCCTATTTTCATCATCAATAAAAGTAACATAATAGTGAGATCCACCGAGAGATGATACATAAGTACGTCCCCATACATTTTTATGCACAAGATATAATTTTTCACTCTACTTTTCTTTCCCAATTCTAAGAAATCTACCACTTTTTTTTTTCCATAAACAAAATTCTCACAAAAATCCAAATCAACATGCTTAAAACCTAACTAAAAAATTCTTTAGTGAATAATTTTCATCCACTTCCTACTCATTTTCCCAAGCCTATGATGCCGCAATGTCATATATCACCCTTTGGAGGCTAAACCATTAGAAAAATTAGAAATAGAATTGCATAAATACAATGTACCAACCTCTTTTATTTTTTCTATTACTAAGTCTCCTTAAGTGGCCTTCCAGGTCTTGTTTGTAATATAGTTACACATCCTTCAACTGTCAACTTCCATATTGAAATTATATTTTTATTTAGATTTGGAATATGCCCTATCTCCTTTAAATTCCATTGGTTTCCATTTTTCTACTTTATAAAAATCTTACATATTCAAATGATTTTATAGGGTTTATCATCACTCACACGAACCTGTCCAAAATCTCCTGGAATACAGTCATGAAAATGTTTCTTATGTGGTGTGGAATGTAATGAAGCCACTAAATTTACCACCCAGGCATCAATAATATTTTCTAATGAAAGAATCAATGAATATTGCAAGGCATCACATGTTATATTTTCTTCATGATTGTTCTCCTGTTGTCCATCTCCTTCTTTTCCCTTTATATATTTACAATCCTTCATCAAGTATAATTTCTTCCCACATTTCTAGTACACTATCCCTAATCTGTATTTTGATCTTCTTTTCCTTGACTTACTACAATGTCCAAGGCTCTTCTCTTTCTCTCTCTCTCTCTCTCTCTCTCTCTCTTGCTTTCCTTAGTCTCTATAGAAAAATCATTATCTATTGTCTCACTTGATATTTTTCGTCACATTTCCTCTCTAAGGATAGCACAAAAAACATCATCAAAATTTAAAGTAGTAGATTTATATATAGAATTATTGATGGACATGACTAAGCCACTCCAACTTTCCTGAAATGAGCACAAAAATAATAGATCCCTAACTTCATCATAAAAATTTACCCCTACAGAATTGAACTAATTGGTAACCGTGTTAAATTCCTTTCAATGGTCAACAAAAGATCCACCTTATGAAATCAACCTGTTAAATAAGTGATTCATAAGAAATACCTTGTTTCATGTTGAGGGATTTTCATATATTTTGATTGATTCCATAATTAGACCATTTTTTGTTGTTTCCTTTGAAATTTTGAAGGCCACTGATGTTCCCACATACAATGATATTGTTCTTAGTTCCTTTATGTCAATAATCTCCCATTCTTCAATTTTCATACTTGTCAGCTTCATTTCTTTTCCGCTCAATGTTAGGTAAAGATATTTAAGAACATAATTAGGCTCCACACCCAACAACACCTATACCAATTAGATTTCCATCAAGATTTCCATCGGGATGAACTTCTGCCACGTCAAATACCATCATGTCACACTTAATCAGGTAGGGTTCCAACGCTATGATGAAAAATAAACAAGATAATCAGGCTCCACACCCAACAATCTCCTACTTGGAGACTGATTGTAGCAACTCCACCACTGCTTCATTTGCTGGACAATGAATCCTCTTTGGACTTGGCTATTTCTCATCTTCATCGTCATCCTTGAAGACCAATTGAAATTGAGCATAATGTCAGTTCTTCCCTAGTTACAACTTTTGTTAGAATATCTGCATGATTCTGGCTAGTGTGTATCTTTTCCAGCTTCAACTGCCCATCTTCCAATACTGACCATATGAAATGGTACTTGAGTTGTATGTGTTGAGTCCTAGAATGAAATGCTGAGTTATTTGCAAGATGAATGGCACTTTAGCTATCACTGCATAACGTGATAATATCATGCTTCTTACCCAATTCATCCATAAATCTTTGTAACTAAATCATTTCTTTACTAGCCTCTATAGCAGCAACATACTCTTCTTCTGTTGTTGAAAGTGCAACAACACTTTGGATTATTGAAATCCAACTGAAAGTTGTTCCACCTACAGTAAATACATATCATGTAGTGCTCCTCCTATTATCTCTGTCACCTGCCATATCTGCATCAACATATCCCTGTAGAGAAATGTTTCAACCACCAAAGCATAATGCTTGATTTGTGGTCCCCCTCAAATATCTGAGAATCCATTTTACTACCATCCAATGTTATTTTCCTGGATTGTTCATGTACCTGCTTACAACTCCCACTGCATGTGCAATGTCAGGCCTTGTGCAAACCTTTGCATACATTAAGCTTCCAACTAATGATTCATATGGAACTTTAGACATATAATCCATTTCTTCTTGGGTGTTGGGGCAAATGTCCTTACTAAGTTTGAAATGGCTAACAAAAGGTGTACTAACTGGTTTTTCATTCTGCATATTAAATCTTGTCAACACCTTTTGTATGTACTCATTCTGAGGTAGTGTTAATTTGTGATTTTTCCTGTCTCTAGTTATTCTCATACCAAGGATTTGTTTTACAGCTCCCAAATATATCATTGCAAATGAATTTGCCAATTTTCTTTGGAGAAGATTTATTTTCTGCATGTTAGAACCTGCAACAAGCATGTCATCTACATACAATAACCGTATAATATAGCTTCCATCATTTTTATTTTTCAGATAAACACAATGATCAGAGTGACATATAGTATAACCTTGTTCGAACATAAACTTGTCAAATTTTAGATAATACTATCTTGGAGCATGTTTTAAGCCATATAAGCTCTTATTTAGCCTGCACAATAATTTTCCCTTCCCTTTGACCTCATATCCTTCGGGTTGCTGCATATAGATCTCTTCCTCCAAATCTCCATGGAGAAATGTTGTCTTTACATCTAACTGTTCAAAATGAAAATCTTCTGCTACTAAAAGACTTAAAATAGTTCTTATTGATGTCATCTTAACAACAGGAGAAAATATTTCATAAAAATCAATACCTTTTTTCTGTGAAACCCTCTTCACCACAATTCTAGCTTTGTACCTTTGTTTTCCTCCATCTTTTTCATTTAGCCTGTAAAATCATTTATTTTGCAATTTTGTTTTACTTGCAGGAAACCTGACTAAGTCCCAAGTCTGGTTATGTATTAAGGAGTCCATCTCTTCTTCCATGGCTATCTCCCACTTCTTCCTAGTTTCAACCTACATTGCTTCTTCATAACATTCAGGTTCACCAAAATCAGTCAACAATAAATAATATAATGAAGGAGAGTATCATTCAGGGGGTCTACTTATCCTGGTAGATCTTCTGACATCACTTTCAGGTGTTTGAGGTGCCTGTTACTGTTGTGGTGGTTATTTTTTTTGTGGCTATTGATTATTATTATTTTCAAGCACCTTTACTTTTTCTGTGATTTCATCAAGAACTGTGTATTCTTTGTTTTCTTTTTCTTATTTCTTTTCCTACAAATGATTCTTATACATGGCCTTTTCATTGAATATTAAATCTCTGCTCCTAATGATTTTGTGATTTTCGTAATCATATAAGAGATAACCAAAATCACTAACACCATATCCAATAAAGGTACATTTCTTTGATTTTGCCTCAAGCTTTGTTCTATTTTCTTTATTAATATGGACAAAGGCCTCACAACCAAAAGGCTTTAAAAGAGAGTAGTTTACCATTTTACTTGTCCATGCTTCCTCTAGAATACCACCTACCAAGGAACTTGAAGGTCCTCTGTTTATTAGATAAACAACAGTATCTACAGCATCTACCCAAAATTGTAAAGGAAATCCTGCATGCAATCTCATGCACCTTGCATGCTCCATGATTGTTCTGTTCATCTTTTCTGACACACCATTTTCTTGTGGTGTTCTTGGAACTGCCTTCTCTCTATGTATTCCATGCTCTAAAAAATACCTATCAAACTCTTTGCTGCAATATTCACCTCCATTTTCTAATCTGAGACACTTCAACTTCTTTCCTGTGTCAAACTCAACCAAAGATTTCCATTTCTTGAAAGTATCAAATATGTCAGATTTATTCTGAATAAAATAAATCCAAGTTTTTCTAGTTGCATCATCAATAAAATTAACATAATAACGAAAGCCACCAAGAGATGATACCTGAGCAGATCCCGATATATCTGTATGTACAAGCTCTAATTTTTCACTCTTCTTTTCTTTCCCAACTCGGAGAAATATGTCTCTCTTATGTTTTCCATAAATGCAATTCTCACATAAATCCAAATCAAAATTCTTCAAACCCGGCAACAAATTTCTTGAGTGAAAAATCTTCATCGCCTTCTCACTCATGTGTTCGAGCCTATGATTCCATAATGCTGCATCTTCTCCTTTGGAAGTTAAAGCATTAACTGAGTTAGAAATACCATTGCATAAATACAATGTACCAACCTTTTCACCTTTCGCTATTACCAGGGCTCCTTTCATGACCTTCCAAGTTTTATCTGTGAAAGGTGTCAGACAACATTGACAGCCTAACTACCCTGTTGAAATTATATTTTTCTTCAGATCTAGAACATGCCTTACCTCCTTTAATAGCCATTGGTTTCCATTCTGATGTTTTACAAGAACCTTACCCATTCCAACAGTTTTACACGGTTTATCATCACCCAAACGGACTTGTCCAAAATCTCCTTGAACATAGTCCTGAAAATATTTCTTATTAGGTGTGGCATGGAATGAGGCCCCTGAATCTACCACCCAGGAATCAGTAACATTTTCAAAAGAAAGAATCAAAGCATCTTGAAACACATCACCTGTCACATTTGCTTCATGATGTTTTCTTGTTGTGTGTCTCCTTCCTTTCCCTTCCGAGATCTACAGTCTTTCTTCATGTGTCCTTTCTTTCTGCATTTCCAACACACTATCGCCGATCTAGACTTGGATCTACCTTTCCTTGATTTACTATGATATCCATAGCTCTTTCCTCTTTCCATTTTTTCTTCCCCTAGACTCTGCACTCAAAGCATTACCCGATGTATCACCAGAGCTTTTCCGTCGCATTTCCTCGCTAAGGATAGCACTGACAACATCATCAAGCTTTAAAGTACTAGATCCAGAGACAAAGTTACTAATGGCCATAACTAAACCATTCTAGCTTTCTGGCAATGAGCACAAAAATAAAAAATCTCTAACTTCATCATCAAAGTTTACCCCTACAGAACTTAACTGACTGGTAACTGTATTAAAATCATTTAAATGGTCTGCAACAGATTCACCTTCTGACATTTTCATATTAAATAAACGTTTAATAAGAAATACCTTGTTTGAGGCCGGGGGTTTTTCATATAGTTTCGCCAATGTGTTAATCAAGCCCTCTATTGTTGTTTCCTTCAAAATATTGAAGGCTACCAATGCCGCAAGGCACAATTGTACTGTTCCGAGTGCCTTTCTATCGAGAATCTCCCATTCGACATCTGTAATAGTCGTCGGCTTCTTTGTTTTTCCACTCAATAGTAGGCACATATCTTTCTGATATAGATAATATTCCATCTACATATTCCACAATGGGAAGTTTTGGCCGTTAAATTTCTTGACCCTAAATTTACCATCTTCAGCCATTGCTCCCACATGAACTAGGAACCCTTCTTTCCTGCGAGTTTAGCAGCCAAATAGACCTTCGGCTATGATACCAGTTGTTAGAAAATTATATATTACAAAGCAATGCAAAACATAAAATATGCGGAAAACACAAGCACATGAAACACATAAAACTAGAGAGACACAGATATACATGGTTCACCCAGTTTGTGCTACGTCCACCCCGAAAAGCCAGTCCTTCCTTTCTATTATCCTACAAAATGAAGAGACACAACCAATAGAAAATCTGTTGTAATATCCTTTTTTCTCTCTCACATTCTCCCTATTTGCTTCTCGCTATGAGAATACACATATAATACACAGCCGTAATACAATACCCTCATACAAGGGAGGGGTTGCCTTCTAGGGAAAAAAACCTAAACTAAACATAACTTCTACCATCAGATCATCCACCTAATGAATGGCCTAGTTTGACTAGAATTTACTATACTTTTATAAGGCAATTTTACATTTCTTTTTAGCTTCAAGGGCAGCGCCCCCGACCCCCCCCCGGTGGGGCACTCCATAAAGTCGCAGCCACCCCCCATTGGACCCCCCAGGCTGCGTTTAATTACGGGTGGCGTTGCTACCCCATTAAGGTACAGGGGTCAAACGCTGTGATATAATATAAACAAGATAATTAGGCTCCACACCCAATGGTTTCAAGTATAAAATTTCGCAAAAAGTCAAGTATAAGCTAGATATTCTATTTTTTTAATTGAGTGGGAGGTTGTTGAATAGAAATACAATTTATCCAACCCATTTTCAGATTATTTTGGTATCAGAGCACTTAGGTTCTTTCTTGACAGAGCACAAGGTTTCTTGTTTGACTTGATAGGTGTTTGCACTTTTAAATAATTTGACTGTTTGAAAACTAACTGTTGCTTGAGTTTTCTAGAGGTGAAGGGAGAGCTACTGATAGCTAAGTCCATCAGAGGAAAAGAAGGAAGAAGGGCTGAAGGCATCTTCCTTACCCAAATTGCTGGGAAAAATACTGAGAGGGGGGGGTGAATCAATATTTACAGCAAATTCAAAACTTTTTACTTTTTCACTCTCTAAAACCCATACGCTACTTTCCTTTAGTAAACTCGCGTATATACGCGGATATCCTTCATGCAACTCGCGTATTAGAAGATATCTAAAATGAAGATATTTATTAACTTATTTCTTTGCACTATTCAGTCATCTGATGTTAAGTTAACAATATACATGTGTAGTAACAACATAATAAACAATCACACAAAACATCACACATGAACACCAGAATTTTTAGGTGGAAACCCAAGTCGGGAGAAAACCACCGCTGCAGTTGCTCAGCCTTCAATATTTTATTATAGAGAAAACATCTTACAACATATGTGCTGGTGCAGACTCTTACCAGCACGCAGGCACCCACCTGCGCTCATTTACCATCCTCTCCTGGAAGGGAGCTCCAACCCCTTGACTCGTTTACCAGCCTTTCCTGGAAGGGAGCTATGACCCCCTGCTCTCGTTTACCAGCCTCACCTGGAAGGGAGCTACAACCCCCTGAATGAAGGCTACAACCCTCAACACCTTTATGGACCACGTTTCATCAATTTTCACACTAGATCCAAAGCATCCTCAATAGAGCACAACTTGTAGGCCACGTTTCATCAGATTTTCAGACTGGACCCACTCCACATATTTAAGCTCAATCATACAACCAGACTAATACAGACAACTCAGAAATGTAGAGTACAGATATCAATAACACAGCAGAACAGATCAGACATTTCTTACCACAAACTTCAGCAAACCCTAGTTTGCATACGCGCTTTCCTTTCACTGATTTCGTGTATATACGCGCTTCCGTTCACACAAACCAGCGTATACTTCTGTACATATTACAAATCCAATTTAATTGCGCATACGCGCTTTTTCTTCAGCGAGGCCACGTATATACGCACTTCCTCTTCGGCGAACTAGCGTATGGTTCTTCAGAACTTTTATGTCATTTCAATTCTTCACAACAGATACATCACTTCAGATTTTACCCTTTATCTCAGACAGAGGTTCACCTCATCACAGATCTAATCATTCCATAAACAGATCTAGCAAATACAAGTACATTTCAGATCTAGATCCCTTTCTTCATCATTGGTGCATCATACATTCAGATTTATCATTCAACTATAACCCTTTCCATTCAGATCTACTTCAAAGAGAAGTATTCATTCAAGCTCAGACATCTTGCACCCACACTCATGATTTGCACAATGAATTTCTTCTCTTTATATAGGTTTACCCTTTTTCAATACCATGAGCCAAAACAATACCATGAGCCCAAAACTACATTACTTCCGATGGTATTCCTGGACGGGGTCATTTAGACGAATCATTACCCAATATAATGGGTCAATACCATGGTGGTTACCCCTGGTTTTGCACTTTTTGAGCGCTTTTTCCCATACGCGACTTGGCACGTTGTTTCCCGCGTGCATACGCGACTTCCCCTAGGCAAATCCGCGTATGCCTAGAGACATACTTTTTTTATCATAGATCTATCATATGTTGAATTCCTTTCTTCATTGCCTTATGTACTCACTGTAGATACATCAGATTTAGTTCATCAAGACATGTTCTATCAAGCACAACTTCATCAAGTAAGTTGCCATCATCTTCATCAGGTGGGTTGCCATTCAAGAACAACTCTCTACATCATATCATATCACATCAGATTTACATCATTTACCAAGTCCATCAAATCAAGAATAACTTCATCAGGTGGTTTGTCATCAAGGACAACACATGTCAACTGTCTCATGTCTTCATCTTCATTCAGTGGGTTGCCATCAAGGACAACACTCTGCATCATATTGCCAACAATCTCCCCCTTTGGACTTGATGGCAACCACGATGGTGTTTGATCACCGCAGCAGATAGGGTTACCACAGCAGATAGATACCATGTCACTCTCCCAAATATTTGACATCATTATCTTCTCTTCATTCAAACACCATGTCACTCTCCCCCTTTGACATCAAGGGCAAAGGGCGGATCAAAAACAACACACTCTCCCCCTTTTCTCCTCATGTAGAAGAAGTGTTATATACGATATATACGGAAGTGACCAAGCTCCCCCTGAGTTCATGCTGAATCTTCAAACATATTTTTAAATGAAGTACATGACTCTATGAACTTCCTATCACCAAAGACTCATACTTACATCAAATATCCATCCAAGTGGATTTACATATGAGACTCAACTACCCAACCAAGTGGGTTTACAAAATTTGACCCAGCTACCCAACCAAGTGGGTTTACAAATTTGACAAGTCCTTTCATGAATGAAAATTACAAATTTACATCATGGGTCTCAACATGACCTTTTCACCAAAATACAAATATGACCATTTATGACCAACACCAGAAAGTCCTCAAGAAAGAGAACATATTTAAGAACCATCATAATGCCAATAATGCATTAAACTCAGCAAAGCTAATTCTCCCCCGGAATCTATGCATCCAAGCATCCTTTTCATATGACTAAGGCTCCCCCTTAGTTTGTGCATCCTGAACACTTTCACCAACAAATCATCAAGGCATCTTTATCAAAACATGAGAAATAGAATTATGAGAACTGGAACACCACCAGAGATACCAAACAGTATCAGAGATACCAAACAGCACTGCAGTTGTGCTGAAAAGAGCTGACTTCAACCAGAAAATTGTCAGCAATCAGACATACGCGGTTTTCTGTGCAGGAACTCGCGTATATACGCGACTGTGTTTCATGAAACCCGCGTATCCAATGCCATCTTCTAAATTTATGCAAGTTTGTTCTTTTGACTGGCAGAGAACACTCCCAGCTTCTGTCTTAGATACTCGAACGCTTCCCTGGGCAGAGGTTTGGTAAAGATATCAGCAAGTTGTTCTTTGGAGGGAACATACTCCAACTTCACGGTTTGCTCAAGCACTTGTTCACGTAAGAAGTGATACTTGATGGGAATGTGCTTGGTATTTGAATGCATAACAGGATTCTTTGAAATATTGATGGCACTTGTATTGTCACACTTAATGGGGACAGGAGGTGTACATTTGATTTGAAAATCTTGTAAGGTCTGCATCATCCAAAGGAGTTGAGTGCAACAAGATGCGGCAGCCACATATTATGCTTCTGCTGTAGATAAGGCAATAGAATTTTGCTTCTTGCTGAACCAAGATACTAACCGGGGTCCCATATAGAATGCACCACCACTAGTGCTTTTCCGATCATCAACACTTCCAGCCCAATCTGCATCAGTGTAAGCATGAAGAGTAAGATCGGCATTCTTTGGATACCATAGACCAAAGTCTTGAGTTCCTTGTAGATATTTGAATATTCTTTTAACAGCCTGAAGGTGAGACTCTTTTGGATTAGCTTGGAATCGTCCAACAATCCCAACTGCATGCATAATGTCTGGTCTAGTCCCAGTGAGATAAAGTAGACTTCCTATCATTGATCTGTATTCTGGTTGATTCACCAGGGGAGAATCATCATGAGAACTGAGATTGCATCCGGTTATCATTGGTGTACTTACAGGTTTGCATTCTTCCATGCCATACTTCTTCAGAATTTGCTTAAGATATTTTTCTTGTGATAGGAATATACCATCTGCAGTTTGATGCACTTGCAAGCCGAGAAAGAATGTTAGTTCCCCAAGTAAAGACATTTCAAATTCTTGCTGCATGACAGAGGCAAAATTTTGACTCATAGATTCTTCGTTACTCCCAAAAATGATATCATCAACATATACAACCACAATCAATAGTTTGTCATTTTCAACTTTTGTGTATAAGTTGCTATCAGCAGACCCCTTTGAAAATCCTTGTTGATGAAGATATTTGTCAAGACGATAATACCAAGCCCTTGGAGCTTTTTTGAGACCATATAGAGCCTTTTTAAGTCTACAAACAAGATTTGCATCATTTCCCAAAATGAATCCTTCCGGTTGTTCTATATATACTTCTTCTAGATCACCATTAAGAAAAGCAGATTTAACATCCATTTGATAAACTTTGATTTGTTGATAACTTGAAAAAGCAAGAAACATTCTTATGGCTTCAAGTCTAGCTACAGGAGCAAAAGTTTCTTCAAAGTATATACCTTCTTGTTGAGTATACCCTTTGCAAACCAGTCTATCTTTGTTTCTTACAACATCCCCATTCTCATTTAACTTGTTCTTGAAAATCCATTTAGTTCCAATGACATTTTTATCATGTGGTCTTGGTACCAAATCCCAAGTGTCATTCTTTTCAATTTGATCAAGTTCTTCATTCATGGCTTGGTTCCAAATTTCATCTTTGCTAGCTTGATTGACATTGAGTGGTTCAATTGTGGATAGAAGTGCCAGATGACTAGAAGAACCCACAAGAGTTCTCCTTGTTCGTACACCTGATTCCTTGTCTCCCAAAATTTGAGATTCAGGATGATTCTTTTGAACGTATCTGGATGGAGCTTTTTCAGATAGATCATTTTCAGGTTCTTCATTGGATTCACTGTCTATATCATTTCTATTTACTATAGAAGGGAATAAGTCACCATCATCTTCTTTTGTTGTTTGATTTTCTTCTTTAGAGGCTGCAGGAGACTCATCAATAACAACATCAATACATTCAACAATCTTTCGAAGCCTTTCATTATAACATCTGTATGCTTTGCTTGAAGATGGATAACCAAGAAATATTCCTTTATCTGATCTAGGTTCAAACTTGCCAAGCTTTTCATCATTATTTTTGATAAAACATTTGCTTCCAAAAACTCTAAAATGCTTTACAGTGGGAGATTTTCCATACCAGAGTTCATATGGAGTTTTATCACTGTTTACCCGAACATGTGCTTTGTTGTGAATGTTTGCTGCTGTATGAGTTTCTTCTGCCCAAAAAGTGTCAGGTGCTCCAGTGTCATTAAGCATAGCTCTAGCCATTTGTTGAATTGTTCTATTCATTCTTTTTGCTACGCCATTTTGTTGTGGAGTGCCAGCTACAGAGAACTATATTTTTATGCCATGTTGTTCACAAAATTCAAGGAATTCATTTGATGTATATTCTCCACCTCGATCAGATCTAAGACACTTGATTTTTAGATCCAATTCATTTTCAACCAGAGCTTTGAAGCTCTGAAATTTTTCA
The DNA here is from genome assembly GCA_034641835.2 of Pinus albicaulis. NCBI lineage: Eukaryota > Viridiplantae > Streptophyta > Pinopsida > Pinales > Pinaceae > Pinus > Pinus albicaulis. Next base: position 1,138,898,502 of record CM076574.1, read on the forward strand.
AATGCTTCATCTTTGTGTTTCATGAACGCGATCCAACACATTCTAGAGTAATCATCAATAAATAAGATATAGTATTCTTCCCCTCGTAGTGAATTTTTCCTCATAGGTCCACATAAGTCAGTATGAATGAGTTCAAGAGGCTTACTTGATGATCCTTCTTTGACATTAAATCGTACTCTGGTCTGCTTACCGATTTGACAAGATTCGCATATGATATTTTCAGGTGGATTAATATTGGGAAGATCACGAACAGCTTGAAGTCTGTTTTCTTTGTTGATTTGTGAGAAGCTCAGATGCCCCAGCCTTCTATGCCATAGCCAATTTTCTGAAGATTTGCTCAAGTAACACTGATCTTTGTAGTTTTTCAGTACATACAGGTTGCTTGGATTTCTTTTCCCTTTTATGATAATTTTACCTATATGAAGATCACGAACCACACATTATTTTGAACTAAAAACAACTTCTGTTCCTTGATCACACATTTGACTTACACTTAACAAGTTATGCCTTAATCCATCCACATACATGACATCTTTAGCTTTCACCTTTTCTTTTAGAAATACTGACCCTTTTCCTTTAATTACAGCAGGAGTATCATTTCCAAATGTAACTTTCTTTTCCTTTTCTAGAGCATTATATGTAAGGAGTTTGCTTTTGTCACCTGTCATGTGTCTTGAGCACCCATTATCAATGTACCATTGATTTTCTTCACCTTCTGCAAATAACGCTATCCCACAATTTTCAACAGGCGGTTCTTTCTTTTTCCACACTTTAGAGCTTGAGGGAACATGTTCTTTTGGCTGGATCTTGCTCCTGCATTTAGATTCTTCATGGCCAAAGTTATTGCAATAAGCACATTCAACTTCACTTTGAAGAGGAGAAAAGTTGTTATAGGTATTCTTCTTTGGTTCAGTATCCAACCTTTTCTTTCTTGCTTCTCGTGTCATGATGGTTTTGTAAGCAACACATTGAGCTGCTTTGTGACCAAAATTGTGACATGTAAAACATTGTCCATTGAAATAGACATTTTTGTAATCATGAAATCTTCTATTTGGATTTACCTGCTGATTGGAGCTCCTTTGAAAGTTATTCCTTTCAGTGTTCCTTGAAGTGCGATGATCCTGCTTTACCTGTAAAGAGTCCTTGCTTCTTTGTTGAGAGGCAGAATATTGTAGACCAGTAGTTGCTGCCTTTAGATAGTTTGGTGCTAAAGTCTGAGAGGATTCTCCAATATATCCAAGACCTGTTTTTATGAGAGGAGAACGTTGAGCATTGATAATTTCATCTAAGTTTTCTGAACCTTTAGCAAATCTAAGATTGAGAGTTTTTCCTTTCTCATTATCTTTCCTTAGATTTACTACTTCACACTCCAATTCCTCAATGCGTTTTTCCTTTGCTCCAAGCTGGTTTTCAAGAGTCTCTATGATTATGTTCTTTTCTTCTAGGCTCACTTTGAGTTGATTGTTTTCTTCAAGAAAATCATTGTCTTCCAGAGCATCCATAAAAGTATCTTTTTCTTCTCTAGATTCTTTTGCCATGAGAAGTTTAATATCATGGTCAGAATCTTCTTCATCTTCACTAGACACTTCATCATCATCTTCATTTGCATAATAACTCTTCCTCTTTTCAAATTGTTTCCCTTTACCACGTTTTTCCCTGTAAGGACATTTAGCAGCATAGTGACCAACTTTTCCACACTCAAAACATTTGAAGGGAAGCTTACCTTTGAATCTTCCAGTACCTAGTTGAAGCTTTCTCACAAAATTCGCTTCTTCTTCTTCAGATATATAGCTGGATTCTTTGACATCTTCCTTTTCTTTTCCTCTTGCAGATACCTTAAAAGCAACTTCTTTGATTTGAGATGGACCTCCTTGTCTCATTTCAAAAGCAGTCAGAATACCATGTAATTGAACAATAGTAAGAGTTTGCAGATCTTGCCTTTCTTCAATAGCTGAAACTTTAGAGTCAAATCTTGAAGTCAAAGATCTTAATACTTTTTCCACCAGAGTATTATCAGTTATGGTTTCACCCAAATTTCTCATTCGATTTACAATATCATCCAGACGTAAGAAGAATTGAGCAATACTCTCATCACTATGCATCTTCAAATTTTCATATTCAATTCTAAGAGTTTGGAGTTTTGCACTTTTTACCTTTGTGTCTCCTTCATAGCTTAGAATGATTTTGTCCCATATTTCTTTTGCTGAATGTAGCTGCATCACTTTAGCAAATTCTGATTCAGACATGCTTCCTAATAAGACATTCACTACTTTGGCATTGATTTCATACTTCTGCCTTTCTGCTGCATCAGTAGGAATACTTGTCGGGTATTGATAACCTTCTTCCACGATTGCCCATACATCTGCACCAAGACTTTGCAGATATGCTTTTGTTCGTACCTTCCAGAATATCAGATTGCTTCCATTGAATAGAGGTGGCTTGATAGACATTACTCCTTCTTGACTTCCCATTGCGACGGATCTTCTTCAAGCGATCAAGCTTCTGCAGAAGAACCTGCTCTGATACCAATTGTTGGGAAAAATACTGAGAGGGGGGGGGGTGAATCAGTATTTACATCATATTCAAAACCTTTTACTTTTGCACTCTTTAAAACCCATACGCTACTTTCCTTTAGTAAACTTGCATATATACGCGGATATCCTTCATGCAACTCGTGTATTAGCAGATATCTAAAATGCAGATATTTATTGACTTAGTTCTTTGCACTATTAAGTCATCTGATGTTAAGTTAACAATATACATGTGTAGTAACAACAGAATAAACCATCACACAAAACATCACACATGAACACCAGGATTTTTAGGTGGAAACCCAAGTCGGGAGAAAACCACCGCTGCAGTTGCTCAGCCTTCAATATTTTATTATAGAGAAAACATCTTACAACATATGTGCTGGTGCAGACTCCTACCAGCACGCAGGCACCCACCTGCGCTCGTTTACCAGCCTCTCCTGGAAGGGAGCTCCAACCCCCTGACTCGTTTACCAGCCTCTCCTGGAAGGGAGCTACAACCCCCTGATCTTGTTTACCAGCCTCACCTGGAAGGGAGCTACAACCCCCTGACTGAAGGCTACAACCCTCAGCACCTCTATGGACCACGTTTCATCAATTTTCACACTGGATCCAACAACCTCAAAAGAGCACAACTTGTAGGCCACAATTCATCATATTTTCAGACTGGACCCACTCCACATATTTAAGCTCAATCATACAACCAGACTGATACAGACAACTCAGAACTGTAGAATACAGATAGCAGTAACACAGCAGAACAGATCAGACATTTCTTACCACAGACTTCAGCAAACCCTAGTTTGCATACACGCTTTTCTTTCACTGATGTCGTGTATATACGCACTTCCGTTCACACAAATCAGCGTATACTTCTGTACAAATTATAGATCCAATTTCATTGCGCATACGCGCTTTTTCTTCAGCGAAGCCGCGTATATACGCGCTTCCTCTTCGGCGAACTAGCGTATGGTTCTTCAGAACTTTTATGTCATTGCAATTCTTCACAACAGATACATCACTTCAGATTTTACCCTTTACCTCAGACAGATGTTCGCCTCATCACAGATCTAATCATTCCATAAAAAGATCTAGCAAATACAAGTACATTTCAGATCTAGATCCCCTTCTTCATCATTGGTGCATCATACATTCAGATCTATCATTCAACTGTAACCCTTTCCATTCAGATATCCTTCAGAGAGAAGTATTCATTCAAGCTCATACATCTTGCACCCACACTCATGATTTGCACAATGAATTTCTTCTCTTTATATAGGTTTACCCTTTTTCAATACCATGAGCCCCTTTTTCAATACCATGAGCCAAAACAATACCATGAGCCCAAAACTACATTACTTCCGATGGTATTCCTGGACGGGGTCATTTAGGCAAATCATTACCCAATACAATGGGTCAATACCATGGTGGTTACCCCTGGTTTTGCACTTTTTGAGCGCTTTTACCCATACGCGACTTGGCACGTTCTTTTCTGCGTGCATACGCGACTTCCCCTAGACAGATCCGCGTATGCCTAGAGACATACTCTTTTCATCATAGATCTGTCACATGCTGAATTCATTTCTTCATTGTCTTCTGTATTCACTGTAGGTACATCAGATTTAGTTCAACAAGACATGTTCTATCAAGCACAACTTCATCAAGTAAGTTGCCATCATCTTCATCGAGTGGGTTGCCATTCAAGGACAACACTCAACATAATATCATTTCACATCAGATTTACATCATTTACCAAGTCCATCAGGTCAAGAATAACTTCATCAGGTGGTTTGCCATCAAGGACAACACATGTCAACTGTCTCATGTCTTCATCTTCATTTAGTGGGTTGCCATCAAGGACAACACTCTGCATCATATTTCCAACACAAATTACCTCAAGGAAACCCTTGAAGCACAAGAGGGTTTGTTTGCAAAAGGCTGCTTGAAGAAGAGCTTGACCCTACAATGATTTTGTTCAAAATCTTTGTCAATTATTTTTGAAAATATTTGTGAATTATTGATTGAAGTTATTTTGTTCATTTAAATAAGATGAAAAATTCTTCAAGTGAGGTTTCAAAATCCTCCTCCTTCACAAGATTCTTTGATGAAGACAGGAATCGAGACTTCTACATCCTGAAGGATACAGTACAAATTCTATTTGAAGATAGAAAATAAAACAATAGACTTCATGAGCAATTGGTTGTTATGAAGGAAGTGAAAGAAGTATTTGTTCAAAAATTGCATGAGATGGAGATGCAACTCCATCAAGCCCAAGAGGCAATAACCAAGAACATGCGTGAAGTAGAGATAATTCACTCAATTTTCCCTTGAGCTTCCTCTTCAGATAGATGTGTTGGTTCATTTTCAAAATCACACTAGAGGTATAAGGTCCAAGTTAGTGTTTAAAATGGGCTATGATGAAAGGGTTTAGGAAAACATGCACAAGGCATGATTGATCCTATTTTGGTTGAGGAAATACCTAAGGAATCTGGTCTTGGTTATGTTCAATCTTGTGTCAAAAAATCCAAAGCCATGAAGGCATGTGAGACAAATTCAAGAAGAACTTTTGTTACAAGTTCTAAACCACAAACATGCCATGTTTGTTTTCAAGTTGATTGCCATTTTTTGAAGCCTATGTTGTAGTAAGGTGTGTGTAGACATGTAGTTTATGGCGAGCATGAGAGTTCAGACAACTATCAAGACATGAAAATTGATGTTAGTCTTCAAGAGAAAGCTGGAACCTCTACCAGTTCATCTCCTCAATAAGGTAAAAAAGATGGAAATGCAAAGCAGAATTTGAGGTATAATTCTTGCCATAGTCAAGTTGATTATGTTTCTTATAAGCATGGAAAATTTGCATGCTTGAATGGAAGAAATATTTGATGTGCATATTGTGAACTGTGTAACCATGTTGTTTCAAAATGTTGGAAGACGATGAAGGCATACAAGAAATAGTTGAAGCGAAGGCAATTTGTAAAGAAGGTGCAAAATACTTGCACATATTTCCAGAAGAAGGGACATTTTGTTTCTCAATGTTGGAAATTGCATCCAACTAATCATCCCAAGCATTTGAAGCAAGAGGACATAAATACTGGTAAAATTGGAACCAAAGATTCCATTATTGATGTGACAACAGATGTTTCACATGAAGAAGATTTTCAACAACAAAATTTGCCATGGAAGTGGCTTGGTAAGAAGTGGTTTGACTTCTTGACATAGTAAGGCATACATTCATTTGTATATATGCAAATTTCAGTTATGTATGCATGTTTTCTTTTGGAAACTTACGTTTTTTTGAGCTAGCTCGGATTGATGATCGAGGAAGTGATGTTCAGCTACCTTCTATAGATTTCTCACCATAAATTTATAATTGAGTTCAAGGTAGACAATTCTTGACAGGAGGACAAGAGCATTCAGGAAGGGAAGAGTCAACTACCTTCGAGTTGTGGTTCAAGGGCACTAAGCCATGCAAGGAAAAGTGTATGGAGGCTGAAATGTGTGAGTGTTGTACTCTCATCTATTGAATAGATCAGGAAATCAGCCTTTTGGGGTCCAAAATATTCCTAATGGGGAGGTGTAACAAGATTTGAATCATAGACCTAAGTGATAACTCAAATTTCAAAGTGCTCAGAAGTGTGTCGAACCTGAGCGACCGAATAGATCTCGTCTTCCTAATTTTGGCACCCCAAATAATTCAAAAAACTGACACCGTATGAATAAGTAATTATGATTTGAAAAGTCCAGTAAACTACAGTTTTTGGCCTTTGAAGAACTTTGACTAGGCCTTTGAATATTCAAAAAAGAGAATATTCCAGTAAATATCTCTAGAATATTCCCCAAAATATTCCTTCTGGGCGAATGGCAGATTGAAAAGTGTCATAATGTAATTCATTGTTGTTGTACGATATGAGGTTTTGGCCACTAGGAGGTTGCCACGCGGTAGGCCCAGAGGTCGCCACATTGCCCATGCACACTGTAATAAAATTTGGTTGGGTCGCCAGGGCTCGATCCCGAGACCTCCTGCTCGCACACACAATGCTTTACCGACTCATCTACCAATGGTTCTTAACAATATGGTGACGCACTTTAAATTTAAATTAAATTGGTTGCACATTTGGGGGTTTGAGGGGGCCATCTTTGATAGCCAAGCTCCCCATGTGGCCGTAACCTCGGAACCATGGGTGAAACAATGGCGCACACTTTTAAAACTGATAGTTAAATGATTGTGATAATCTGGTTCACATGTAGTAGTTTTGTAAACCACCAGCGGTTTTAAAACCGAAAACTTCGCATTCTCCACCGTTGGGTGTTCACATGCCATGTTTTATGGCTAACAAACTATGTGGTTAATCCAATGATCATCATAACCGCAACAGGATTTTATGACATGTGTCTAACGTAACAGTTAAATTTAATGTTATAGTTAGTAAACTAGTGTTATTTCTGGTGGGTGCTCCAAAATTTCGTGTTTTCCAAACTTAACTGCAATTATGTGCAGTCTCTCCACATTTGGTGGAGGATTATTGGGGGACACTGGAAAAAACGAGTTTAGGCTCTATCTTGAGCTAGATTCGACCAATTTTTGGGTGCCAATAGTCAATTTCGACTATCTCAGAAATTCCAGACTCATTGGTGTTAGGACCTCACAATGTACCATTTTTACCATACATTTTGACACCACCTTACCCTTTATAACTATATTTAAAAAGGGTTCCATCATCATTTTCATTCAATTTATCCAAAGGTATATGAAATCCTCCTCTTTACTATATATTTAATCTGTTTACATATAATTCCATATTACTCTTATATTTCATCATTAATCAAAGGTAGATTGTTGCTAACATAAGTCTAAAAGATCGCAGATAATTTATGTGTTGTGCTGAAACAATCGGCCGTTGCTGAAACAGTCGACTCAGTTGCTGAAACAGTCAGTGGGCACGCAAATTCCGTCACTATTCGTAATTTGCGATTCTGGAAGAGTATTTTTGGGACAATGGCAACAAGATGAAGATGAACAAGGAAGTGGTTACACGGATTATCCTGAAGATAGTACTCTTTTTGCATCTGTTGTAACAATATCTTTCTACGGAAGAATAGAATAGCCTTGTTTTAAGAAATAAGAACATATTTGGATAAGGATAGATTTGCTTTGATGTAACTGTAATAGATGTCTCCTCCTTAAAAAGAGGAGACATCATCATTAGAAGGGGAGTTAGAAACTACAGGAGACATTGTTTTTGAGCAGAAAGGAGCTAGAATCCGTTGTAATGTATCATTCCTTTTTGACAGATGAATAAAGGTTCCTTTTGAGCGCTTCAATTTAATTCTTTCCCTGGGGAATCTTGTGAGAAGGAAAGGGCCCGCCTTCCTCACAAGATTCACCCGACTGTTCCTGTGGTTTGCTAAGTTTTCTTTATGATATTCGCACCTTAGTTTAATTCTGTTGCTGAAAACATCATATGCATAGCTCTGTGATTCATTAAGCATTCTGTTCCCTTTAACGTTGCATGAGTTTGGTACATTCATTCTTAAAGAATATAAGAGATCTCTTTCTGCTATCTGTTTGAATGTATGATTGATGCTAGGAAGCAGGTGCTGAAGATTCCTGTGCAAAGGAATAGGGTCATGTTCCCATTGATTGACTTTCCTTTCCCTGCAGTGTGATTAGAAACATGAGACAGGTGCTGAAGGTTCCTATTTATGGGAATAGGGTCTTGTTCTCTTGAGTTTATCTTTTCTAAAGAGTGATTAGTGTCAGGCAGCAGGTGCTGAAGTTTCTATTTGAAGGAATAGGGTCCTGTTCCCTGTTATGGTTGATTGGTTTCCTTTCCTACAGAGTAATTTCCTTTCATTAGGATTCTTAAAAGACTGCAATAGAGGAATTTTTTCTACTATAATATAAATAGACTTCAGCTTTGTTAAAACAGGGTGTGAATGATTAGATTTGTATGATTAATAATTGTGTGACTTTTACTACAACATTATTTTTCCTTTTGGAATTGAGCATATCCAGTGCGTGGTTGTCTTTGGAATAAACAGACCTTCTCGGGTTGACAATTTATGTGGAGCTTGAATTGTTAAAACAATTAAAGCGACCAACATTTTGGTGCCGTTGCCAGAGAAGGCAATTGTAGATTTCAAAGGCATTAATATTTTCTTTCTAGATGTGCAGATTGTATGAGAGGACGCGGAACCCAGAAGAAAACTAATCCCACGGGTGGCAAAGGTAAAGGAAGGGGAGGAAGAAAGACTTTCATTGACGAGATTGTATCAAAGGCTGAATCATCACAGAGATTAAGCTCTCGAAGAACAAAACTTAAACACTCCCCTCAATTAGATTACAAAACAGAGGAAGTTGTGGGCTCTGAAAACATAGAGGAGCCGGTGATTAAAGAACCAGCAGTGAGTGCTGGAGAGTCAGAAGAAAGTGCTAGAAAATCAGCAGAGCACGTTGAGGAAATAATAGAGAGTGTTGGACGACCAGTGGAAAACATTGAGGAGCCAGTAGAAGATCTTGACGATCGAGAAAGTGCAGTAGGAGAACAACCAATGGAAGGAAACAACAAAGACTTCTTTGGTGGAGGACGTGTAGATCCTGAAGGAGAAGGAACGGATGAAAACTCTCTCTCTACTTTGGGATTTCCTATCAGTGATCTCCCTAGAGGAACAACTCCTATGAAGAACATTCCATTGTCAGCTTTACCTAACTTCCATGGTTTATCCTCTGAAGATCCGGATGAATTTCTTTTTGAATTTGATATATTATGCAGAAGTTATGATTATGTTACTAATGCTCAAAAGTTGAAACTGTTTCCAGGAACATTAAAAGGAAATGCTTTAAGATGGTTCATGAGCCCTGGGAGTCAGGTAATCACAACATGGGAGCAGATGAAACATAAATTTCTGCTTAAATATCAAGACTACTGTCGGACGAGAGAAAATAAGGACGAACTATTCAATATGGCACAAAAGTCGGACGAGAATCTGTAGGACTACGTAGAAAGGCTGCAGTATAATATACAGAGATCTGATCATCCGAATATAAGTAAGGAAATTCGCAAAACAATATTACTTAGAGGATTAAGGGATGATTGTTTAGACATGTTAAACATGCTTGGCCAGGGAGATATATCTAAAGAATCATATGATGAGATTGTTGAACTTTCTAAGAGGTGTTCAAGGGGAGCTGCAAGGAACATAGTAAGTAATAGAGATCCCACCTATTCAAGAGTGCAGAAATCAGCCAGTGGGGGAGCAACAAGAGTTGAAATAGGTAATTTACTTGAAGAATTTAAAACTGATATGTTAAGTTCTTTTGCTTCACAAATTGACACTTTGCAGGTTAAGAAGAAGCAGGCTGAAGCAGAAGCAACTCTGGCTGTCTTTTGCCCGAAGTGCAGAGACAAACATCCACTAAGGGAGTGCCCATTGGAAAAAATACCAATCCGCACCCTTTGTGAGAAAGATCATGAAACACAACAATGTCCATCTCTACCAGGAATAAAGGCAGCATTGCAGCCAATGGAAGAAGAAGCTGAAGCAGTTTACCTGCTAACTCAAAGAAGACAATGGCAACCAAAAGGACAAGGTATGAATTCTAGTATGCCATTTAATCGTTGGAATAATTACTATGCTTTCAGTCAAACAAATTACCCTCCCTATAATCAAATGCAATACCCACCCTTTAATCAAATGAATTTCCCACCCATGCAACAATCAAACCCTCCCTTTGTTGATCCTGCAATGTGGACTCCTTGTCCCCCACAGCAGCCATCTTCTTTTAACCCTTGGAATTCAAATTGGAGAAGCCAACAACTCCCGTATCCAAATCAATTTCTTGAATTTCAACAACCACTTCCCCTGCCATCAAATGCTCCACCAAATAACCAAATGAGACCCTAGCTACCTGTGCAACCAAATCCTAACACCAATAATAAAGTTGTGCAACTCATTGATATTTAGAATCAGTCTATATTTCCTACTATGCAATGTAATGATATTCATTTAAGATCTGGGAAAATAGTAGAGCCTATTATTGATGACATAACCTCTTCTGATTCTGATAAAGAGGAAACTGAGAAACATAAGAAAGCACAATCACCCTCTAACAAGGGTATTGAAATAACAGAACCACCATTCCCCGAGCGTTTAGTTTTAACTAGAACACCCGAAACACCTGCTTTTAATCTTTTAGGGGAATTGCAAAACTTGTATGTTAAAATTCCACTTTTACAGGCACTGAGAGATGTACCAATTTATGCCAGAACCATAAGGGATATTTGTGTTAAGAAACTTGGTAGGAAAACTAAAGATCCCCTTACAGTACATGTGATGGGTGATTTATCTGCATTAATGTCCGGAAAAACCCCTCCTGTGAAATATGGTGACCCTGACCATCCTACCGTGACAGTTCAAATTGGTAAAACAATGATTCCTCAAGTTCTGGTAGATTTAGGTGCTGCAATAAACATAATGACTCTTGAAACTTCACAGTTGTTACAGCTGAATAACACAATCAGAGATACACCTACCATTCTAGAGTTGGCTGACCATTCTACAATTAAACCAGAAGGAGTTGTTGAAGATCTACTTATCTCAGTTGAATCCTGGAATTACCCAGCTGATTTTGTTTTATTGCAAACTAAAACAAAGCTGGGGGGACATCCTTTAATTCTAGGGAGGCCATGGTTGGCCACAAATGATGCCTTTATTAGTTGCAGATCTGGTTCAATGAGAATTTGTAATGGTTATGAAACCAAACAGCTTACTCTTTATCCTCATGCTACACCCATAATTAATAATGAAGATTCTATGTGGATGGATTATGATGATAATGCTATTCATCCCATTCTAACTATTGGACAAGCCTTAACTCTTAAAGACAATACAGAGGATGAAATAATTAATAATTTTATTTGTGAACCTTCCTCTGTAATTGCTGAAACACACAATCAATTGACTGCAATTTTTGAAACATATACCCAAGAAAAGATTGAATATGAAGACTTAACTCAGACATTAACCACCATCTCATCTAAAAGCATAACATTTGCTGAAACACAACAGTTAATGAAGTTATTATGTGAAAATAAGGAAGCATTTGCATGGGATTACACGGATATGAAAGGGATCTCTTCTGAACTATGTACTCACCGAATTTACATTAAAGAGGGATGCCGACCAGTTTGTCAACCCCAAAGACGAACGAACCCTAATTTACGGGAAATTGTTAAAGAAGAACTTCAGAAATTGCTTAATGCAGGATTTATATACCCCATATCTGACAGTGAATGGGTTTCCCCATTGGTAATTGTCCCTAAGAAAAACAGGAAATGGAGAGTATGTGTTGATTACAGAGCCTTAAACAAAGCTACTCAAAAGGATCAATTTCCTTTACCTTTCATTGATCAGGTGTTGGATAGTCTGTCAGGGAAGAAATTATTTTCTTTTCTAGATGGATTCAGTGGGTATAACCAAATTAGAATTGCACCCCAAGACCGGGACAAGACCACTTTCACTAGCCCTTGGGGAACTTTTGCTTATAGAGTTCTTCCATTTGGGCTATGTAATGCACCAGCAACTTTTCAGAGGGCTGTTATAGGAATATTTTCTGATATGCTGAATGACTCTATGGAAATATTTATGGATGATTTTACTCCTTATGGTGTGTCTTTTGAAGATGCATTACAAAATATTGAGAAGGTACTTAAACGATGTATACAAGCTCACCTCTCCCTAAGTACTGAAAAATTTCATATGATGATGAGTGAAGGAGTAGTGCTTGGACATTTTATTTCATCTCAAGGTATTCAGGTAGACCCATCTAAAATATTGGTCATTCAGAATCTTCCTGTTCCTAAAACACAAACTGATGTGAGAAGTTTTCTAGGACATGTTGGATATTACAGAAGATTTATTAAATATTTTTCTAAGATAGCTTCTCCATTATTTGTGTTGCTTATGAAAAATGTTGAATTTAAATGGACTAATTCTTGTCAGAAAGCCTTTGAAGAACTCAAGCATCAGTTATCTACTGCTCCTATTTTGAGGGGACCTGATTGGGCCCTCCCTTTTCATATATCTTCTGATGCTTCAGACACTAAAATTGGAGCTGTCTTGGGACAAGAGGAGAATCATCTTCCTTATGCTATCTATTTTATCAGTAATAATATGGCCCCTGCTGAGCTTAATTATACAGTTACCGAAAATGAGTTTCTTGCAGTAATTTATGCCATTAATAAGTTTCGACACTATATCACTGGTTATTCTACTTTTGTGCACACTGACCACTCGGCTATTAAGTATTTAATGAAAAAATCTGTTACAAATGCTAGAGTTACCAGATGGCTATTATTACTGCAGGAATTTGATATCACAATTGTAGATTGGCCTGGTAAAGAAAATGTGGTGGCTGATTTCCTTTCACGGTTAAAAACTGACAATGATATTCCAGTAGATGATTCTTTTCCTGATGAGTATTTATTTGCGGTTTCTGCTCACTCTCCATGGTATGCAGATATTGCTAATTATTTGGTTGCAGGAAAATTACCATCACACCTGTCATACAGAGAAAAGAGAATAATTGTTCAACAAAGTGCCAGGTACAGCTGGATAAGCGGGTGTCTTTTCTACACTGGGCTTGATCAGGAGATCCGAAGATGCATTAGAGAAGATGAAGTGTATGACATATTGAAAGCTTGTCATGATGGCCCTTGTGGAGGGCATTTTGCTGATAAGAGAACATCACACAAAATTTTGAGGATGGGTTACTATTGGCCCTCATTATTCAAGGATGCAAAGAAATATGTAAGGGCTTGTGACAGCTGCCAGAGAATGGGTCAACCCAATCATAGAGATCAAATGCCATTAAACCCCCAGGTAGTTTCTGAACCATTTGAAAGATGGGCCTTGGATTTCACAGGACCCATTAATCCTCCATCCAATCAAAGAACTTATATATTAGTCTGTATAGACTATATGACTAAATGGGTGGAGGCCAAAGCACTTATTAGAGCCAATGAAGAGGCTGTCCTAGCTTTCTTATTTGAAGAAATCTTCACTAGATTTGGAATTCCTAGAGAGCTAGTTACAGATGGAGGACCTCCATTCAATTCTCATGGTCTTAAGTCTACCCTTCAGAAATATCATATTCATCATAGAATACCAGGCCAATGGGCAGGTGGAAAGCACAAATAAAGTATTAGAATCCATTCTAACTAAAACAATGAAGGACAACCGGAAGGATTGGTCTCAAAGGCTCCCTGAAGCACTATGGGCTTACAGAACTACTTGGAGAAACACTACAGGTTTTTCTCCCTATGAATTGGTTTATGGTAAAAATGTTGTTTTTCCCGTGGAATTTGAAATTAAAACTCTAAGAACTGCTTTAGCTGTTAATCTTGATTTGACTGATGTGCAGACAGCTAGGTTGCAGCAGCTTCTTGAGTTGGATGAAAAGAGATTAGATGCCATTCACCAAACAACCATGATTCAACAACAAAGAATGAAGTGGCATGACAAAATTATCAAACACAAGCAGTTCCAAAAAGGTAATTGGGCCTTATTGTATGACTCTCGGTTTGAAAATTTTCAGGGTAAGCTACGTACACGTTGGCTTGGACCATATGAAGTAGATGCTGTTTTTCCTAATGGAACAGTAAGACTTCTAACAATTGATGATTCTAAAACACCTCTACTAGTCAATGGTCATAGGCTTCGTTTGTACCAGCGCCCTGTTTCTAAAGAGGATTTCAAGACTGCTTGCATGACTGATACACATTATCTTTTTTTAGGGGAGTCTTATGCTCCTCACAACATTTAATTTTCTGCACTGTATTTTTTGTATTAGATTAGATTTAAAACTAATAATCCTTGTCAAGGGTTGGCATGTTACAATTGAATTTTGCAGATTCTGGAAAAGCTCATTAAGGAGGACAGATTCATCACAAGAAGATCTGAAGCTTCAATCATAGAAGCTTGTTCCCTTCATTTCAACCCATTTCCTAGCAATATCCCTTTTATCCCATTCCTACATTTTTCCTTTTTCCTTTTTCCCACTTCTACCATTCCTGAAATATCATCCTTCAGCTAGTATTTCCCGTTCCTTACTGCTGAAATTATCTCTTAGCAAATACTTCCCCCACTTGTCTTAAACCCAAGTCATTATATCCCATTTTCCTGATTTTTCCCTTTGCTGAAACACCAGTTTCAGCAACATGTCATTCATTTTTTTCGTTGCTGAAACACTAGTTTCAGCAACCTGTCATTTATCTTTTCATCATTAAAACATCATTTCTTTCCTCTGCTATACAAGCTTTTCAGTTCTCCACCTTTATTCTTCAGATCCTTTGGGCAAATATTATTCAGTACTGAGTAGATCCTCATATGTTCCTGTTCTACATTTCAGAGAAATCTACAGATTCTTCCATTTAATATCAAGCCATTATGAACCACTCTATACTTCGAATTATAAAGACAAAGGTAAAAATATAAGGTATGTGGTTTTTATGTAATGAAGTTAAATAATATTTTAAAGAGAGGATCTTGTTCATAATGATTACAATCTCCGCACACTTAAACATCATTTCACCATACGTAGGGGGGGGAATTTCGAAAACTGAATCATCATTTCAAACCATCCAATCCTCCGTCACTCTTCATATCCATTATTTCCACCGTCATTGAGACTCCATATCCTCTGTTGCAACAATTAGCTTGACCAAAGCCTGTGTTTCTGTTCTCTGCGCCTCTGCATGTGACTCAAGCTAGTAGCTATGGGAGGTTCGGCTATCAGACATGAGCCTGGTTCGATAAATCTTCTTCAATTGTTCCCGGAGGCCTACCAAATTTTTCAGTAGGCAGGATGGACAACATACTTTGAAAGGTTAGGAGAATTTGATCCTTAGTAGGTTTTAGAGTTTGCGCAGAATCTTCAGGGAGACTACTCAGTGGTTCAACGGATCCGAATTTCGGTCACAGAGGAAGATATAGCACAAGTTTCAAGGTTGCCGGTTACAGGTGCTCGCTGGTTCAGAAGGAAACAAGTTATTTTAAATGCGTAGCAAGACTTTCTTCTTCCAGAGGAACGGATTGACCATAAAGGCCATGGTATAAGTCTGCATTCACTACCTCGCCCATGGCCAACAGTAGCAGAATTCATCAAGCACTATTTGACATGCGAGGGGCGTTACCAGGTAGTCTATCAACACGACTTCATTTTAATGAATCATTTGCGGCATGGTCGATTAGTTAATATTCTCTATTATCTGCTTGGTTGTATCAAAAACATGTCATATTATTGTAGACGGGTAAAATTCCCATTATTATCCCTTACCCATCATTGCTTATGTCAATTATTAATTCAGAGGTGTTTTGCTCAGCAAAATCCCCCTCTGAATAATCCACTCCTCATTCCCCAGCAAGCCGAAATTCCCCAACGAGCCGGAAGTTCCCAAGAAACTCTCGAGAGTTCTTATGAAAGGCAACTGGACGATATCCTCGACCCCCCAGTGATTCCATCCTCGGAACCAGTGGACCTACCCCCAAGTTCACCCCACTTAGTAGAGTCACCCCTTCCCACTGTTCATATCTCTAGCGATGACTCCCAAACACCCCCATCTCCCCCTACTCATAAAAGAAAGAGACGAAACCCAACAGTCTCTGTCTCAAAACGACAAACAAGGGCCACATCCCAAGTTTTCACTTCTTCCGAAAGCCCTTCCCCTAAAAAATAATCTTCTCCTACAAAGAAAAGGAAAGCCACTAACTTCTTTGGTTTCCTACCTAGAAGGAAAATGAAAATGACTGTTGAAACTGAAGTCACTCCCATTTCCCCTGACCCTGCGACTATCCTGTTAAAACTTCAATCCTCAGCACCATTCCAAATTCCCCAACCATTACCCGTCTCGTCCTGTGGCGCTGCCACACAAGAACCAGTGGCCCGGGGTAACATGACATCGTTTATTGCTCAAACAGTGACTTCCACACAAGAACCAGTTACTTACCCAGAAGCTGAAACACAAGAACCAGCTACTGTGGTACAAGAATCATACACCAAGCATGATAATACAAGGGAACCAGCTGTAGCTGCAACACAAGAACCAACTACAGCTGTGGATCAGCAGACAACTCCAACAGAATCAACCAGCACATAGGGTTCACACACTATGGCATCTTTATTGGAGGAAAATGAGTTTTTGAAGTCAGAACTAGAGGCCTATAAGAAAGAATTGATCATGGCACGAGAAGCCTTTGATAGAGAATTGAATCTCTACATGTTGGCACACACAACATCAGCACAAAACAAGGATCCATGCAGATAATACATGTGCCATGAGTGTGGTAACATTTACCAACAGGCAGGATACAAAATAGTCAAAATTTAGGTACCTGAGGCATCTACATCAGCTGCAATTAAAGAAGAACGCCCTACTGTCACACAAGAACCAGTAGGGCCCTCAAAAAGTCTGGAAAAAGAAACTAAACCACAGATATCCCACCCTGTGTTAGTCAGCTCAGCCACTCAGACAATGCCCCAACCCAGTACTTATAATGCCGGGACACAGACCCTGCCATGGAAACAATTAGAAATAATGAATAACTGGAAGAAACAGTATGTTGTGGATCAGGATAAAATATTGCAGCAGCATAAGCTGGCCTGGCAGAATCACATGTATGCCAACTGGGATATTTGGGAACAGACACTGCAACAGCTCAAGGATTCTAAGAAAGAAGTCAAGGAATTAAAGGAAAAGTTGGTTTTGATGTTTTCATTAGTGCAAAAATTGTTGGCCACCCGTAAACCCTCCTTGAATTATTCTCTCTTCCTCTCTGAACGTCTTGTTTATTTTCAATTGAAGGCAATTAAGGATGGCAGACCTCATGAATTGCTTACAGTGGAACAATTTGTTAAAACTTTTGCTGAGGCCCCTGAAAGTGACCAACATTTGTTATGTGAACTTTATCTCCATAATGAGGCCATGCCTGAGAATAGAAAGGTCAATCTCATTCCAATTGTAGGTGATGTACAAATTAGGGCATTTGTTTCATTTCTTGCCAATCAGATAACATGGAAAACTGCTTTTATTGCAAGTAGGCATAATGAGGAGAATCGTCTCCTTTGGATTAGACCGGAACCTTCAAATCCTGCCATGTTTGTGGCAGAATATCACCGATTCTTGCAGAAGCCAGGAATGCACCGCTACATACAACAACTGCAAGCCTCAACACTTCTAAAGTGTCTACAACTAATCAGAGTGAAGGAAACTGCTGCATTGAAGGCCAACACTATGTTCTGGCAGCAGTCATGTAAGGAAAGACAAGAGTATCACCCTTTTAGCCCTGATAATCTTCAAGCTGCACTATCCAGGGTACCAAATTACATCAGATGCATTCGGCATTGTGGAGAAAACTGGATTGGTTATCATTTTCATTTTCCAATCCTATGGATGCCGACAAAAAAATACCAGTGTCACTACCAATTGGCTAACAGGGACAAGGCTATAGCATGGAAGCAATTGCAGAACAATCGAGGATTCCGAGCTTCGACAGAAGCCACCTTCTCCAGTTACTGCTTGAGCAACTTGCATGCACAGAGTCAGTACTCAGACTCTGACTCAAACTAGGAGTTTCCTGAAGACATGCAACCCTTTCAGCTGGGGGGGATGTTAGGACCTCACAATGTACCATTTTTACCATACTTTTTGACACCACCTTACCCTTTATAACTATATTTAAAAAGGGTTCCATCATCATTTTCATTCACTTTATCCAAAGGTATATGAAATCCTCCTCTTTACTATATATTTAATCTGTTTCCATATAATTCCATATTACTCTTATATTTCATCATTAATCAAAGGTATATTGTTGCTAACATAAGTCTAAAAGATCGCAGATAATTTATGTGTTGTGCTGAAACAATCGGTCGTTGCTGAAAGAGTCGACTCAGTTGCTGAAACAGTCAGCGGGCACACAAATTCTGTCACTATTCGTAATTTGTGATTCTGGAAGAGTATTTTTGGGACAATGGCAACAAGATGAAGATGAACAAGGAAGTGGTTACACAGATTATCCTGAAGATATTACTCTTTTTGCATCTGTTGTAACAATATCTTTCTACGGAAGAATAGAATAGCCCTGTTTTAAGAAAGAAGAACAGATTTGGATAAGGATAGATTTGATTTGATGTAACTGTAATAGATGTCTCCTCTTTAAAAGGAGGAGACATCATCATTAGAAGGGGATTTAGAAACTACAGGAGACATTGTTTTTTAGAAGAAAGGAGCTAGACTCCGTTGTAATGTATCATTCCTTTTTGACAGATGAATAAAGGTTCCTTTTGAGTGCTTCAATTTAATTCTTTCCCTGGGGAATCTTGTGAGAAGGAAAGGGCCCGTCTTCCTCACAAGATTCACCTGATTTTTCCTGTGGTTTGCTAAGTTTTCTTTATGATATTTGCACCTTAGTTTAATTTTGTTTCTGAAAACATCAGTTGCATAGCTCTGTGATTCATTAAGCATTCTGTTCTCTTTAACGTTGCATGAGTTTGGTACATTCATTCTTAAAGAAGATAAGCTATCTCTTTCTGCTATCTGTTTGAATGTATGATTGATGCTGGGAAGCAGGTGCTGAAGATTCCTGTGCAAAGGAATAGGGTCCTGTTCCCATTGATTAACTTTCCTTTCCCTGCAGTGTGATTAGAAACAGGAGACAGGTGCTGAAGGTTCCTGTTTATGGGAATAGGGTCCTGTTCTCTTGAGTTTATCTTTTCTACAGAGTGATTAGTGTCAGGCAGCAGGTGTTGAAGTTAATATTTGAAGGAATAGGGTCCTGTTCCCTGTTATGGTTGATTGGTTTCCTTTCCTGCAGAGTAATTTCCTTTAATTAGGATTCTTAAAAGACTGCAATAGAGAAATTTATTCTACTGTAATATAAATAGACTTCAGCTTTGTTAAAACAGGGTGTGAATGATTATATTTGTATGATTAATAATTGTGTGACTTTTACTACAACATTATTTTTGCTTTTGGAATTGAGCATATCCAGTGCGTGGTTGTCTTTGGAATAAACAAACCTTCTCGGGTTGACAATTTATGTGGAGCTTGAATTGTTAAAAAAATTAAAGCGACCAAAAATTGGTGAGGGTTTCAGAGCCATCAGAGGAGTTATGAGAAATATTTTTTATCAAAGAATTTATAGGGGCCACGAGGGCCACCATGGGCTAGCAACAGTTGCAGGCCTAGCCAGAGCAACTTGAGGAATTTTTCAACAATCCAATAGTCAATTTTGGATTTCTTAGACATCATGGAACTAATGGTTTTGTTTTTAGATCATATAGAGAGATTTTGAAGGCTCACATGCTTCAGAGAATTTCCAGGGGCCACGAGGGCCAACAAGTGCCAGCAATAGTTTGAGTCCTAGCCAGGGTAGCTAGAGGCCTTATTCAACAAACCAATATTCATTTATCACTATTTTTATGCTTCTAAATCCATTGAAGGAGATTTTAGAATCTTTTGAGGAATTCTAGAGACCGAGAACCCACAAATAAATTTTCTTTAACCCGAGAGCCAAGGGGTGCCATTAGGTGCTGGAGGCAAAACCGAGGCAGCTGGAGGCCAATTTCTACAAGTCAATAGTCTATATTTACTATTTTGTAAATTTTTAATCCAATGAAATTATTGTAGAGCCATTTGAAGAATTTTTAAGGTCAAAGAGCCACAAGGACTTTTTGGGCAACTGCGGGTCAACAGTGGATGGAGGCCTAGATTCGAGAGCCTATGCTCATTTTTGAGACACTAGGTGAGGTTTCAGGGACATTAAAGGAATTATGAGGGAGTTAGTGCCATAGAGAAGCTCAGTGTAGCTCAACAACACCGACAGAAGGAATCAAGTCTAAGGAACCCTAGATATATTTTCAGAGTGATGAAAACCATGAGAGGGATAAGTTCAGATAAATTTCCCGCAGAGTGAGGCTGGTATTTTCTAGGAACATAACCTCCTAGTAGTTTGGGTTTCTGGAGGTCAGAGAGATTCAGGATTCCGTAGCCATTGCACAAGAGGTCCTACATAAAATGAAATCACAGAAACATAACTAATGTCTTCTTAAGGTTTATCATATCAAGGCCTATGATTGTGTAGATTGACAGTTCCTAAAACTGGTATTAACCAAGAATGGAATTTCCCCACAAAACGTTAAATGAATTTTTGCATGCATCAATACTGCTAATTTTGGAGTGATCATTACTAGATTTCTGACTCAATTCTTCAGAGAATATAGGGGGATAAAGCAGGGATGCCCTCTGTCACCTATCCTCTTTATTCTTGTGATAGATTGTATCATTCATAAGATGATGCATGTGAAGGAAAAAGGGTCTATCTTTATCCTACGTGTTACTAGACATCATGTTGTCAGTCATTTAATGCTTCTATATTATTTATTATTTGGTGGTGAGTCATTTATTGTTGAATGGACACATGTACATATGATAATTAAGAATTTTGGAGACGCTATAGGATTATATGTCTCATATGGACACATGTACATATGATAATTAATAATTTTGGAGACGCTATAGGTTTACGTTGTTAGAGGTATATTAGTTCTCTCAACTTTCATGGTTACAATCCTTGTTTCTTGTTATCATTTTTCTCATACATGTCGAGTTTTATGTTACTCTTCTTTTTTTGTCTCTTATTGATTGCAAGTTAGGGTTTTATCCTCATACCCAACTTCCCTTGCTTGAATTGTGGCATTGTGTTTTGACTTAGCCGGAATTTGTTACACTACTTTTTCACAATATAAAATTACATATGCCTAGTTAAACTTGTGCTATATAATCTTTTTGATCTTATATAATTAAATTGATGCTTTGTTAACTTGTGCTATATTACTAGCTTCCTTGCAATAGTATTGTATTTTAAACTTCACACTCCTTTTCTTGCACCTTGCATTGAATTTGTAATGGTAATTGTTTCCACATTTCCTTCAATAAGGATTTATTATATTCTTTCAAATATAAATATAAATTGGTTTAATGTGCTAGAGTGGATTTGTTACTATGTATAATATAGTTCTCTTGTAATTAAATGGACAATGCACAATGCACAACTAGTAATTTTATGGTGGATATTGTAATTGTCGTAATGATTTCCAATTTGTTATCTCTATTTTTCAACATTTCTTTTGTGATATTTGTCACTTTCTTTTCTAGCCCCAAAACTAACCTAACCCATAACCATTATGTAAGTACTACATAGTAATAAGAATTTAAAAATATTCAACTTATATATATGTAAGTACTACAATAGAGAGCCCATAAAGCCTATTAAAGGTTATAGGACCTAGGAATTTGGATCATCTATCTTATTGTCTGTTTGTTGAGAACTTGGCGTGGCTAGTTCTAGCTTGATCCCATGACGAAAACCCAACGGTGACATTTGTGCGGTAGATCCATTGAGGATTCCCAAGTGGGCTTCAATGTATTATACTTTTCATTGATGAGAATCTGTACATGACATTTGTAGGGGCTTCAGTAAGATTTGCATGAGCATGTATCTTTGTTTTTAGTTATTATTAAAAATTTGAGGTTGCATTTTCACATTGCTTTGTGTTCGGTGTTTTTTATTGCGATCATTTTAATTATAAAACTCAAGTGTGATAGATTTATTGGAAATTTTGTTTTTTGGGATCATATAGTGGTATTAGAGTTGTGCTTCCTACCAGCCTAAGTGTATTTTTTTAATTACAAATTGAGGGTTCTAGGAAGACTAGTCTTCAGTGATCCTCCATAATCACCCTACCTAGTAACTCACCCAACATTAGTCATTTTCTATAACTACCCTAGTTTGCTAAATAATTTCATGCGTTAGAGATTTTCTAATGTCAAGAATAATTATCTTTATTTAGAGGACATCTTCTAGTGCTAAAGAATGAATACTCTCCGAGAATATCGTAAATTGTAGGCAATCTAGAGTTGTGCCAAAGGAGATTTATCTCCTCGAACATAAGGGTAAGAAAAAAAGAAAATATATCCATCTGAGCTTCCCTATCTTGAAGGGACATAGAGACCATCAACTGCAATAGTCCACTCAATCTGGACTAGTTTAAGGAACTTCCACTCATGGTCCATCACCATCCTAGATTTGTGTCTGTGATAGCAGAGGATGGAGGAAACATTAGATTTGCATTGTTCAAGGGCATCCGAAGTGAGGGTGGAGAGGGTATTATCCAATAGATCTGTCACACCAGAACTTGAGCACATCAAGGGCAGAGTTTCTGCATGGTTGATTATCTAGTTCATTTTTTAGATAACTTGAATTAATTCCCTAGGTTACAAAAGAATACTTTAGAATTAATATGGTCCATTGGTGTCATTATATTTGGCCTTTCTGTCGATTATTCATGTCCTAGAAAATGCATCTCTCATGGGGAACGAAGCTAAGCCAGGGTTGATTTTCCTCTACTAAATGAGACTGTGTTTCATCTATTTTTTGACTGTGTAACAAGGGAGTTTGAATTTTCTGTGTGAGAAGGCAGGGCCTTCTATATCAAGCTAAGAACCACAAGTTAGGAATTCCATCTTTAGATTTCATTCAAAAAAGGGAGGAAAAAATGTGTGTCATTCAGAGGGTTGAATTCCAAGCTTAAAGTGGAGGTCGAATAAGCAAATTTCGAAACATGGTTGAATTAATTTTTGTTCCATATTCCAAAGGGTTGCGTCAATTTCTCTTATAGCTAGGATAAAAGAGTTTCCAATAGCATAGCTTGAATTATACAACATTATTGTGCCCATATCGCACATGCTGAGTTGGATTTTATAATTCCTAGGCTTAGCCAAAAAAACTTGGTTTCATTCTCATAATTTGTGCAAAATAATAGTCTTGAAGATAGTTTGAATTAGATAATAAGGAGTCTAAATTATCTTATTTTTTGGTGCCAAAATAAGGGTTCATTTCGTTCAATGGACTAAGCATATTAGAAAAAGAGAGGCTAAATTCACTACATTAGCAAGGTGGAAATTATTCTCCAAATTTAGTTATGATATCCTACTTTATATGCATGAAATTTTTAGCGGTTTCATCCTTTTCCAAGTAGAAGCCTAGTACCCAACTTTCAAAGGTTAATTCTTACCAATAGAGACCTCATTGGAGATGGAATAATTATGAAGTTTAATCTTGTGCTGGCTGGAAGTATCTATTAATTCCTTGGCATATAATGGTTGTAGAATTTCTTCATCAAAAGTTAATATAATTATGTCAAGATGACCGAGTTAGGAGCTAAGTATAATCTACAGGTGTTCTCCAAAGGAATTATTTCCTCATAGATATTTGAAGCAAGCCTCGAGTTTATGTCCATGATCTTCATTTGAAATCATTGAAGTACCTAGTTAAAATAAAAAGATTTTAATTTGTTGTCGCCATAAGGATGTCACTATATGGGTTTGAGGATGTTAGTAGATGAGTTTGAGTGTGATAAGAAAATGTCAAGATTTGGAATATAGTCTTATATCGCTGAAATTTGTACTGATAAGAACATATTGTCTAAGCAAGGGTTTGTTAGTAGAATTGTGAAATTGCATGTTGAGTATTGGTAGTAATCTCTCATGTAGCATGCACACTAATATCTTCTTGAGGTAACACAAAAAATGGAGAGATAAGGAAGGCTAAATATTGAGATATATAAATGCAAAACCATAATGTCATCATTTTACTTTTGGAAACACCATAAAAATCAACATTGTAATACATATTTTGATTCTTTGGGCTACCATAATATTTTCGATAAAAAATGGGAACAACTAACACATCAGGAGTAAGAGAAAAACAACAAGCCTTTCTCTTGGAAGGTCCATGTTATTCTTCAACAATCAAAGGATGTCTAGAAGGATGATGTAAAATGTAAGTGTCTCTTCATACTTGGGTATGAATTAGGATGAAAGAAGTTAGTCGTAGACCTTCGTAAGTCAGAGGAATTAGAAATGTGTCTATATAGGGTGGGGAATACATAATGGAAGAAAATTAGTTGGTCTCTCAATCCATCCATGTTTGCATTGATAGAACCCAAACAATGGGAGCATCCTTGTCTATAATTCAGGCTCACAATTTCCACTTGTCTTAGTAGTATCATAGCTTAAAGATCACCTCTACCTTCTTAAAATAATGATCTCATGAGGAAGATATTACAATTGATAGTGTGAACCCTTCAGGAATTAAGAAGCATGAGGCTTCCTACCTTTCAGAAGAGGCGCTAAATTTTATAACTCAGGGAAGAGTTTAGCTTTGGCACCTTTATGATGAATTTGGAATGTGATGATATAATCATTCAGTTTCTACATACCCTTTTTCTCCATCATTACATTATCTCATCCACACCATGTCGAAACAAGCATGAAAAATATTGTCTCCCTGTTCCTTGAAGGGGAGGCCAACATCTGAAAAATATTGAGATACGACCTATTGACCATTTGGGGGAAGGAAATCATTTTATCACTAGTTTCATATGATATAGTGGAGAAGTAGGTCATTCTAAACATAAAATATCTTTGAATGGTGCTCACTAAGAAGGAGCTATAAATGATTGATGAAGGAATCAAGAACGAATTTAGGAAAACCTACAGCAAGAATGAACTAAAAAGGAGAGGACTATGCTTAATCTACAAGGGACCTTCACCACTCAACCATTTCAGTCGACTGATATGAAGGAGGAAACAAGGAAAAAACAATAGATGATTCCTTGAGATCATGGGGAGTCTTATTGTTAAGTCCCTATATTACTAGTGTAATCCCTTGTTGTTTTTAATGTAGCCCCCTTATTGTTATTTTTGAACCCCTTCAGTCCCCATATTGTTATTATTGCACCCCATAAAAGCAATTATTGTTATTACTGTGCCCCTACATTATTATTGTTAGGTTTGCTAGGATTATATTATGACCCATGACTCCTATATATAGAAAGGAGGTATTTTCATTTGTACCATCCAAGAATTGATCATTTATATAATTTAGAGGAGGTTGACTCCTCAAAGTGGCTGATTTATAAGCATTTGATCTCTAGTTTCTTCTATTTTTGGAGTTGGTATCATAACATTTTGTATGAGAGCTTTGGATTCTAGGTTTCCACTGCTTCAAACAAGTCATCATGGTATTTTCACTATAACTATTTTTCTACAAAGGTTCAAGATATTAACAAAAATTCAATTTGTGAAGAAATCCTAAGGAACATTGTGCAAAAAATTCAGATCTTGGCTCCCAATACTTTCAGAGATATGATCTTTGGAAGTTAGGGTTTTGGCAGGCTTCCAAATTTCATCTCCAAGAGGTCACCTTGGGAATTTTGTCATAAATCTCTCTCTCTCTGAGCATCGTATTGGAATTATATAAAAAGTGGCTGAAATAATATGGAATGTAGTTTCCCATGTATCGATTTTAGAGAAGAAGGAGGAAACAATGACACGTGGAACGCTGTACAATTTTTCTCTATTGAACCTGTCCATAATTAGGTCATTGTGGGAGATTGGGCATAGATGCTTCTTGAAGAATCCAAATCAGGTCAAACCATGGAATTTGAAAGAAGATTCAAAGGGCTAATAAAGGACAAAAGATGAAATATTGTAGATCCAAAATTACATAGATAAATCAATTTCAATATCGAGTTCCTCAAAAGTAAGAAAAATGTGTGTATTTTTTTTCAAATTGCATGTCTTGTTTGAAAAATTAGTTTTAAGTGATTCCAAGGGCATATTGAAGCATATATATCAATATTGGGTTGTAAAATTCCCACTAAAAAGAATTCAACATCCATTAAGCCCTCAGAAGGCTATACTATGACTCATGAAGAGAAAGAAGTGCAGCATGATATATAAAAATTACGAGAGCAAGTACAAAAAATTTCACTCTCGTAAAATGTAACCAAAAATGAAATGGATGGTTTGAATAAAGGCATGGAAGATAAGATGAATGGCATGGAGGCTAAGATGGATGGTTTACAGAATGGCATGAATGGCATGGAAGTTAAGATCGATGGTATAGAATAAAAAATGAAAGACAACATGGGAGACATAAAGAATGATCTAAAAGCTAACATGGAAGGTTTGAAAGAAGATTTGACAAAGTTGATACAAGAAATGATTCCCAATGCCAAAAAGGTAGTAGAGGAAACTCATGATGAGAAAAAAATAAATTTTCATTGTGATTTCATAAACTCTAATGTTGGATTGAAGACCCACCATATTCCAAATATTGATATGAGAAAGTTTTATGTAAAGGATATAGTAACATGGATACTACAGATGGATCAATATTTTGATCTCAATAATGTGCAAAACACACAAAAAGTCTGCATTGAAACTTTATATTTAAAAAAAAATACATTTGTATGGTATCGATGGCTTTCCTCCCATAAAAAAAATTTCCGCTTGGTCAATTTTTATGGAGGAAATGATAGCATGTTATGAGGATACAAATAGAAACACCTTCTTTAGCCAATTGATAAATCTAAAACAAAAGGGTTCAGTGGTGGAGCACAGTGACGACTTCCAAAAATTTAATATAAGGGTAACGGATATTCTAGAGGAACACAGAATTGATGTCTTCATAGGGACTTTAAAGGATAACATCCAACATGAGGTTCACCTTTGGGAACCTCACTCATTGGAGAAGGCCTTCAGGTTGGCAAGAAAAATTAAATGTAAAATTATGGCAATAGGGAAGCCTACCACTCACATCTGTAAAGATGAAGTGTTGCTAATCCTAGACTTCCATGACCTTCAAGGTTGGCACCACAACAAGTTGGAGAAAAAAGGGAAAATGGGCTTTGCTACAGTTGTGATAGAAAATACACTAAAGGTCATAAGTGTGATGAGAATAAATTATTTTACATAGATTGTGAAGAGGAGGAAGAAAGTGAACAAGAAACTTCAAAGAAGTGGATATACACTAGGAACCAACCCTATAGAAAGAAGAAATGAGTTCGACCATATCCTGCAATGAATTGGAAGGAATTACCACTCCTCAAACTCTCAAGATAGAAGGAAATATCAAGAAGAAAAA
The DNA here is from genome assembly GCA_034641835.2 of Pinus albicaulis. Classification (NCBI taxonomy): domain Eukaryota; kingdom Viridiplantae; phylum Streptophyta; class Pinopsida; order Pinales; family Pinaceae; genus Pinus; species Pinus albicaulis. The sequence goes on from CM076574.1 coordinate 1,138,926,083, forward strand.
TCTAATATTGTTGATTGATTTAGGTAGTACCGATAATTTTATTAATTGTAAGGTAGCCAAGGAATTGTATTGCTTCCTATACCCAACACCAGAGTGTCAAGTGATGGTTGAAAATGGAGGAACTATAAATTGATCTGGAAAATTCCATAATATAAAGCTAACCATGGGGGAATATGTATTGAATATTCCAATTCTTTCCATTCCAATGGGAGGTGTTGATGTTGTACTAGGACAACAATGGTTACAATCTTTGGGGAAGGTAGCTTTTAATTTTCAACAACATTTCTTGCATTTTTTTCAGAAGGAAAGGAAGATGAATTATAGGGTATCATATGGAAGCCGGTAAATATAATAATCTGTAATGTCATGACAAAGCTTCTGAAGAAAGAACAACAAGTCGTAATTGTACAATTATTATCACTAGAAGTTCCAACATCAAAATCATGTATTTCTCCACATCTCCAAAAAGTCTTGGTCAATCATTCCAATGTGTTTGAAGCTTTGAAAGGACTCCCACCAACTCATGATCATGATCATGCTATTCTTTTGATTCCAGGACGTGTTCCTCCAAACATCAGGCCTTACAAATATCCTTATGTCCAAAAAAGTGAAATTGAACATATGATTGCAGAAATGTGAGAGGCTCATATAATTTAACATAGTCAAAGTTCTTTCTTTGCTCCAGTATTATTGGTGCAAAATAAGAATGGATCATGGCGCATGTGTCCAAATTATAGGTAGCTCAATAAGCTCACTATTAAAGATAAATTTCACATTCTTGTGATTGTTGAATTATTGGACGAATTACATGGAGAAATTTATTTTACCAAGTTAGATCTTAGATCAGGATATCATCAAATTAGAATGAAGAATAAAGATATTATGAAAAAAACATCTCAAACTCATGAGGGTCGTTATGAATTTTTGGTCATGGATTTTGGCCTTATCGATGCACATTCTACATGTCAGGGGTTGATGAATTCCAATTTCAAACCCTTCCTTAGAAAATTTGTGTTAGCATTTTTTGATGGTATACTAATCTACAGAAGGTCTTGGAAGGATCCTGTTCAACATGTTGATAGGGTGCTCAAACTATTGGAGGAGAAACAATTATATGCAAAAGCCTCCAAATGTTTCTTTGGAGTATAAGAGGTTGAATATATGGGTCATATTGTATCTTAGGAGGGTGTTAAGGTAGACCCTAACAAAATTAAAAGAATTAAGGAATGGAAAGCCCCCATAGCCATAAAGCAGTTGCGAGGATTTCTCGGGTTGAAAGGGTATTATCAGAGGGTTGTTAAGAACTATGGGAGAATAGAAGCCCTTATAACAAGATTATGTGAGAATAGCAGCTTAAAAAAAATGATTATGCGGAAAATAAACTGGCTAAACAGACCAGGGAAGAAGCCCAAAAAGACTGTTTGAAATGAGAATTAAAGGAGTGTATAAAATACATGATACCATTATAAATTATAACCTAAAGATTCTTTTCAAAATGGTATTTCCAAGCAAAAGCTTACGGGTTTTCAGAGGTGGTGGATGTGCAAGTTTCTTAGCGTCTGCACTTTCGAGCAATCAATAATCAAAAGCTTTCGACTTTGTGCGTGCTTCTGAGAAATCAACAATCCAGAGCTTTTGGAATTTGTATGATTTCTATATATAGACCATATATGACTTCATTCGCTTTGCATGTGCATATATGTAATATATATAAGTTCAGTATATGTTTAGAAGATTGGTTAGGGACTGTATTGTCCGTTAACAATCTGACACATTTTTTTGGAAATCCATTGCAAATATTTTTAATATTTTGTTATAATTATATTCTAGTAAATTTCACTTATTATTATGGAAATAAATATATTTAATAGTAATTGTATTGATGTTTAGGATAATATATATGGGAAATTTTTTACAGGTGATTTTTGTTTTAATACTACGAAATAAATAAGAGTTGTAAAATAATTTAGTTCTTGTGATTTAAAATAAAAATGATGTTATGGGGAGAATTTAAAAAAACTTGTAATTTTTAAACCAATAGCGTTTAGTATGTGTAATATTTTTTTCCTTGATATAGTCGAAATGGATGGAATCTACACATTGTATTTTCCCATTGGATTTTATTTCGTTTCTTGAGGGAAAATAATAAAAATAGGGGTTCTAGAGAGCCCATCAAGCATATTGAAGGGGATACGAGCTAGGCATTTGGATCATCCAGAATTTTTCTATCTTATTGTGTGTTGGTTGAGAACTTGGTGTGTGAGTTCTAGCTTGATCCAAGGATGAAAACCTCGTGTTGAAATTTGTGTGGTGGATCCATCCAAGATTCACAAGTGGGCTTCAATGTCTTAGACTTTCCTTTGATGAGCAACTATACATGCCATTGATAGGGGCTTTAGTATGACTTGTATGAGCACGTATCTTTGTTTTCAGTTATCAATATAAACAAGAGGCTCCATTTTTAGATCCCTTTGTGTTCGATGTTTTTTATTATGGGAATTTTAATTAAAACATTTAAGTGTGCTAGCTCTAATGGAAATTTTTTCATTTGGGATTTTACAATGGCATGAAAGTTATGCTTTCTATGATCCTAAGGGTACTTTTTTAATCCTAAATTTAGGATTTCAGCAGGACTAGTCTTCGGTGATCCTCCATAATCATCCTAGCTAGTAAATCACCCGATTTGAGTGGTTTTATATAACTACCCTAATTGGATGAATAATTTCATGTGCTAGAGATTTTCTAGTGGCAAGAATCATTATCTCTATTTAGAGGATATATTCTAGTGCTAAAGAAATAATAATACCTTCGAGAATATTTTAAATTGTAGGCGATCTAGATTTATGACAAAGGATATTTATCCGTGCAAATATAAGGGTAAAAGGGAAGAAAAAGAAAAGAGGAGATCCATCTAAGCTTCAGTGTTGCTTCAAGGGAACTCAAATTGTAGTAGTTGAAGGAATTTCCATGCTTCTGACAAATTGAGTATTGACAATAACAAAAGGATTTGACTTGTCTCTTCTACTGGGAAAGTGTATATCTTAGCAAGAAAACACAAGATCGTTGGATAAACGCCTATCTGCCAACACTATGCGGTCATGACCACCAACTCAAGGTCACAAGGGTCTGAACCACATTTTTGAAAGAGGTCAACATGCATTACACCAGGAGAAGGAGCACTCTTTAGAAGGTTTTGGGACCATTGTTGACCGAACCCATGATAGGTAGAGTTCCTTGTTGATTCAAGTTGTGGATTGAAGTCAGCAGGTCAATAACATTGCAAATTCTTGTGGTTGTTGGAAGTGCAATGGATCCATACAGTAAGGTTTGAAAGTGCATTGAGGGTACATCACCATCTGAGATCTGTGTATGGGATAACATAGGGTTGAGGAAACATTAGATCTACACTATTGAAGGACCTTTGAATTGAGGGCTGGGAAGGGCTTATCCAACAGATCTGTCACACAATAACTTGAACACATCAAGGGGTGGAGTTTCTGCAGGGTTGATTATTTGGTTTGTTACTTATATAACTTGAATTAATTCCCTGAACCAATTACGTAAGAGTATTTGAGAATTAATAATTTCCATTGGTGTCTTTATATTTTTCCTTTATGTCGATTATGCATGCCCCAAAAAATGCATCTTTCATGGGAAACCAAGTTAAGCATGTAGGGATTTATGTTCATCTACTAAATGAGACTGAGTTTCAACTATCTGTTGATTGTGTAACAAGGGTGTTTAAAGTCTCTTTCTAAGAAGGCTCAACCCCTATATATCAAGCTATGAACCACAAGTCAGGCATTTGATCTTTAGATTTAAATCAACAAACAAATAGGAAAATTTTTTTGTCATTGAGAGGGCAGAATTTCAAGCTTGAAGCAGAGGTAAAATAAGTCAAATTATGGAAGGTTGAATTAATTGTTGTTCTAGATTCCAAAGGGTTGTGTCAAATGCTCCTTTAGCTATGATAAAATATTCTCTAGTAGCATAGGTCTAGTTATATGAAATTATTGTTCCCATATTGCACAGTATGAGTTGGATTTTAAGATTCCCTTGCTCAACCAAACAGACTAGGGTTCATTATCATAATTTGGGCAAAACAATTATCTTGGAGATAGTTTGAATTAGACACTAAGGAGGCCAAATTATCTTATGTTTTGGTGCAAAAGAAAGCTTCGATTCCATTTAATGGACTGAGTATACTTAGAAATAATAGGTTCAATTCACTACATCAAGAAGGTCAAAATTATTCTTCAAAATAAGTCACGATATCTTACTTTATATTCATGCAATTTGTAATCGTTTCATCCTCTTTCAAGCATAGGTTGAGTACCCAACTTTCAAAGGTTAATTATCACAAGTAGAGATGTCATTTTCACTAGAATAACTATGAAGTTTAATCTTGTTTTGGATATATGTATCTATTAATTCCTTGACATATAAGAGTCGTAGAATTTCTTCATCAAAGGATAAGATAAATCTCTCAAGAAGTCCAACTTAGGAGTTGGGTATAATATATAGGTGTTGCTCCAAGGAGTTATTTCCTCATAGATTGTTGAAGCAACCCCAGGTTTATCTCCATGGCTTACATTTGCAATTATTGAACAACCCAATTCAAAAAAGAAAAGAAAAAAAGTTTAATATTTTGTCCCCATAAGGATGTTAGTATATGAGTCTGAGGATGTGAGTATATGATTTTGAGGATTTAATTATATGATTCTGAGTCTGATAAGCTATTTTAAAGGTTTGGTGCATACTCTTATATTAATGACATTTATACTGATAAGGACACATTGGCTAAGAAAGACTTTTTTAGTAGAATTCTGAAGTTTCATGCTCACTATTAGTAGTAATATCTCATATAGCATGCACACTAATATATTTTTAATGTGCTAGAGAAAAGGGAGAGAGAAGGAAGACTAAGTATTTGGATCCATATATTTGAAGCCATAATTTCATCATTTTACTTTTGGAATCACCATAGATTTCGACACATTAATACATCAATTTATTCTCTAGGATACAATACTTTTGTGGATAAAAAATTTCAACGAATTACGGGTTAGAAGAAAGAGAAAAGAAAATTTCCTTTCTCTCATAAGGTCCACGTTATTCTTCAGTATTCAAAGGATGTCTGGAAGGGCAATGTAAAAATTAAGTGTCTCTTTGCACTTGGATCTGAATTGCAATGAACGAATGAAGTCATAAACCTCTGTAAGTTGGAGTAATTAGACAAATGTCTATCCAGTGTGGTGAATCCATAATGGAAGAAACTCAATTGGGCTCTCAAACCATCCATGGTTACGTTAATACAACCCAAACTATGCGATCATCCTTGTGAAGAATTCAAGTTCACTATTTCCTGTTGTATTAGTAGGATCATAGCTTTAACATTGCCTCTACCGCCTTACAATAATGATATGACAAGGGAGATATTTCAATTGATTTTGGTAACCCTTCAAGGATTTAACAACATGAGGCTTCTTACCTTTCAGAAGCGATGCAAAATTTTGGAGTTGATGGAAGATTTTAGCTTTAGCACCTCTATGCTTAATTTGAAATGTGATGACATAATCTTTCAAATTTTCTAGACATTTTTTCACAAACCTTTAATTAGTTCATCAAGGCTGATTAAAAACAAGCATGAAAATTTTTTTGTCCTTGTTCCTAGAAGGATATGCCAATATCTTCAAAATACTCAGTTCCAAACTATTTTCCATTTGTTGGAAGGAATTAGATTTATCATGAACTGCCTATGATCTAGTGGTGAAGTGGGTCATGCAAAACATAAAATTTCTGAGAAGGGTGCTAACTAATAAGGAGCTTAAAATAATTGATGGAGGAAGCAAGAAAAAGGGTAGTAAAACCTATAGCAATGACAAATAAGAAGGACAACACTATTTTTTATTCGGAAGGGACATTAGGCACTTGAAAATTCATGTCAGTGTGTTGGATCCCTGTGATTTGCAAGATTGGCAAGAACAACTCTACAGGGAACCACATCAAACCACTTTGGAGTCCAAGGACCTAGCCTTACTGGAATTATAGAGGGCTATCTCTTTTTGTGTTTGTAAACGATTTATATTTATGCTTATGCTTTCTAATTTTAGGCTAGTTATGAAACTATGGGGTTTGTCTGTTTCTTTGATTGATTTCTTGATTAATTAATTCAGTGTTTCAGTTCAATAGATAGATTGTGAGAAGCATTAATCCATTGGGCTATGGAGTCATAAAATTTTTTAATTGTACATCAAATCTGCAAGGGTTTTCATAGGTAAAGCTAACTATATCAAGTGGATATTTTTATATTAGATGAAATATGAAATGACAACAAGTTGTAAATTTAGTAAAACTAAAGGGAAATTAAGAATCCTTTAACTATACTTCATCAAGAAATTACTTTAATATAATTATTTAAGAGGAACTAAAGAGCAGGGAAAACCATAAATTCCTTTAGCTAAACTCTACTATGTAAACCTTAAGACAAAAATCCAGCAATCCTAGAGAGAAGGACACCCCTGAATTCTCTAGCTATTACTTTCAGATGAAAAAAACATTCAAGATAACAGCCAGTGAAATTAAAGAGCAGAACACCCCTGAATTCTTTAATCAAATTTCAAAGAAGGACTTTAAAGCAAAACTTTAAGAAAAACCAAAGATCAGGGAAAACCACAAATTCCTTTGGCTAGACTCTACTGACTAAACTTCAAGGCAACAAGCTAGGTGGAACTAAAGAGAATTACACCCCTGAATTCTCTAATCAGACCTTGCAGAAGAAAACATTAAGATGAAAGAAGCATACATAATTAAGATGCCAAGACAAAATATCTTACTCAAAACTTATGTTCTTTTATCAAAGAAATGATGGACAATTTGAAAAATAGAAGAGAAAAATTTACAAAGAAGGATAACATCACCATTAACATAGCTCAAGAATCCTAAGAACGTGATTGTATTATTGATGTCCAAAACAGTTACAATAGTTCAGTCAATCAATCTTTGCAGCTCAGAGTCTGATCAAATCTAGCTTAGGTGTCAATCAACTAGCCCAACAACCAACCAACCTACAATAACAATGAACAATACATGCAATATCTATCTGCAAATGTGGAGGTGATCCTATTCTAGGGCTTCAGACTGTAGTTAGTATAGAGGAAATGTAATCTTGACCTTTCAGACCATGCAAGGCCTAAGGCAAGAATATTTGTGACTGACTCACTGTAATAATAACTTTTATCTTAACTGCTGAGCTAACTTTAGGATATTATTGACTTTTTGGCTTTAATATTAACTCTTTCAATAACTTCTAAGCTAATAAACTATATATGATTGCTTTATTAGATGTAGCTACTTTTATTGAAGTAAAATGAAGTTGTAGGTGGAAAATGTGTTTCGGAAGAAGTAAAGGTTGAGTGGCCTTATCATTTAGATCTGTCTTCTTTGTTAGTTTGCCTCTGATTTTTCATTTAAACCTGGATTTGTTTTCTCCTTAAATCTGCTTTATCTGTTTGATTCTTTTAATCTCCTTTCTATGTTTGATCTCTCTTCTAACCTTCTTATGTTTCTGTAATCTCTCTTTTAACCTTCCTTAACTGTGCTTTGTCTTTAATCCTTGTCTTCCATCTTTAACCTTTTGATTGATATTTTATTTCTTTAACCTCTGACTGTCATAGTGAAATCTTTGACCATGTTCTTTAACTGTGTTTTTACTTGTCTTTCTTCTTCGTGCAAACACTGTAAAAATTCTCCTCTTTTCCTTTATCCCGCCTTTCGAGGAACACTTGTTGCCTCCATTTGATTCCTTTAATCAATAAGGCTACTAGATCGTCACCTAGAGCACATTGATTTAATGATTTTTGGCCTTAGAGATGCAATTCATGCACTTTCCAAACACGTACATAACCTGAAAAATACGAAAATTTTATTAATAAAAATCAAGCTATGGACAGAGTCTGAGAAATGAAGGCTTGCAGGCAGCAGTGCCATTTGTGGATAGAGTCCGAAAAAACTGAAGGTTTTTGGCCTTCTACATTTTTTTATGTGTTATCGAGTCTTCGAGAGAGTTGTAGGAGTTAACATAGAGGATCAGGGTCTTAGGCATGTTTGAACTAGGGTCATCAGTTTTTTTTTGTAGGCAAGAGGCGGTTTAACAATTTTCGCATGGTTTATAGGCGGTGGGGAGGTTTACATTGGGAGGATGTGATACCATAGGGGTATTGACACATGGAGGGTAGGACAGGTGGTAATACTACCCATATCACAAGGTCAAATGGTTTTTAACCTTCGCACTTTTGGGGGTGCGATACGGTGCGTGGGCCATTGGATCAGGGAGGCAAAGATCTGATGGTGGTCGGGATTTGGTAGATGAGGGGTAGGTTTAGAAGGTGGGTCCTGGGAGGTATACGAATCTAAGGGTTTACAATAGTGTGGGGCAAGGGTTTTAAACATGATCGAGTTCTTTGTAAAGTGGGGCCTGGGGGATATTAAAGCAAAGGTGCTTAACTATAGAGGTAGGGGGTCAGGGTCGTATGAGAGTGGGGGTTTAGTTTAATAAGGTGGGGTTAAAACACAGAAAGCGTCAGGTTTTAAAAAAAAACAGGGTTTTTTTAAATAGTGGGGGCTTGAGTAAATTAAATTTCAAAATAATGTAAAAAGGGTTTTTACATTGTTTTGATTAAAAATCGAGGAAAATGAATGAAGCAGAGGGTTTTTAGTGGGGAAAGTGGGGTTTGAGGCAGAGGAAGGGGTTTTGGGTAGGGAAAAGGGTAAAAATGATGGATCTAGGTCAAATGTGGATTTTTAGAGCATGAGGATACTTGAAAAAGGCAAAATGAGAGATAGTGAAATAGGTTTGGTGAAGATAATGAAGGAAATGACATTTATGAAAATAAAATGATAGTCGGGGAATGTTTATTTTCAGTAGACTGTAGAAAATCCATAGTCATCTAGTGATACTGTAGAATACAAGAGACTAATAGTGGCTCGAGCTAGGGAGGGTAGCTCCTTTAGGAGGTGTCAACAATCTCAGATCTCTGATCTCTGGGCTTTTTAGATTAGTGCCTTATGTACTTGGTTGATTTTCTGTTTAGTAATATTGATCTGCTGCAACATTTGTGACTTTGGCTTTAAATATTGACAACCCTGCTTCCTTCAAACATATTCTGCCTACCGATCACTCTATTCTAACATTTTTTTATTTATCTTGGAGGTAAATTTAGACTTTCAAACCTTTGACATCATTTTTATTTTGAAAATAAAACTACCTATTTCTACCCTTATAACGTCCAAAGGCTCAGATTAAACTGATGAACTTTTTTTATTCTCTACCTAACTACTTATCTATTAAGGTTAAACAATTTGAAAAACATTTATTCACTAACTATTAACATGAAATTCAAAGCATGACTAAATCAAGATTAAACAGTTTAATTATCATGAATTGTGGCATTTTGGACAAGCTGCACACAATATTATTTTGCAAAAAGTAAACTTAAACCAAGGGCTTTGGTTTTGAATCTTTCCCTTGACACTCATCCCTTACTTTTCCTCCTTTTTTTCTTTTTTTTGGTTCATATTTAGACTTTGGAACCAATATCTTTTTCTCATCTATCTATTGATAAGGAAATTTTAAACAGTTTGGAAAATCTCCATTTCTAACTTAGCAACAAAAATTCAAAATTTGTTCAATTATGATTAGGCTGTATGATTTAACAAGACTTGCATTTCAAAAGTAGTGGAATTTTGACTTGCACACTTTAAAAAATATTATTTTTTGGTATGGGGCTTACCTTTTCTTTTATCTGCCCTCTTTTATTCTTTTCTTTCTTTATTTTGTATCAATTTTTCCAAGATTTTTATTTCATCAGTGTTATTTACAATGAAGAAAACTTTAAACTGAGCTTCTCAACTAAATAATTCTTGAGCATCGTGCCATTGACAGGACCTCCAAACAGTTATGTTCCATCAATTTCCTGTAAGAAAAATGCATTATTACATCTTGCTGAATGTATGATGTATGGACCTTTCCACAAGTTGTAAAATTTTCCATGCTTGCCTTTTTACTCTCTTCTTGAATCCCAGTTCAGCACTTTGTCTACAATGCTGAAATCATTTTCCTTGGTCCTTTTTTCAAACAACCTCTTGATATTTTCTTGTACTAGTTGTGTTCTGTTGTATACTCCTCTGGTTTCCTGGAGCTGAATGGTTTGGCTCATTCTTCTTTGTATGTCATTTTCTTTAGACTGCACTTCTTGAATGAGATTCATTACTAGCACTCCCAAGATTGTTGAGAAGACTACATCTATTCCATAGACTAGCTGAGAGGGTGAAATGTCAATTGATTTCTTTCTTGTTAGTTTGTCTGCCCATAGTGCATGTACTAGTTTTCTATGCCATCACTTCTTGTTTTCCTCCAGCAACTTTTTAATGATGTTCACCAAAATCTCGTTTTGAGGATTCAACCAACCCATTACGTTGAGGGTAGTAAGATGTAGAATTGTCGTAAGTAATGTGATATTTGTGGAAAAAGTCCACAATTTTCTTTGATTTAAAATCAATAGCATTGTTAGTAATTATTTTCCTAGGACAACAAAACCTAGATAGAATATTGTTCTCAAGGAAACTAATGATTAATGAGTCTATGGAAATTATGGAAGGGATGGACTCTATCCACTTAGTGAAATAGTCCGTTGTAGTAAGGATCCATTTATGCTAGGCAGAGGAGGTAGGGTAGATTTCTCAAATGAAATCTAGACCCCATTGTTGAAAAAGACCTTCAACAGAAATTGGATGTAAACGTAATGGCGTCAGTTTTTTTTTTACCCTCAAAGATTTGGGATTTATGACAAGAAATTACCATTTTGTGGATGCCTTGAAAGAGTGTAGACCAATAGAAACTAGCCCTAACGATTTTATTGACAGTTGTTTTCCAATAGAGATGGCCTCCACACTCCCCTTCATGAAATTCATGCTTAATCCTATCAACATCTTCTTCAAGAAAACATTTAAGAAATACACCACCAGAATTTTTCCAATATAAAACTTTATCTAAAATGCAGAAATTTATAGCCTTAAACTTCAAGAATTTGGCCTTTTTTTTGGACAAACCAAGAGGGAAATTAAGATTAAAAATCACATATAATATATCAACATACTAGGGTGATTTCATAAATGCTTCCTCAATAGATAGAGTCAATAGCTCCTCTTGTTCATCTAATGAGTGAATCATATTTATGTCTAGTGTTTGAAAATTTGTTTCAGCCATGAGTTTAGCCAATCCTTGTCCTTTGATTAGCTTGGTGGGCTTGATTGCCAGATCATATTTGAATATGAAAACAATCCACTCACCTCTTTTTCCATTAGGGTCTTGTGTGAGTATTTCTTTAACCATTGTATGAGGAACAAATGAAATGATGTGTAAATGAAAAATGTAGACTCTAAAATCTTTTAGTGCCTTGATTAAGGAAAACACCTGTTTTTCCATTATGTTATATTTCAGAGGTGCATCTCTCAATGCTTGGTTAGAGAAAGCTATGGGCTGCTCTTGTCCCATTATGTTCTTTTGTAGTCAGACAATAGCAACTGTGAAGATGAAGAAATCTTTGGTGAAGTTAGGGCTAATCAAAACTCATGTTTGTGCAAGTGCTTGCTTCACCTAGTCAAAAGATTTCTTTTCCTCTATCATCCACATGACTCCTATTTTGTATTTTTAGCATGTTGGTGATGTTTCTGAGTTCTTCAAGGTTTGGTATGAACCTTATTAAGAAATTTATCTTTCCAATCAAAGATTGCAACTCTTTGATGTTTCTTGGGTGACTGATTTGCAATATTGCCTCAATCCTTTTTGGGTAAATATTAATCCCTTCTTCAGATATGATATGGCCTAAGAGATTCCCTTCTTGAAGGCCAAACAAAGTTTTCTTGGGATTTAAATATAGGCCATACTTTCTACAGTTTTAAAAGACCTTCCTTAGATGACCTAGGTGTTCTTCATCAATTTTTTAGTAGACTGTGATGTCATCAAGATATATCACAACGAATTAAATATTTCTTCAGAAAAAACAATATCCATGGCTCTTTGAAAAGTGGCTCCAGCATTCATTAACCCAAAAGGAATTTTAACATACATGAAGGTGCCCCAAGGTGTAGTGAAATTTGTCTTGTGTTGATCATCTAGGTGTACCAACACCTGTTTTTACCCTAAAAAATCCATCAAGAAAAGATATCATTTTTGAGCCCACTACCCTTTTGCAGTATGTGATCCATTTTTGGTAAAGGGTAGTTGTCTTTTAGGGAGGATTTCTTTAAAATTCTAAAGTCTATAAATAGCTTAATTTCCACTGTCTTCTTCCTCACTGATACAAGATTTGAGACCCATTCTGAATACCTTAGTGGGACTATTATGTCAGCATCATACATTTTCTTTATTTATTTCCCAACTAGTGGTAGTTGGACAGGGTTTATTCTACGCAATTTTTGTTTAAAGGGCTTCTAGTTTTTTTTAGAGGGATCTTGTGTTGAATGAAATCTGTATCATAGGACTTCAAGTCTTCATAGCTCCAAGTAAAAACATTTCTGAATTTTTTGAATAATTCAATATATTTTTGTTTTATATGTGTTGGCAGTGTCTTTGACAGTTTTATCATTTTGGGTTCTTGTTCACTGCCTATATTGCATTCTTCTACATTTTTTTTAGTGGATTATATCTTTGGCTTGTTAGAAACATCATTAAAATCAAAAATTTCTTCAAGAGGGGCCAATCCTTTTGGCAAGGTGTTATGTCTGAACTACAACACTTCAAAATCTTCCTTTTTTGGATCTACACACAACTCTGTCTCATGGGGGTGTTCTTCTTCTAACATATTTATATCAGCATCATCAGGGGGCTCTGTTTTGTATGTTTGTTCCTCAACAAAGAAATCCTCTTCATGATTCTAGTATGTTTTTGGAATTTCAAGCTCATTTCTGGACTGCAGGAAATCTTCAATTTGTTTGTCCCCTTCAAAAAGTTGCCAATATTTTATATTATCAGGGACTGCTGGTCTGTATTTGACTTGTATTTTGTATTTTTTTTTATGATAAGATTTTTTATAAGTACTTGCTGCAAATTCTAGGCCATTGGCAAGGAATTTTTGATTTCTAGGGACAAAGGTAAGATCATATTCTTTTAATGTTTTTAGGAGATCAAGGGAATCATTATTATAGGCTCTTAATCTAGGATGTTTAGTTGCATACTCTCCACTAATCTGCCTAATGACTGGTTAAAAATCCCCATGGATAGAGATCCTTTTGGCTCCTAGTTTCTTGATTAATTGTAGCCCTAGAAGGAGTTCCTCATATTCTGCTGTGTCATTTTTACATTGAAAATTTAGTTTATATAAGTGACCTTTTGCATGGTTGTTCTCAGTGTTTTTTATCTAGACACCTGCTCCAGATTTGGTTTTACTACAAGAACCATCAAATCTCATGCTCCATAGAGGTTTAGTCTCATATTTTTTGTTATGTTCAACATTATATTGTTCATTTTCTATTTGGTCTAACTGTTCTTCTTATTCCTCTTCTTTCTCCACAGATTTTTCATTTCTTGCCACTTATTCATTAATGTTTTGATCATTGTAAAGGATAAATGAATCAAGGTCTATGTGGACAGAATAGAGAGGTGATTTATTAGGCTTTTACTGACTACTGACTATGTATTTCATGTGAGTTTTCCTATATAATCTTCTTGGTTGACTAAAGACTGGTATGGTAGCATAGGTCATGTCCATTTGGAGGGTGCCTTGCAGTTTAACTCCCCATGAGCGTGAAAGGAGCATGCCATATTTCAATATCCATTACTATGCTCTTGGCTGTTATTTGTGCTAGATTAACATGGAGATCTTTTATTAGTCCTAGGCATTTAACTCTACTGGAGTCATAGGAGTACCAGTCTTTGTATGGTCTACTTATCTCAAGACCTAGTCTTTCCATAAATACCTTTGGCATGAGGTTATGTGAAGCTTCTGAATCTAACATGGCATTTTGGACGATCTTGTCATGGATGTTCAAACTGAAATAAAATGGAGGAACACCTCCTTCTCGAAATTTTCCTTCTAGTTCTGGTCCAAACAAAAAGTCAAGTTTGTCATCATTTAAATTTACAGAATCAATGTTTTCTCCTATGTTTAAAGCTTTCAAAACTTGGGATATATATACATCTTTGCCAACTAATTTAGTAAGAGGTATGGAAATGTTTATCTTGGCAATCTCATTCTCTATACTGAAAGGTGTTTATGTTTTTGGCAGATTTAGATCAGTTTTATCAGACACTATCTTTTCAGCAAATTCAACTTGTTGAGTTTTGTTTGGGATCTCAGTTAAAAAAAATTTGCTAGGGATACTTGTTGATGTACTACTGTTGCTTTGGTTGCCATTGTGTTGGCTATTTTGTTTTTATTTTGATTAGAACTTTTAACCATTATGTTTGATGTTTCTACTATCTTTTTAGGATAATTTTCAGGGGTCTTCCTAGCAGAAATTTTAGGTTTGTTTCTCTTGGGAGTGTCATGGGTTTTGTTACTTCTGAGTTCATACTGCCTATGTACTTCCATAATAGCATTTTCAAAGCCTTGTTTATAGTCTTTAGATTTTAGGCTTTCTTCAAATTGAGTTGGGTAAAACTAAAAAACATCCTCATTATTCACTCCCATTAGATTGATTTGACTTTGTTCTGGTTCTTCTATCACTCCCTCATCCTCATCAACATAGTTTTCTTGGAAATAAGGTCTGATTTTCTCGTCAGACCCTCTCTGCTCTCTTTGTCTTATTTGAGGAGGATTTCTCCTAAAATTTTTGTTTTGTTTCTTGTTTCTATTTTGAGGGGTTGCTTGGTTTTCTCTAGGGTAAGATTTCTCATTCATTTTTACTCTCTATGTTGTTATGACATCCCCCACTGAGCTGGGATGTCTAATGACAAAGAGCTCATTCCACAAAGAAAATATAACAAGGACCGCATGGACTATCAAAAGCCCCTTTTGCACCTATTGAAACTCTTGAAAGGGCTAAAAATCCACTTTTCCACTTTTAAAATTCTCATTTTAACAAATCTGGCCTCTAAGCGCATTTCGGCTTAAGCCCTCGGCCCTCATTTCTCATATAACCCTGTTTTATGACCGATGGCTAAAAGTCCTTAAGCCCTCTTTTTCCATCGGAGTTCGCTGATTCCTAAATTCATCCGTTTTCTCTTTTGATTCATTGTTGAGGTCAATCTATGCCGAAGAGATCCTGACCATCGATTTCTACAGATCCGACAGCCATCGCACATCAACTTCCCATCGCACATTGCACTTTGCTTCATACAAATTTCGTTGATCTCTCCTAGATTCAACAGTCTCCACTTCGCCTCCCTTCACCTTCCCATCGACATCGCAGAACAACAATTCCCTTTTCCACTTCCCAAACCTTTTGTCCCCTGCCAATGTGATTTGCTGATCGCATCTCCACCGTCCGATCAACCCCGATCTATGACATGTATTCACTGTGGGGGCACCCGACCATAGTGGCCTGTACTCCTCAGTGCCCTCATAGTTGACTCCTTTGACTACGGTAAATCTCCATCTAACAGTCCATATACACTACGGGGGCACATGCCAAGAATTTGATCCATACGCCAAGTGCCCCCGCAGTTGATCCTTGTCGTTGATCTCCATCATGATCCAATGGCCCACATCACTCCTGCTTTATAACCCCACAACTGATCATCCCGCTACACGACAAGGTTGATGATGTCATCGCTAATCCCACTCAATCATGCAAGTATGTACGTCGTGTTCATCTGTAGCCATTGATCTAGATTGCCCAGGTCAGACAACTCTCATTCATCTTCGCGTTCATTTCATCACATAACATAATCACGTTGTTTCTACACAAAATGGGTGGTTTTGTAAAGGCACACGTTACCCACCTAACTGTATTATGTTCATTTGGCCCATTACCACTTACTACTTCAACCCCGCATGAAAACCACTACGATTTTCCACAAAACCACCTTCTACACAATTTCACACCAAACCAAATTTAAACATTGTTTTCACCATGGAAACATTCCCATTGAATTCCAATGCCTCCACACTGCTCTTTGGCCTTCACCCGAGCCTTCTGAAGTAGTCAACCACTCATTGCATAATTTATTTAATCAGTTTACTGTCTATGCAGTTCTTTCATGGTATTTTAAGTGTGCATGCCCTCTCATAAGCCAATCATAGTGGTTTAAAGCTGAGGATGACGATCCTCATGCCCAAGAAGTAGAGAAGAATGATAAAGAGGTTCAGTTTCACGTCTTAGTCAATGGATCATGACCATTGGCCATCCTACAGGAACCTCCAACACAGAATGCCAGTTCTTCCACTACTAGCGGTACTGCACCCTCCAGCACGGAAGGCCAGTCCTTCCCACGACTAACAGTATTGTATTTGCTAGCAGCAGCAGTGGCTCCACCTCATCAAGTAGCAATGATCATTCACGAAGGGGCCTGTGTGGCCCTTTTACCTTATGTTCTATTCATTTTGTCATTTCGGGTGAAATCTTTAGATTCACTCCTGCAGTTTTTACTTTAAGTTTAGTCAATTGTTACATTTCAGTTAGAAATGGCTTTAGGCCTTTTTGTATTATGATGGGAAGTAGTTTTACCTCCTCATCATTTTTATTTTGATTTAGACCTGCAACAACATACCAGCACACAAAGAAGATATTTTCCCAAAATAAATTCTCACACATAGGAATTAGTCGTTATAAAAACATGAAGCAAAC
This sequence comes from Pinus albicaulis, assembly GCA_034641835.2. Lineage (NCBI taxonomy): Eukaryota > Viridiplantae > Streptophyta > Pinopsida > Pinales > Pinaceae > Pinus > Pinus albicaulis. The sequence continues at coordinate 1,138,942,871 of CM076574.1, forward strand.
ACTAAGAAAAGGTTCCAGATTTTCCAAAGGACTCAGTAGTTCAAGTGTTCTGTATGTATGTTGTATGAATTTTGATAAGTTGATGTTGAAGATCGCGTAGGGACTCAGTAATAAGAAGCTTTGTTGGAATTGGGTATTCCGCTCTAGATGATTTATAGTTTGCAACTCTTCTCTATGTTTTTAATACAAATGTTCATTTTTCATATCTCCACATTTCTTATATCTATGCTCTGGAATGTGAGTGCTCCCATGTTGAAATGTGAATTTATCACTACAGATACTCATTTTTACTCATCTATAGCGCTTTAAATATAGCTCAGGCAGGATACTTTGTTTCATTTTCCATCTCTTCCATCATTCTTCTGATATTAACTACAATGGATTCTTGTCTTTGAAATTGTCTAGATATATGGATTCTTATCTCTGCATAAGCCTATTATATATGGATTCTTATCCTTGAATAATCCCGGTTATAGTTAATATCTCACTAGATCTTCTGCCACAGTCATCGCCCACATATTACTTGATATCTGTGTGTTCATTTTAGAAGTATAACCCCTTTACAACATTATTTCTTAAAGCTATATGATGCATTTACTTATTGAATTTTGTACTCATTTTCTGTTGTTTTCCTAGTTTTTGTGTTTAACTTTGGGGTTTTGGTTCCACCCTTATTAAAACCATTCATCTGAGTGATAATAGCATGAGAGCCTAGCATTGTCAACTGAAATCATTTGAGCCATATGCTCCTTGCATTTAAGAGTCCTAGGCACTGGTATTTATACAACTCAAGGCTGTCTCTAGGAGATACAATATCTTTCTGGCGCCGTTACCGGAGAAATAATTTGAAAATCTAAATTTATTTGTAGTCGTAGCTTTCCGAAAGCCACACCTGAGGTCAGATACATCCTAGTTGGGAACACCTTCAGTGTTCAACCCAAAGAAGATTTTTCACAAGAGAGGTTCGAGAGAAAGACAATCATCTTATACATATATTCCCAGATTCTCCTTGGAATATTCTTCATCCTCCTCTCAATTAGCTCAATATCAAGGTGCTGATTCTACTTCAAAAACCCTTGATTATACTTCTGATAACCCCTCCCTAGAAAATATTAAAGTAAAAGATGAGGAAAAACATGTAGATACCACGAGATTCTTTCTGCATCCCACTCTAGAAGCCAAACAAGTTAAAGAAGTAACAGAGGTTTCCGCTGCTCATATTCCCACAGTTCAATCAGCCCCTCAAGCCTCTATTCAATATATCCCCATTGTCATACATACATCTCTTCCACAACCTCCGATGGTTGTTCTTGGTTTCCTGCTGAACAAGTATGCCCCCCTAGCATTGCCTCAGATCCTAAATGACATGCCTCAGGATTATTTAAAGATCCTACCTCATTTCAATGGAGAAAATTATTTTGAAGCTCAGAAACAATTGGAAGTTTTATGCGCCTTCGCAGAGAATTTCAATGTTGAACATCTGGATGTGGTGCTGAGATTTTTTTTCTAGTCCCTAGATGGAGTTGCCATAAAATGGTTTAAGACCTTGGGCAACCGCTCCATTAATAATTGGGAAGAAATGGAAAATGCATTCACAAGGAAGTGGGGAGAGAAGAAAGATCATGGATACTGTCTTACGAAATTCAATTCTTTAAAAAAGAGACATAACGAAGATGTATCCGAGTTTATTAAGAGATTTAATAAACTATATACCAACTTGCCTGTAGAAATGAAGCCACACCAGATCACTGCTAAAGTGTTGTTTGTAGCAGCCTTTGAGTCAAAATTCGAATTCACCCTAAGGGAGAGGAAGTCTGCTACTTTGGATCAGGCTCAGACCGATGGACTAGAAGTTGAAGTTAACTTTGCTTCCACAGGAAAATCTAGAGGGAGGCTGGACCATGATTCTATGCACGGGGGGAAAGAGGAAGCATCTACCTCTTATCAAGATAAAGAGGTAGCAGATTACAAAATCGACGAGATGAATAAAATGATCAAGAACCTTTCAAGCAAGCCGGTGAAGCTTGAGCTCGAAGAAAAAAACTCATCCTCCAAGCCATTCCAAGCTGCTCTGAATAGGGGTTATAACCCTCAATACAGAAAGCCTCCTTTGAAAATATTACAAAGAGATTGGAAGGAGTAGCAAGACCACATACAACCCCCACTGTATCTGGAAGGGAAGATGATGGCCTTGCCGAAGACATCCCTGATGGGCAAGAGGATAAATATCTTGCTTACTCAAATGGTGATTAAGTTGAGTCTTATTTGCAAGAAATTGAAGGAGTGGAGCTTTCCTTGAAAGAAGAAGAAGAAAAAATGAGCGCTACTGAAGATCCAAAGATCGATGATTACTGTAAGAAATTCGTGGACTTCATGCAGGAACAATTCAACAGAAAATATGATCTCAGGTCCTCTAGAAAGAGAAAATTCATGCAAGAACAAGAAGAGGAGATGCCTCAGAAGGAGATAGTTGTTTAGAAAGTCGAAGATAAAGGTAAGAGACCTATAACTGAGCCTTTGCATTCTAATGACTCCATTCCTTCCTCTTCTACGTTGGCCTCTAACTCAAATACAAAATTCAAGCCTATCCTAAAGGAAGAAAAACCTCCAGCTGAGAGTAAAGAGCCAAAGGAAAGTCCCATAGAGAAGTCTCCCTCTGATTTTAATCTTCAAAAAGAACTGGAAAAAGTTAAAATCCCAGTCCCCCTGACTGAACTGCTAAAATAGCCTGTATACCAATCTCAAGTGTCTTCTTTCATACTTCATCAAGGAGTAGCCCCAATCCCAAATATTTTAAACCTTTAGGAAGAAAGGCCTATGGTCATGTTCAGTCCTCATGTCGAGGAGTTATATGTTGTGACTCCTCCTTTCTATGTCTCCGTAGTAATTCATGACCTGTTATTGCATAACTGTATGTTGGATTATAGAGCATCTCATAACCTCTTGCCCCTCTCAGTGATGGAACAATTAGGGCTGCAGATCACTCGCCCATATAAGGATCTCTACTCTTTTGATTCTAAGAGAGTCAAATTCCTAGGGATGATCAAATATTTGGTGGTGAATCTAGTCGAAATCCTAGCTAAGAGCGTAGTAATGGACATAGTAGTGGCTAACATCCCAACTTGGTTTTGGATGATGTTATCAAGATCATGGGGTACCAAAATTGGAGGATCTATAAAGCTGTACCTAACCTATGTGACCACCCCTATGTTTCGAGGTCAAGAAAGGAGATTATACTGGGAAACAAGGTCTGTGAAGATGGTCACTAAAGCTGATAATTTAGTAAATTCATTGGTATACAACAAAGAGGGTGAGTTTTCTTATCTAATTCTTGAAGAAGACCAAGATTATTTGCAGGAGCCATATTTCTGTCAAGTAAAGACTGAGCAGTATTCAAGTAATGAAGAAGGTGGACTTTGGACCTTGCACTTTGATGGAGCCAACTCAAAGGAAGGGAATGGAGCTGGGGTTCTCCTGATTTCCCCTACTAAACAACTGGTCCCATTATATTTCAAATTGGAGTATGAAGCCATGAACAATGTGGCTAAATATGAAGAATTTCTCCTGGGTCTACAAACAAAAAATAACATGAATATTCATAGCTTGAAGGTTCTGGTAGATTCAAAAATAGTGGTGAGACAGGTAAGAAATCAATGTCAAGCTAAGCACCCAAGACTAAGGGCTTACAGGAATGAGGTTGCTTGGTAAATAATTTCTTCTTAGCATTCAATATAGAATTTATGCCAAGCCACCAGAACAGAATGGTAGACTCTGTCACAGTAGCTGCAAGCACTTTTTGACCACCTCATAACCCCCTCTTGAGGTATGAAATAGAGTTTCGCTACCATCCTTCCATCCCTAAAAATGTCAAACACTAGCAAGTGTTTGAAGATGAAGAGCAAGTAAAAAGATTCATGGAGACTGTTGGGGAATTCTCCAATATGGACATACATGTTGGTGAGGAGGAAACTGAGGACCTTCCTCAGAATAAATGGTAGGATACCATGGTTGTGCACAAGGTTTTTTAACCTAAACAGAATGTGATACCCAGAGGACTGGTCCCTCTGGAGAGACTATTTGATAAGAACGATGTCCCCATCAGGCCGAACAAGATCCTTGAAGAAAATCAGGTAGATGACCTGAACCTCAGCACTGAGGCCAATCTAAAGATTTTGAAATTGTCTAATAAGGTACCTAAAGAATACAAAGAGCAATATCAGAAGCTATTTCAAACATACAAAGATGTCTTTTCCTGGTGCTATCAAGATTTGAAGACCTTTCGCATCAACATTATCCAGCACAAGATTCCATTAAAGGGAGATGCTAAGCCACACAAACAGAAATTAAGGTAAATTAGTCCTTTACTCCTCCCCTCCATAGAAAAGGAAATCAAGAAACTATTGAAGGCTAAGATTATTGTGCCACTAAGATATTTTGAATGGGTGGCCAACTTGGTCCCAGTCCAAAAGAAGAATGGGGAAATAAGATTGTGTGTTGACTTTCTGAATTGAATAGAGCATCTTTGAAAAAAAATTATCCGCTGCCCAAGATGGACCATATATTTCAGAAGGTGGTAGGATCTTCAAGGATATCTATGATGGATGGCTTTTCTGGGTATAATCAAGTAGAAATTCTTTCGGAGACTAAAATAAAAATGCATTCACTACTCTTTAGGGAACGTTTATGTATGCTCAAATGCTATTTGGATTGATCAATGTGGGGGCTACATTTCAAAGGGCTATGGTCATTTCTCTCATGGGGGAACAAGACAAATTCATGGTGGTCTACTTGGATGACATCACAGTCTTCTCAAAGGATGATGCTGAACATATAGATCACTTGCGCAGAACCTTTGATAAGTGCCATAGGGATGGATTTTCCTTAAACCCTCAAAAGTCTCCATTTGCTTTAGAAGAGGGTAAGCTGTTGGGACATATTGTAATAAAGGCAGGGGTGAAAATTGACCCGAAGAGGGTAGAAGTCATATATGGTATATCCTTGCCCAAAAACAAGAAAGAGGTCCAAGTTTTTCTTGGACATATCAAATTCCTGAGAAGATTCATACCGAACTATGCAGAGATAGTTCGGTACATAACTGAGATGATGAAGAAGGATAACAAAGTAAAATGGACTATTGAGTCACGTGAAGCTTTTAACAGAATTAAAAATGCTTTTGTAGAAGCCCTAGTGTTGGCCGGACCTGATTATGCAAAACCTTTCATGATATTTTCATTTGCATCTCCCGACACCATTGTAGCTATATTATTGTAGAAAAATGAGGAAGGTTATGAGCAACCTATTGCCTTCTTCAGCCAAGTGCTTCGCAACGCTGAGCTAAAATATAACATCCTAGAGAAACAGGCTTATGCATTGGTCAAAGCCCTGAAGGCTTTTTTGATGTATGTGTTGTAGTCAGCTATAACTGCATTTGTACCCACAACAGCTGTAAAAGACATCTTGATTCATGGGGATAGTGAAGGAAAGAGAGGCAAATGGATAGCCAAAATACAGTGCCCCACTAAGCTAATAAAGGGACAGGGATTAGCCAAGATCCTTTCTGAATCAAACTGTTAGGATTTTTGGATAAATTTATCTATGGTGGCAAATGAAGAGTTTGGGAGAGAAGATGAGCAGTGTGGGATAGAAACTGCTACACAAAATACCCATATGAAGTACCTTCTCAGTCCATGGTAGAAAGAAATTTTAGAGTACCTCTTGACTCTAAGATTTCCTCCAAGCTGCGATAATGAAAGGTATAGAATGCTAAGGCTCAAAATATCATAAGTTCATCGTAGAAAATGGTCGTTTATATTGGAGAGACCCATCAAACATACTACTTTTATGTTTCATGGAGAATGAAGTAGAAGAAGTGATGGCAGAATTCCACGAGGGCATCTCTGGTGGCCACTACAGCTAAAGGGCCATGGCACACAAGATTCTGAAGGCATGATTTTTCTGGCCAAAACTTTTTGGGGATGTTTATGCTTGGGTGAGGGCGTGTTAAAAATGTCAGAAGTTTGCTGAAAGGAAGAAGTTCACACCTTTTCGCATGATCTTGGTGCACATAGAAGAACCTTTCTAGTAGTGGGGAATCGATTTCATCGGAGAAATTCATCCTGCCTCAAGCAGGCAACACAGGTGGATACTAACAGCCACCGATTAATTCACTAAATGGGTAGAGGTTGTGCCAGCAAGGAATGCTATAGACACAGTGGTGATCAAGTTTATGGAAGATAACATTATCTCAAGGTTTGGTTGTCCTGCTAAGATTGTTACAGATAATGCTTAGGCTTTTAAGTCTACCAAATTTATCATTTTTTTCTAGTATTATAATATTGTAGTAGGGAACTCTACTTCATATTACCCACATGAAATGGATTGGCAGAATCCTCAAACAAAAAATTGGTGAGGGCATTAAAAAAGGCCATAAATGAAAACCAGAAGAACTGGGATTCACAGCTTAAGTTCGCGCTATGGGCAAACATAATCACCAGTAAGAGGTCAACAGGAAAATCACCATATGAATTGGTTTATGGTAGAGCAACAGTTTCCCCGATACAATTGGCCTTACTTGTGGCTAGGTTCATGCAGGATTTTCAAGACGAACCAAACGATATCACCAAAAGGATGAATCAGTTAGTAGAGTTGGAGAAGACTCGAAGTCAAGTAAATCTGAGGCTAACTAAATACCAAGAGAAAATGAAAGACTTGCTTGATCAGCATTCTAAAGGTAAAGAGATGCCAGTCGGAGATCTAGTGCTAAGATGGGACATAAGAAGGGTTGAGAAAGGAAAGCATGGAAATTTATATCCTCTATGGTTTGGACCTTTCAAAATTGTAGAAATCGGAGGAAACAATACTTTCAGACTAGAAAATCTACAGAGTGATCTGCTCGAAGCCCCTGTGAATGGGAAATTCTTAAAACCCTTTTTCCAGTATTGATTCAGGCCAAAATGTTTGTTGTATGATATTGTACATTATTCAGTTTCTTTTAATTTTGATGTTTGCTATTTTGATTTTCCATGAAGACAGAAGAGATGACATCAAGGGACTGTGTTCACAAGAATAAGGCTAAAATAGGTCTATGGAGTTCTCGACTAAAAAGAAAATATAACAAGGACTGCATGGACTTTCAAAAGCCCCTTTTCAACTTATCGGAACCCTTGAAAGGGCTAAAAATCCACTTTTCCGCTTTGAAAAAGCTCATTTTAACATATCGGACCTCTAAGCGCCTTTCGGCTTAAGACCTCGGCCCTCATTTCTCATATAACCCCGTTTTATGACCGAAGACTAAAAGTCCTTAAGCCCTCTTCAGCCATCGGACTTCGCTGATTCCCAAATCCATTCGTTTTCTCTTTTGATTCACCACCGAGGTCCATCTATGCCAAAGAGGTCTTGACCATCGATTTCTGCAGATCTGAAGGCCATCATGCATCACCTTCTCGTCACACATCGCACTTCGCTTCATCCAAATTTCTAGTCCCTCAGCTCTTTTTCCACCGATGTGTGAAAATCCGACGCAATCTGAAGCATTGATCTCCTTCTACAGATCTAATGGTCATTGCTCCATCACGCGACCCCCATCCATCGCACATTGCACATCACCGTTTCCATCCTACTGTTATATTTTTCCGTTGATATGCCGATCCCTCGATGTAATCCTAAACGTTGATCTCTCCTAGATCCAATGGTCTTTGCTCCATCACCCTTTGCCTTCCCATCAGAATTGCACATTCACAATTCCCTTTTCCACTTGCCAAATCTTTTGTCCCCCACCGATACAATTTCTTGATCGCATCTCCACCGTCCAATTAACCTCGATCTACGACACGTATTCACTGTGGGGGCACCCAAACTTAGTGGCCCATACTCCTCAGTGCCCCTGTAGTTGACTCCTTTGATTGCGGTAAATTCCCATCTAACGGTCTATATTCACTACAGGGGCACAGGCCAAGAATTTGATCTGTACCCCCAAGTGCCCCCACAGTTGATCCATGTCGTTGATCTCCATCATGACCCAACAGTCCACATCACACCCGATTTATAACCCCACAATTGATCGTCCTGCTACACGACATGGTTACTGATGTCATCGTCGGTCCCACCCGAACACACAAGTACGTCTGTCGTGTTCATCTACAGCCATTGAAATCGATTGCCTAGGTCAAATGACTCTCATTCATCTTCGCGTTCATTTCATCACATAACATAATCGTGTTGTTTCCATGCGAAATCGGTGGTTTTGTAAAGACACGTGTCACCCACCTAACTGTATCGTGTTCATTTGGCCCATTACTGCTTACCACTTCAACCCCACCCGAAAACCACTCCGGATTTCAGCAAAACCACCTTCTACACAATTTCACACCAAATCAAATTTAAACATTTTTTGCACCATGGAAATTCTCTCGCTGAATTCCACTTTCTCCACACTGTTATTCCGCCTTCACCTGAGCCATATGAAGTAGTCAACCACTCATCGCAGGATTTATTTAATCAGTTTACTATCTGTGGAGGTCTTTCATGGCATTTTAAGTGTGCAAGCCCTCTCATAAGCCAATCACAATAGTTTAAAGCTGAGCATGAAGATCCTCATGCCGAAGAAGTAGAGAAGAAAGATGAAGATTTTCAGTTTCACGTCTTAGTCAATGGATCATGACCATTGGCCATCCTACATGAACCTCCAGCACATAAGGCCAGTTCTTCCACTACTAGTAGTACTGCACCCTCTAGCGTAGAAGGCCAGTCCTTCCGATGACTAACAATATTTTCTTCTCTAGCAGTAGTAGTGGATCCACCTCATCAAGCAGCAATGATCATTCACGAAGGGGCTTCTGTGGCCTTTTTACCTTATGTTATGTTCACTTTTTCATTTCGATTGAAATCTTCAAATTCACTCCTACGATTTTTACTTTAATTTTAGTCAATTGTTACATTTTAGTTAGAAACGAATTTAAGCCTATTTGGAAGATGATGGGAAGAAGTTTTACCTCATCAAAAATTTTGTTTTGATTTAGACCTGCAACAGCATACCAGCACGCGGAGAAGATATTTTCCCAAAATATCTTCTCACACATAGGAATCAGTGGTTATAAAAACAGGAAGCAAACACTAAGAAAAGGTTCCAGATTTTCCAAAGGACTCACTAGTTCAAGTGTTCTGTATGTATGTTGTATGAATTTTGATAAGTTGATGTTGAAGACCCCGTAGGGACTCAATAATAAGAAGCTTTTTTGGAATTGAGGATTCCGCTCTAGATGATTTATAGTTTGTAACTCTTCTCTATGTTTTTAATACAAATGTTCATTTCGCATCTCTCCACATTTCTTGTATCTATGCTCTGGAATGTGAGTGCTACCGTGTTTAAATGTGAATTTATCACTACCAATACTCATGTTTACTAATCTATAGCACTTTAAATATAGCTCAGGCAGGATACTTTGTTTCATTTTCCATCTCTTCCATCATTCTTCTGATATTAACTACAATGGATTCTTGTCTTTGAAATTGTCTAGATATATGGATTCTTACCTCTGCATAAGCCCAGTATATATAGATTCTTATCCTTGAATAAACCCGATTATAGTTAATATCTCATTACATCTTCTGCCACAGTCATTTCCCACATATTACTTGATATCTGTGTGTTCATTTTAGAAGTCGTCCCCCTTTATAGCATTTTGTCTTAAAGATGTCTGATGCATTTACTTATTGAATTTTGCACTCAGTTTCTGCAGTTTTCCTAGTTGTTGTGTTTAAATTTTGGGTGTTGGTTCCACCCTTATTAAAACCATTCATCTGAGTGATTATAGCATGAGAGCCTAACATTTTCAACTGCAATCAGTTGAGCCATATGCTCCTTGCATTTAAGATGTCCTAGGCATTGGTCTTTATACAACTCAAGGCTATATCTAGGAGGTACAACACTCTCCATCATCCTTTCCATGGTTCCAATCTTAGTATCAGATGATGAAGGTGTATCCTCATCCCTATATGTGACTCCCTTTTCATTTTCCATTTTTTCCCTTTTGGCAATCAGATTTTCCTCTACACTTAATGCACCCCTCTGCATGTCTTCTAATGTAATAGGGTTTCTTTCTCTTAGTTGGTAATCCATCTCTGGATCAAAGCCATCTGGAAATTCTATTAAAGCTAGGACTTTTGGAGGTTTTATGTGAGGAGGGAGGGCATTATATACACTATTGAACCTAATGCAGTAATCTTGGACACCTTGTTCAACATTTATTCTAATGTTTTCATAGTCTAATAAGATTTGGAGAGGGTTTTTCTTGACTTCCCATTTTTTTAAGAATAGTTGGTGAAAAGTATGGAGGTCATGTATATTATTATGGGTTAGGCCTTTAAACCATTTTCTTGCCTTTCCCCCTAAGCTTTGACCAAAAAATTTTAGTTTAATAGTTTCATCATATATTTCCTGTAAAAATAGTCATTCATTCTATCCACATGTAATTGAGTTGTTGTAGAAGTACTGGCATCATATAAAGGAATTTTGGACTGATAGTTCTATGGTAGAATAGCTAAAGGAAATGGTAGAAATAATGCAGCATACCATGTTTCCATGGCTCGTGGTTGAAGAAATGAAGGAGGGTTAAGAAGTGGAGGATTCACAAAAGGAAGTAAGTGGTTAGATGGAGGAAGGTGAACAATGAGGGTTGAAGTTAGTACAATAGGATTCTGCTTTAAGATGGATGGGTCTAAAGCTATCTGAGTTATCCAACTTTGAGATCTAGTCCTAGACAAGATTTTCTCTATGGGTGAGTTAGATAGGATATTCTGCAAGTCTTTAAGGTTTTCAAGTAGGGAACTTGCTTTGTGAATTGGTCTGCTAACAGTTGGATTTTCGGATCTAGGAGATTTCCTTAGGATTCTCTCAGGATTGTCAACTATTGTAGGAGGGTTTGGGTTTTGATGGGATCTTGTACAGATTCTTATAGAAGCCATAACTTGGACCCAAGGTTCAGATAGGTTGAAAGGTTTATAACAATATAAAAAAAATGATCTGTAAAATAAATACTTAATCTGAAAATTATTCTTGCTAGGTTATTTTTGAGGTTTGATGATATCAAGATTTCTCAATAATTCCCCAGTGGAGTTTATAGAAAACCAGTGGAGTTAGCAGGCCTACTGAAAACTAGTGGAGTCACTAGGTGAAGGATTTTTAATTGTTTTGAGGTTGGCTATTGTCCACCATCAGCAACCAGATACCATTATTGGCTAACACTTGAGTTATATAAATTTTTAATGGGGTTTTTTGAGTTCTTGAGGAAATTTAAAGCTTTTTTAATTACTCAGACTCCCTAGTATGGTCGCCATTATGTTGGATCCCTGTGATTTTCAAGATTGGAAAGAATAAATCTCTAGGGAACCACATCAAACCACTTTGGAGTCCAATGACCTAGCCTTCCTAGACTTAGAGAGGGCTCTCTCTTTTTGTGTTTGTAAATGATTTATCTTTATGCTTATGTTTACTGATTTTAGGCTAGTTATGAAGTTCTGGGATTTGTCTGTTTATTTGATTGATTGTTTGATTAATTGATTAATTGTTTCAGTTCAATAGATAGACTGTGAGAAGAATTAAACCATTGGACTATGGTGTCATAAAAGGTTTTAATTTTACATCAACTCTGCAAGCATTTTCATAGGGCAAGCTAACTATATGAAGTGGATGCTTTTTATATTAGATGAAATATGAAATGACAACAAGTTGTGAATTCAGTAAAACTAAAGGGAAACTAAGAAACCTTTCGCCATAATTCATCAATATTGATGTGTTTGATGGAGTGGTGGTGAAAAAAAACAACAGCGGAGCTCTGCACCGGGCCGACCTCCATGAACTATGGTTTGCTAGTTCTGGTGTTGGCTACCCTCAGTAGTCCTTCTCCCCCATTCATATCTAATGCAAACCATTACTTGGATAGCTTCATGCTTTCCGATGATCGACTCTAGGTGGGGGGAAAATGCTCTCCCCTCTACAGGCCAACCTCAACCAGTGAATGTTGTAGGGGATAAAAACGTCAATCCACACAACATTTTCCCATTTCAAGAAAACACAGGGGCGACACCCAGAGTGTAGAACAATAATATACAAGTAGCAACAGTCGTGAATATGAAATCCACCACTTGCATACCAGAGGAACCTAAGAAAATAGTGATTGAACTCCTTGTACATCACATCAATGGTAGAGTTCAATTCATGAAAGATCATGCATTGATAGGAAATTTCATGGGCTTCTGGCCCACAGAAAAAACATTGAGAGGATGGATAGCCTCGAAATGGAAACCCAAAAGACACATAGAATTGCAACTGTGTGATAAAAGATTCTTCAACATTCTCTTCACCTTTTCTAATGACAAAGATAGGATTATGGATGGAGGGGCATACTTCTTCAACACCACAGGTCTGTACCTCTGACCATGGACTGAGCGCTTCAACCCAGATAAATAGGATCTAACTTGGGAACTTGTCTGGATCCATCTCTACTGTCTCCCCCAAGACTATTGGGACGAACTCAGTCTTCAAGACATAGGAAATTTCGTAGAGGAGTTTTTCAATATTCTAGAAGAAACCAAAATCAACCTCTATGCAGCCTACGCTCGCATCTGTGTTTACATGAATCTAGTTGAACCAATCCCAGGCAAGGTAAGTCTCTTTCATGAAGAATTTGAATGGAATCAAATTGTTTATTATGAACATATTCCTTTTAGATGTAGGAAATGCCATCAAAATTGGAATCTCATCAGAGACTATCCCCTAAACAGGAAAGAAACAGTTGAAAAGGATCTAGCAAAGAGGAAGTAGAAGGATTCATGAAGGTAGCAAGTAAAAAAAGACACAAGAGAGCTACCCTGCAACAGAAAAAAATGACCTACGACCAACAATAGATTTGTAGCCCTTAATCAGTTAAGAGAAAATGAACTTTTACTAGTCAATGAAGTAGGGAGCACCTCCACAAGGCAGGTCCAACCCTCTATGGCTCAAAAATAGAAGCTTCCACTGGAAAATTTCATAAAATATCCGAACACCAATACTGAAGAGGAAAAAATTCTAACAAAGGGCAAAGAACCAATGATGGAAGCGATCCTAGAGGCGATGGAGGAAGAACCAGAAAGAATAGATTTGGAAGGATTGGATCTCGTAGGGCTAGAAGGAGCCTGCAACAATAAGTAATACACATCAATCCCAGAGAAGAAAATCCAGAAAATGGAGGAAATACTAGCCAGGGCACAGTAGCTCCCCTCTCTTGGTGTGCAGGTAGGTACACTAATCAACACTCAGTACTTCACGAAAAAGTCCCGAAAAAGAGGAAGAAAAACATCTCTGCAATGAACCATAGAAGTAGGGAAAGAAATGGTGGATTCTGGACATTTCCCCAAGCTGAAAAGATTCTATTCCCTCACCTCCAAATATATCCCATGAAGCTCATATCATGGAACATCAGAGGGTTCAACAGCCCTACGAAGCACATGATCTTAAAAAAATGATCTCGGAGGAACATCTTGCAATTTTCTATATCCAAGAAACAAAATGTACCATCTCTACTTTGTAAACCATCTTAAAAAAGATATAAAAAGGTAGTAATACTATAGAGGTTGATGAAAACAAGGCATCTGGAGGAATGGCAATCATCTGGAAACCCAAAATCATCACCTTAGACAACCTTCATTCCAACAGAAACTTCGTTCAGAAAAATTTTAACCTAACTGGCACAAACATCCATGGACTGCTCACCAATGTCTACGCGCCTCAAAATGTGCAACAAAAATTGATTCTATTGAACAATATAGAGGGAATGAATCTACAACGATCTCACCCCCTCTTTCTACTGGGAGGAGATTTCAACATGATAACCAACCTATAGGAAAAGAAGGGTGGAAGGTGACATCTGGAATCTGATAGTAATGGATTCAAAAGATTCATCCAATGTAACAACCCCATTGATCTTCAGACCTCCAATGGAATCTTTAGATGGAACAAAAAAAGAGGGGGTGCCCAACAAATAGCCTCTCGGCTAGGTAAATTCCTTATCACCGATGATCTCATCTTCCTAGGAGGCAACTTGAATACCACCATCATCCTTGCACTGGGATCTGATCATTAGCCAATAAAAATCCAATGTCTCCAGCCTTTCCAATCATTAGCCAATACAAATTCTCCCAAACCTTTCCGCTTTGAACATTATTGGTTGAGGAACATGGGGTTCAAGGAATTGGTGTCCAATTGGTGGTCTTCCATAGAACCCCCTCAACGCACCAAAATACTATAGTTCCAGAAAAAACTGAAACTTATCAAAATAAAATTGAAAGTCTAGAACAAAACAACCTTTGGAAATATATTCACAGAGCAGAACGGCCTAGAGGATAAAATGAAAACACTGCATCAGAACATCATCCAAAATGGTCACACATATGAGATAACTCACCAAGAGAAACTCCTAATAACTTAGTTGGAGGAAAGAAGGAACCAAGAAGAAGCCTTTTGGAGACAAAAATCCAGAATCAACTGGCTCAAAGAAGGAGAAATAAACACAAATTTCTTCCACCGCTCCACCATACAACACAGGATGCACAACATAATCACTTTCATCAAGAACCAAATGGGGGAAAGGCTAGAAATGCAAGAGGCCATTATAGAGGAGTTGCGTAATCACTTCAGGGACATCCTCTGGGAACCCAATCACTAGAGCTAGGAAGCCATTAGGTAAATCACCCACCATATCCCCAAGTTGATAATAGAATATCACAACAGGATGTTGCTCGTTGCAACCACTTTAGCGGAGGTGGAATAGGAAATATTCCAACTGAAAGTAGGGAAAGCTCTAGGGCCTAATTAATTCACCACCAAATTATTCCACTTCTTCTGGGACATCATCCAAAATGAAGTGTACAACGTTGTGGAGGAATCTCGATCCACTCATTGGCTGATATTGACACTAAATGCCACCTTCATCACTTTGGTTCCAAAATAAGACAATGCTTCCTCTCCTAGTAAGTACAAACCCAGAGCTCTTTGAAATGTCATTTATAAAATCATCTCCAAAGTCATAGCTAACTGGCTAAAGAAGCTCCTACCCCTCATCATCTCCCTAGAGAAAACTAGGTATGTGGAAGGAAGACATATCCTTGATGGCATCATCTTAACCCATCAGGTCGTTCACTCCCTCAAAACCACCAAAAAACCAGGCATGCTTATCAAAATTGACCTTTCCAAATATTTTTACAAACTAAGCTAGGACTACATAAAAAATATCGTCACAACTTTTGGCTTTAGTCATAATTCGATCAAATGGATTATGAGTCTCATTACCTATCACTTTCACTCCATCCTGGTCAATGGAATCCCCTATGCCACCTTCAACCCCTATAGATGAATAAGATTAGGGAATCCTTTTTCTCCCTTCATCTTCATCATCATGGTTGAAGGCTTGGGCCGCCTTATCAAAACCTCTATCTTGACAGGTGATTTTCTTGATTTACCTCTCCATAATGTTCCTCCCTCCTCTCACCAAAAATTTGTGAATGAGAACTTGATCATGGGCTACCCCTCAATCCAGGAAGCCCATACCCTCAAAGCCGCTCCTGGCTCCTTCTCTAAAGCCTCTGATACAGAGATCAACCAGGAAAAATCTCAGATTTTTTTCTTCCATAACCCCCTTCAAACCCAACACAATATTTCTCGCATCCTTAGCTTCTCCATTGCCACCCTTCCCTCCAAATACTTGGGAGCTTCGTTAACTGACTCTGCCATCAATCAGTCCTCTTGGAGAGCTCTACTTGAAAAAATGGAAACCCAACTCTCCAACTGGACTCACCGAACCCTAAACATTGCCAGTTTTCTGGTCCTCATCAAGTCCATCTTGCAATCTCTCCCTGTCTACCTCTTCTCCGTTCTTGCTGCTCCCAAATGTGTTCTTAAAGCTATGCACAATCTACAATGGAGGTTCCTCTAGGGAGGTACTAAAGGTAAGAACAATTGGGACTTACCCAATTGGAAGGATGTTTGCCCCCCAAAAGATAAGGGAGGTTTGGATCTTCGGGATCCTGAACACATCAACACCATAATGGGAGCCAACATCTAGTGGAAAAGGGTCTCCAATCCCAAGACCCCCTGGGCCAACCTATGGGTGGCCAAGTATGCACAATATTGACCAAAGGAAGATCTCATTAGATACGACTTAGACCTTCCAGGCTCCCAAATCTAGAAAGCATCCAGCCATAAAAAAAAGTATAATAAAAAGTCATAACATCTGGGAGTTACAAGATGGGAACCAAGAAAGATTCTGGGAGGATTTCTGGCAACAGATGTCAAGCCTCTCCTCCATATTTTACAAACCTCTTTGGAATTCTATGCTCCAAGGTAGGCAATGATAGAAGGCTTAAGAATTCTAGAGGGAATACACCTCACAAGCCTACATGAAATGGATTCACACCAGAAGATGGCAGGAAAATTGGAACAATGAAAGCCACACTAAAATCTAGGAGGAGCTGAGCATAAAAATAAAAATCCATGTCAAAACAGGTTCTGATATCCTTCGCAAGGGGCACATGCGCAGTGAAACTTTCTCAACCAGGGAATCTTATAACATCCTCCATCAACAGGATCCTGGACCAGCCAAAAACATCTGGAAAAAGATCTGGAATGCCAATCTATGGCCCAAAATAACTTCTTTCATGTGGCTTCTGAGTAAATCAAACATCCTCACATGGGAGAATATCTTGAAGCGAAGGTTTGCAGGGCCCTCTAGATGTCCTCTCTATCAGGTTAACTCAAAAACCATCGACCATATGTTGGACCAATGTCCTACTGCCAACTCCCTATGGGATAGAATTGATGCCTTATACCATCGGTCCAATTGTACTAGAGGTAACATCATTCAAACCATCAGAAATTGGTAGGAAAATCCTTACACTAATAACCTGCTAAATAGATTATGGCGAATCACTCCAAGTATCCTCATTTGGAATATCAGGAAGTAAGGAAATAGTCACATATTCAAGGATAAGGCCTCTAATCCTGATCATATTTGGGACAAGATTCATAGAAACCTCACTGAAATTCTAGCTTTATATGCTTGGAGTAAGGAGGACTTACCCATCATGGCAGCTAAATGTCACATTTGGAACAACTGGAAAATGAGTCTCAATACTCCCATGGATATCACTCGTAGAAGTGTGGGTAGATCTCCTACTCCATAAAATTGGTCTCCTCCCTCCATGGGATTCTTCAAATGCAATTTTGATGGGGCGTCTAAAGGAAACCCAGGCATAGTAGGTTTCAGAGGTGTTATCATGAACACTCATGGAGATCCTTTCAGAATTTGATATGGGAACATCGGATGGGATAGAAACAAATCTGATGAGTTGGAAGGACTAATACAGGGTATTGAAATCACCATAGAATTCCATTACTTCCCCATGGAGGTGGAAGGATAATCACAAATAATAACTATAGCTGCTACACGTATCCTTCAAGGCACAACATCCTTGAAAGTTTCCAACAGCTGGAGACTTTCCCACAAGCTCAAGATGCTGTAACTTCTGCTTCACAACCATAGAGCCATCACTTTCGGTCATGTGCATAGGAAATCCAACATTTTTGTGGACCTTATTGCAAACAAAGGTTTGAAAGAAACTATGCTCTGCTTCATTCAACCCTTGAGCAGGATGAAGAGGAGGCACTTAGACAGAACTGTCTCATCCTCATTCAGAAAGACCAAATCTCTCCAGATGCGAGTGACATGCCTAACATGAGTGAACATAAAATATCAACCTATATGGACTACAGAAATCTCCAACGCAAATTTTCACCTGCAGCGGATCCAATTACTATTAATTCCTTGCACGTTCCTCGCAGAACCATACATAATACCGAGCGGACAAACATTGTGTCACCTGAACCTGACCATCACCTCGCCCATACCACCATTAATTTCCATAATGAATAATCAACATCGCAGCCACTCCTACTCCCCTACACCTGCTCAGCTACCTGAGCTCCACACACAATTTCATGCGAAGATCACTCATTTCCACCCTTACAAACTTCACCCTCACACCTATATAACCCCTAGACTTTTGTCCCTTCTGTCACTCATCTGGTCACCTTTGAATTTCACTCTCCTCCTTTTGATTTGGATTCTCACTGATTCCAATAAGCTACGAAGCCTCAGTTCCATATTGGAGATGTGCAGACTCCCTCTGCTTCTTTCTCTTCATCTTGCGAACCTACCCCCTAGTCTTTTCACCCTCTTCAGCCCCAGTGTCAATTCTGCCTCCCCTCCCAGGTGCGCAATGGCATTCAAACTATGCTAATGCACTATTCGTGGTGATCAGAGAGGGGCCCTCCCGAGTCATTACCATTGTGGTGAAGATAACCGCCTTGAATCAAATGACGTCTCCTCATCTAGAACCGTAGCAAGCCATCAATAATATCCCAAGAAGCATGCAAAATCCTCTAGGAAATCAACACAAAGAGGAAGTCGAGGCACAAGGAGGTCCACCTCCTCTCCTAGAGCTCCCTCTTCGCATCGTACACTGGCTCCTTGACCATTCCTGCGCAGGATGTTGAGAATATGGACATTTGAATCATGGATTCCAATAGTGTTTGGATGAAGGTTCCTGATGGAGTAGAATCGGACTCCCCCATCCTCTATGCTCTTGCAAACTTCCCCAAGAGAATTGCTGCCGACGTGGAAGCTATTGTGGAACTCTTTGTTGCACAGGCTCCAAATTATCCCGTTGAAGAGGAGAATCCCGACAAAAGTGATGATGATGATGAATAAGATCTATGAAGCTGCACAGTTTTACTCTATTTTTTGTCATATTTTCCCACAGGGATTTTATGTTATTTTCTACTCTCTATCTTTTAGATGCATCAGCACTACTATGCATAATGTAAGGCTCATTTTCAAGTTTTGTCTGGGTCAGCTTCCTCCCCCAAGGGATCCCACAAACAACATTACAAAGGAAGGGATTGGTTAAGCGCAACTTACCAACCCTGCCTATAGCATTTCTAATATTATGTTCTCAAAATTAATAGATTAGCTCAACTTACCAAAAAAAAACTATACTTCATGAAGAAAAGCCTTTAAGATAACTGTTTAAGAGGAACTAAAGAGCAAGGAAAACCGTAAATTCCTTTAGCTAAACTCTACTAAGTAAACATTAAGACAACAATCCAAAAATCTTAGAGAGCAGGATACCCCTAAATTCTCTAGCTATTAATTTCAAAAAAGAAAACTTTCAAGATAATAGTCAGTGAAACTATAGAGAAGGACACCCCTAAATTCTTTAATCAAAATTCAAAGAAGGCGTTTAAAGCAATAGTTTAAGAAAAACCAAAGAGTAGGGAAAACCATAAATTCCTTTGGCTAGACTCTACTAAGTAAACTTCAAGGCAACAAGCTAGGTGGAAATAAAGAGAAGGATGCCCCTGAATTCTCTAATCAGACCTTGCAGAAGAAAACATTAAGATGAAAGAAGAAGATAGAATTAAGGTGCCAAGACAAAATATCTTACTCTAAAATCTATGTTCTTTTATCAGATAAATGATGGACAATATGAAAAACATAAGAGAAACATTTACAAAGAAGGATAACATCACCATTAACATAGCTCAAGAATCATGTGAATGTGCTTGTATTACTGATGTCCAAAATAGTTATGATACTCCAATGCAACAATCTTTGCAACTCAGAGTCTGATCAAATCCAGCTTAGCAGTCAATCAACAAGCCCAAAATCCAACCAACCAACAATAACAATGAAAAATACATGCATTATTTATCTATAGATGAGTAGGTGATCCTATTCTAGGCTTCAAAATATAGTTATTACAGATTAAATGTAATATTGACCTTTGAGACCATGCAAGGCCCAAGGAAAGAATATATGTGACTAACTCGTTGTAATAATAACTTTTATCTTAACTTTTGAGCTAACTTTAGGATATTATTGACTTTTTGGCTATAATATTAACTCTTTCAATAACTTCTAAGCCGTTAAAATATCTATGAATGCTTTATTAGTTGTAGCTTATTTTATTGAGGTAAAATGAAGCTGTAGGTGGTGTTGTCATTCCTAGAGACAGCCTAGAGTTGTGATAGACCAGTGCCTAGGACATCTTATATAGCAAGGAGCATAAGATATAACAGAGGGAGTTATCAATAACAAGCTCTCATGCTATCTCTTGTAAAACAAGGAAAATTAATCTGAATGGGACCAAGACCTTCGGAAACAAACACAGAGACAGGGATATTGCAGAGGCAACATGCAAAACTCCAATATAAAAGCAACAGAAAATTCAGAGACAACTTACGGCAAAGCGGGCCGATTCAGAAATAAGTTATCAGAAGGTGTATGTAGTGAATGAAATGTAGAGAAAATATTAGTTAACATTGAGCTGATATCCAGATACACAATACCACCATGCATGGGCTTACCAATCTAAGAATCCATACATGACAGTAGCATTTTAAAAACACCCTCCCAAAGAAACTAATATAGCAGAAACATGGTTTATATGAATAGTGGAACAGAATATCATGCATGAGCCATATTTAAAGCGCTTGACTGATCCGAGCATGGGCATCAACTAGGATGAATCCATACCAAAAATTAGTGAGCCACTCGCATTCCAAAACATGATACAGGAAACATGGATGAAATGAAATGATATATTAAAATAACACATAAGAGAAAGTTATAGACTGTGAAATACAAAAGACCAGAATCCTCTTTAACAGATGGAACTCCTCCTCACTAAGACCCTACGGGCTCTGAGCCTTCATATAAAATTTCTACAAAATGTATAAAAAAATCCTTTCACTGCATAATTTTCTGATAAAATCTGGGACCCCCAATAATCTGTTCTTCGGGGGGTTTATAGAGAAAAAGAAAACTTAATAAATGAAGTAGGTGATGAACCATCAATTTGATGCATAAGGACAAGATGGAGGAAACATGCACGCCCATACTGCTCGATGAATTTGTGGTGTTGTACGTTCTCTATAGCCTGCTTTCTGAAATAAATGCATTGGGTGAAGGTCTCTTCAGGAACATGGTATAGAGATAAAACCATATGAACATTTTTTCCTTTCCTGAAAGAAAATCCTGCTGAAATGAAATCTAGAGGGTATTGTTCCTTGTGCATGGTACTCTCTGTCTTCTAAACTTGAATTAACGCCTGCAAACTTCAATGATGATCATCAAATTCCTCTGATTTTCCACTGATACTCTCTGCTGCAACATTTATATCTTCACCTGCCCAATTTGCGCTTTGAATGTCCTTGGGAGGGTTTGACAGATTTTAACCCTGCTGATTTAATGGAATTCTTGTCGGTGTATCTTCTCGGGCCTTTCTTCATAATTCAGCCCTGAAACATGGTCTTTGATGTGCTCTCTATCATAGCAATAAAGACTCTGAATCATGATAGTTTTCCGCCGCTCGTACTCTACAAAAACACGCAACTTGGTCATGAAATCCATGCAAATGGAAGACTGGTTATGGGGGCGGAAGAAATGATAGTGCAGCGGTGGTGAAACAGTGGTTTATGTGAAATAACAGTGGAAAACATAATGATATGGTGTAAATGGCAAACAATAGAGTTTGACAAGAAAATGCATATGGACCGTTCGATCTAGATCTAGAGGCGTAGATCGACGGCAGGGATAAAACAGTTAAATGATATATGGAAATGGGCGTAATGGATATGAGACATTTAACTTTGATACAAAATGTGAAACTTTGGTTATAAGCCAAAATATACAGAAATGCAATGAAATGCTATGAAACGTGACGGAAAGACCGTATGAGGTGGGGCCTATACGGAAATCGCAATCAGAAATCGGAGCGGGAGTAATCACAATCGCGAGCGAGGGGATGTGCAATGTGATCAATCGGAAGGGATAACGATTTGAGGGGAGTTGCGATCGGGCGGATCGGGGGTCGGACGTGCAATGCGATCAATCGCATCGCAAATATTTGCGATGGACCAATCAGGGGGGCTTCGCGTAAATGTTGCGATTGCGATTGGGGTAGGGAGTACGATTAGCACTCCACCGTCGGATCATAGTCACATATCAACGGTGCGGGTTAGATCGTAGATCGCAATTGGGGGAAAAAAAAGTGATGGCGCAGAGTTTTTTGCGATTGCAATGATCTGAAATTTACACAGGCCGTTCGATCTACATGGTAGATCAACGGTGGAGAACACATCGTAGGACTTAACATAATCGCATTGGAGTTTTTCAGTTGTAACACAGGAAATGCACCCATTTGTCACTCCGATTGCGATTGGCGCTTAAGACTTAAGCACTTGGTCTTAGCGCTTGGTCGGAAAATGAATTTATCAGGCCAGAAAAAAGGGGGTTGCTCATCAGAGATTCAATGGGGGCTGAAATGATCAACATTGGCTCCACCTGGGGATGGCACATTCATCCCTGGACGTGTCGAGAACTTCGCAGACCACTAGATACTCTTTTTGTGTTACTTATTCTCTTTAGCCCTTCTTCTTTTTACTTCATGATTCATCACGACACCCAAATTATTCAAATAAACATGAAACAGAAAACTATTATACAATATAATACACCAGGCTGTCTTTGCCTGCATCAGAATTGGAAGTAGGGCTTGAGGAACTGACCATTCACAGGGGCATCAAGAAAATCTCCCTGTAAATTTTCCAACTTGAAAGTATTGTTACCTCCTCGCTCCACAATCTTGAAAGGACCGAACCAGAGTGGGTCAAATTTTCCATGTTTTCCTTTTTCAGCCCTCCGGATGTCCCACCTGAGTACTAAATCACCAACCTGTAGATTCCTGTCTTTAGCATGCTGATCAAAGAGGTACTTCATCTTCTTCTGATATTCAGTCAACTTCTGATTCACCTGATTGCGTGTTTCTTCCAATTCCACCAGTTGGTTTATCCTCCTGATCATATCATCAGGTTCTTCTTGGCTTTCCTGCATGAATCAGGCCACTGGTAGGGCTAATTGTATAGGGAATACTGCTGCCCTCCCATATACCAATTCATATGGGGATTTCCCAGTTGCTCTCCTGCTAGTAATTCTATTGGCCCATAGAGCAAATTTCAATTGGGAATCCCAATTTTTCTTATTCCCATTGATAGCCTTCTTCAGTGCTCTTACCACGGTTTTATTCGAAGACTCTGCCAAACAATTTCCCTATGGATAATAGGCTGTAGAGTGACTTAGTGTGATATTATATTGTTGACAGAAACTTACAAACTTTGCAGACTTGAAAGCCTGTCCGTTATCAGTCACTATTCTGGCAGGGCAGCCAAACCTGGATATGATGTTTTCTTCCATGAACTTTATTATCACCGTATCTGTTGTGTTCCTTGCAGGTATAGCTTCCACCCATTTTGTGAAATAATCAGTGGCAGTTAATATCCATTTATGCTGACCACTTGATGGAGGATGTATTTCACCTATGAAATCAATTCCCCATTGTCTGAATGGTTCATCCACGTGCACGGGAATCATGGGTAGAGGTGCTAATTTCTGTCTTTCAGCAACTTTTTGACACTTCTCGCAGTCTCTAACCTGGGAAAAAACATCTCCAAAAAGCTTGGGCCAATAAAAACCAGCCTTCAGGATCTTGTGAACAGTGGCCCTCCAGCTGTAGTGACCCCTGCAGATTCCTTCATGAAATTCTGCTATAATACTCTCTACCTCATCCTCTGTGAGGCACGGGAGTAGGATGCCTGAGGGATCTCACCAGTATAGCTGACCATTGGTGACTATGTACTTCTGTGATTTCAGTCTTAAAGCTCTGTATTTAGCTTTATCACAGCTTGGAGGGTAGCTGAGTGTGAGGAGATATTCTACTATCTCTTTGTACCACTGACTGGTGAGGTACTTTATATGTGTTTCTGGAGTAGCTACTCCAATTCCCTATCACTCTTCGTTCTCCTCAGGTTCCTCACCTGCTATAATGGACAAATTTATGCCCAGAGCTTAATAGTTTGATTCAAATAATATTTTGGCAAGCCCTTGTCCTTTGATCATCTTGGTAGGATGGATGTCTAATTCATACTCTTGTATCTTGGCAATCCATTTTCCCCTTTTTCCTTCACTATCCCCCTGAATAATAATATATTTTATAGCAGCTACAGGCACAAATGCAGTGATATGGGATTGCAAGATATATACGTAGAATTCTTTGAGGGATTTTACTAGGGCATATGCTTGCTTTTCTAGTATGTTATACTTTAATTCTGCATCACGGAGCACCTGACTGAAAAAAGCTATGGGCTGCTCATACCCCTCCTCATTTTTCTACAACAACACTCCTGCTACTGTATGAGGTGATGCAAAGGGATCATAAAAGGCTTGTCATAATTCGGCTCAGCTAGTACAGGAGCTTCAGAAAAAGCATTTTTGATCCTGCTAAATGCCTCTCGTGATTCCTGGGACCACTTTACCTCATTATTCTTCTTCAGCATGTCTGTTATATGCCTAACTATCTCATCATAGTTAGGAATAAATCTTCTTAGAAAATTAATACACCCAAGGAATACCTGCACCTCTTTCTTATTTCTGGGAAAAGAAATACCATTTATAACCTCTACCCTTTTAGGATCTATCTTCACCCCATCTTTAGTCACAATGTGTCCCAAAATTTTACCCTCTTCTAAAGAAAATAAAGGCTTTTGAGGATTAAGGGAAAGACCAAACCTTCTGCATTTCTCAAAATTTCTACGCAGATGCTCAATGTGCTCAGTATCATTCTTGGAAAATACAATGATATCATCGAGGTAGACCACCAGGAATTTATCCTGCTCCCCAAAAAAATAAATGTCCATGGCCCTCTGAAAAGTGGCCCCTGCATTAATCAATCCAAAAGGCATCCTGGCATACATAAATGTACCCCACGGTGTGGTGAAAGCAGTCTTCTTTTGGTCTTCTGGAAGTACAGCCACTTGATTATAACCAGAGAATCCATCAATTATTGACATTCTAGAAGCTCCAACCACCCTCTGCAATATGTGATCCATCTTAGGCAGTGGATAATTGTCCTTTAAGGATGCTCTGTTTAAATTTCTAAAATCCACACACAGCCTTATTTCTCCATTCTTCTTCTGGACAAGGACTAGGTTTTCCACCCATTCAGAGTACCTCAATGGTACAATTATTTTAGCCAGTAATAGTTTCTTAATTTCCTTCTCAATGGAAGGGAGAAACAGGGGATTTATTTGTCTAAGCTTCTGCTTATGAGGCTTTGCATCTCCCTTAAGTGGAATTTTGTGCTGCATTATATTGATATCAAAGCTTTTCAAGTCTCGATAGGACCATGCAAACACATCTTTGTAAGACTGAAATAATTTCTGATATAGCTCTTTATATTCTCCAGGGATCTTCCTAGACAGTTTTACAATTTTGGGGTCAGCCTCAGTACCAAGATTCAGGTCCTCTACGTGATTTTCTTCTACCACTTTGCTTGGCTGCAGTGGGACATCATTTTCATCAAATAATCTCTCTAGAGGCACCAGCCCTATAGGTATAATGTTTCCTTTTAACTGCATCACCTTATTACCTGCCACTTTCTCCTCCCAATTTATTTCTGAAGTGTTTTCAGACTCAACCTCTTCTTCATCAGCATCAATCTCCATATTGGAAAATTATCCCACTATTTCCAGGAATCTCTTCATCTGTTCTTCATCTTCAAATACCTGCTAGTGTTTGATGTTATCTAGGATTGAAGGCCGATAACACACCTCAACTTCATATCTTAAAAGACGGTTCTGAGGTGATCTAAATGTACTAGCAGCTACAGCAAGGGAATCAACCATCCTATTCTATTCTCAAGGCATGAACTGGATATTGAATGCCAAGAAGAAATTTTTTACCATGTCCCAAACTTCATTCCTATAAGCCCTTAGCCTAGAATTTTTAGTCTGACACTGATTCCTGACTTGTCTAACCACTAGTTCTGAATCTCCCAGAACTTTTAAGCTTTGTATGTTCATATTCCTGGATGTCTACAATCCTAACAGAAGTGCTTCATATTCAGCCACATTATTAGTGGCTTCATATTCTGGCTTGAAGGAAAATGGAACCCACCTTCCTGTAGGAGAAATCAATAATATTCCAGCCCCATTACCTTCCTTCAAATTTTCCCCATCAAAATGGAGTGTCCAGATTCCTGCTTCATGGCTCTCTGTGGGCTGTTCAGTCTTGATCTGATAGAAGGATGGTTCATGAGCATAATCTTGATCTTCTTCCAGCATCAAGCATGAAAAATATCCTTCCTTACTATAGACTGGTGAATTTACAGAGTTGTCAGCCTTAGTCATCGTCTTGACAAATCTAGTCTCCCTGTACAACCTCCTCTCTTGGCCACCAAAAACTGGGATAGTGGCATATGTTAAATCCATCTTGAGTGATCCACTGATTTTTTTTCCCCAGGATCTTGATAGCAACATACCAAAATGAGCTGGGATGTCAGCCACCACGATGTCCATAACCACACTTTTAGCTAGGATTTGGGCCAAATTAACCACCAAATCCCTGATCATCCCCAAGCATTTAACTCTTTTGGAGTCAAATGAATAAAGGTCCTTGTATGGATGGGTGATTTGTAATCCTAGTTGTTCCATGATTGACAGAGGTATAAGATTATGGGATGCTCCATAATCTAACAGACAATTATGTAATAGCAGGTCATGAATCACTAGAGACACATAAAATGGAGGAGTAGAAGCATCTAATTTCTCAATATGTGGACCAAAGACAACGATGGGTCTTTCTTCTTGAAGGTTGAGGCTATCTGGAGTGAGTGTTTCTTCTGGAGGGAGCATGAATGAGGTGACTTGGGATTGATACGCAGGTTGTTTCAACAACTCGGTCAAGGGCACTGGGATTTTGACTTTTTCAAGTTCCTTTTGCAAACTAAAAATAGGGGGGGACTTCTCTATTACAACCTCTTTCAGCTCTTTATTTTCAGCTGGGGGTTTGACTTCTTTTGACACAGACTTGGTACTAGGCGGAATGACTACTTTTGGAGCGGAAGGAATTTGATCATTAGATTGCAAAGGTTTGTTTAGAGGGCCCTTACCTTTGTATGTGACTTTCTGCATTGTAGACTCTTTCTGAGCAGGTGCTTCCTTCTGGGGTAGCTCTTCTTCTTGCTCTTGAGTATGATTCCTCTTCCTAGAAGATCTGAGATCATATATTCTATTGAAATGTACTTGCATGAAATCATCAAATTGTTTACAATAATGATCAATTTCCATTTCTTCTGTGTCTCTGGTCTTTTCTTCTTCTTGCAATGAGCACTGGGCTCCATCATTTCTTTGCAAAGGGTATTCTTCTCCATCACTATTTGAAAAGGCGAGATTTGCATCCTTCAGTCCATAGGCAGTGTCTTTAGTAGAATCATCTACTGGCCCTTCCAGGTACAATGGGTGTGGTACCTGATCCTGTTGCTCCTTTTCTTCCCTTCTCAATATTTGCAGGGGTGGTTTCCTATACCGAGTATTAAAACCTCTGTTTGGAGCATTGTGGAAATTCTTGAAAGCTGAATTCTCGGCTTCCAATTCAAGCTTGACCACCTTTTCAATCAACTTGGTCATTTCTTCCATTCTGTCTATGTCTCTGTCCTGGTTAGAGGTAGATACCTCTTCTTTGCCCCTTCTTCTGGTATCTTGTTTAGATCTTCCTTTTGATTTACCAATGGAGGAAAATTTTGCTTCCAACTCTAGTGCATCTACCTGAGCATCGTCCAGAGTAGCAGGTTTTCTTTCTTTGAGAGAGAAACCAAATTATGAATCAAAGGCTGTTACAAAAGCAACTTTAGTAGCAGTTTGATGAGGTTTCATGTTAACAAGAAGGCTCAAATACAATTTATTAAATCTCTTGATAAATTCTGACACCCCTTCATTATGTCTTTTCTTGAGTGTATTAAACTCAGTAAGACATTGTCCATGATCTTTCTTCTCCCTCCATTTTCTGAGAAAAGTATCTTCCATACTATCCCAAGTGGTAATAGAACGACCTGCCAAGGTTTTAAACCATTTTCGAGCTTCACCATCAAGAGATTGCACAAACAGTCATAAGACCACATCTAAATGTTCAACATTAAAGTTCTCTGCAAAAGAGCAGAAACTATCAAGATGTTTTTGAGCATCAATCTCATTTTCCCCATTGAATCTGGGCAAGATCTTCAGATAATATTGGGGCATATCATTCAACACTTGGGGTAATGCCAAAGGAGCATATTTATTTAGCAAGAAGCCTGGAACATTTGCCATTGTGGGGGGGTGGAGGTAGTGCAATAGTTTGATGAGTAAGAGGAGGAGGAGGAGGTGGAAGTGGAGTGTGAATAACAATGGGAATATACTCGACTGCAACTTGAGGGGTTGAGGGGAACAAAGGTCTATTAAAAACAGATACTTCGGTGAATTCCTTTACCTCTTCGACCTCAGGAGTAGGATGAAGATTGTCTTTAAAATGGACACCTCCTCAGGGTGGAATATCTGAATAGTAATTGGTATCTCCGACAGTGGAGTCAGGAATTTGAAATTGAGAATCTTGAGAGGAGGAGGACAGAAAGTCTTCTTGAGAGAATTCAGGAATCTCAAAATGGACTGATTTTCTTTCCCTCCAATTTCTTCTATGTATGATATTTTCAGGGTCAGACACTGAAGGTGTCTTTGGCTTAGAAGTATCTGACCTTAGGTGTGTCTTACGAGGAGCCAGGACTGCAAATGGATTTATCAAATGAACAAATGTGGAGTTGCCAAGGTGAGGGATCTACAACTATCAACTCTCCATACTCACCTAATTGAAGATTGAATTAGATTTTGTCGAGGCTCGGGGATTTAATATTTCTCAACTTCGTTCCCCAGCAATGGCGCCAAAAATATGTTGTCGTTCCTAGGACAACATATATAGCAAGGAGCATAAGATATAATAGAGGGAGTTATCAATAACAAGCTCTCATGCTATCTCTTGTAAAATAAGGAAAATTAATCTGAATGGGACCAATACCAATACCTTCAGAAACAGACGCAGAGAGAGGGATATTGTAGAGGCAACATGCAAAAATCCAATATAAAATAAACAGACAATTCAGAGACAGCTTACTGCAAAGTAGGCCGATTCAGAAATACTTCACAGAAATAAGTTATCAGAAGGTGTATGTAGTGAATGAAATGTAGAGAAAATATTATTTAACATTGAGCTGATATCCAGATACAAAATACCACCATGCATGGGCTTACCAATCTAAGAATCCATACACGACAATAGTGTTTTAAAAACACCCTCCCAAAGAAACTAATATAGCAGAAACATGGTTTAGATGAATAGTGGAACAAAATATCATGCATGAGCCATATTTAAAGCGCTTGACTGATCCAAGCATGGGAATCAACTAGGATGAATCCATACCAAAAATCAGTGAGCCACTCGCATTCCAAAACATGATACAGGAAACATGGATGAAATGAAATGATATATTAAAATAACACATAAGAGAAAGTTACAAACTGTGAAATACCAAAGACCAGAATCCTCTTTAACAGATGGAACTCCTCCTCACTGAGACCCTATGGGCTCTGAGCCTTCATATAAAAGTTCTACAAAATGTATACAAAAAGCCTTTCACTGCATAATTTTATGATAAAATCTGGAACCCCCAATAATCTGTTCTTCAGGGGTTTTATAGAGAAAAAGAAAACTTAATAAATGAAGTAGGTGATGAACCATCAATTTGTTGCATAAGGACAAAATGGCGGAAACGTGCACGCCTATACTGCTCGATGACTTTGTGGTGTTCTACATTCTTTGTAGCCTGCTTTCTGAAATAAATTCACTGGGTGAAGGTCTCTTCAGGAACAAGGTATAGAGATAAAACCATATGAACATTCTATCCTTTCCTGAAAGAAAATCCTGCTGAAATGAAACGTGGAGGGTATTGTTCCTTGTGCATGGTACTCTCTATCTTCTAAACTTGAATTAAGGCCTGAAACCTTCAATGCTGATCATCAAATTCCTCTGATTTTCCACTGATACGCTCTGCCACAACATTTATATCTTCTCCTGCCCAATCTGCGCTTTGAATGTCCGTAGGAGGGTTTGACAGACTTTAACCCTGCTGCTTTAATGGAAGTCTTGTCAGTGTATCTTCTCAGGACTTCTTCATAATTCAGCTCTAAAACATGGTCTTTGACGTGCTCTCTATCACAGCAATAGAGACTCTGAATCATGATATTTTTCCGCCACACGTACTCTGCAAAGACACGCAACTTGGTCATGAAATCCATGTAAATGGAAGATTGGTTATGGGGGTGAAAGAAATGATAGTGCAGCGGTGGTGAAATAGTGGTTTATGTGAAATAAAAGTGGAAAACATAATGATATGGTGTAAATGGCAAACAATAGGGTTTGACGGGAAAATGCATATGGACCGTTCGATCTAGATCTGGAGGCGTAGATCAACGGCGGGGATAAAATAGTTAAATGATATATGAAAATGGGCGTAATGGATATGAGACATTTAACTTTGATACAAAACATGAAACTTTGGATATAAGCCAAAATGTACAGAAATGCAATGAAATGCTATGAAACGTGACGGAAAGACCGTATGAGGTGGGGCCTATACATAAATCGCAATCGGAAATTGGAGCGGGAGTAATAGCAATCACGGGCGAGGGGATGTGCGATGCGATCAATCGGAAGGGACAACGATTGGAGGGGAGTTGCGATCGGGCGGATCGGGGGTCGGACATGCGATGCGATCAATCGCATTGCAAATATTTGCGATGGATTGATCGGGGGGGCTTCACATAAATGTTGCGATTGTAATTGGGGCAGGGAGTACGATTAGTGCTCCACCGTCGGATAAGAGTCACAGATCGACGATGCGGGTTAGTTCGGAGATCGCAATCGGGGGAAAACAAAGGGATGGCGCGGAGGTTTTTCCGATTGCGATGATCTGCGATTTGCACGGGCCGTTCGATCTACATGGTAGATCAACAATGGAGAACGCGTCGCAGGACTTAACATAATCACATCAGATTTTTTCGGTTGTAACACTGGAAATGCACCTGTCTATCACTCCGATTGCGATTGGCGCTTAAGACTTAAGCACTTGGTCTTAGCGCTTAGGTGGAAAATGAATTTATCAGGCCAGACAAAAGGGGATTTCTCATCAGAGATTCAATGGGGGCTTAAATGATCAACAGGTGGAAAATGTGGTTCGAAAGAAGTAAAGGCCTTGTGGCCGTATCATTTGGATCTGTCTTCTTTGTTGGTTTGCCTCTGATTTTTCATTTAAACTTGGATTTGTTTTCTCCTTAACTCTTCTTTCTCCGTTTAATTATTTTAATCTGCTTTCTGTGTTTGATATCTCTTCTAACCTTCTTAAGTTTGTGTAATCTCTCTTTTAACCTTCTGTAACTATACTTTATCTTTAATCCTTGTATTCCATCTTCAACCATTTGATTGATCTTTATTTTCTTTAACCTCTGACTGTCATGCTGAGATCTTTGATTGTGTTATTTAGCTGTGTTTTTACTTGTATTTCATCTTCACTCATCCATTGTAAACATTCTCCTCTTTTCCTTTATCCTGCCTCATGAGGAACACTTGTTGCCTCCATTTGATTTCTTTAATCAATAAGGCTACTGGATTGTCACCCAGACCACCTTGATTCAATTATTCTTAGCCTTAGAGATGCAATTTATGGAATTTCCAAACATGTACATAACTTGCAAAATAGGAGAAATTTATTAATAAAAATCGAGCTATGGACAGAGTCTGGGAAATGAAGGCTTGCAGGCAACAGGGCCATTTGTTGATAGAGTCCGGAAAATCGAAGGTTTTTGGTGTTTTATGTTTTTTTATGGCTTATTGAGTCTTCGTAAGAGCTACAGGAGTTAACACAGAGGATTGGGGGCTTAGGCATGTCTGAACTGAGGTCAATAGTTTTTTTTTGTAGGAGGGATGCATTTTAACAATTTTCGAAAGGTTTATAGGAAGTGGGACGACCTACATCGCGAGGATGTGATACCATAGAGGGGGTGACACGTGGAGGGGAAGACACGTGGTAATACTACCCATATCACAAGGTTGAAGGGTTTTTAACCTTCACACTCTTGGGGGTGAGATATGGTGTGTGGGCCGTTGGATCGAGGAAGGAGAGATCTAACGGTGGTCAGGATTTTGTCGACAAGGCGTAGGTTTAGAAGGTGGGGCTTGGGAGGTATATAGAGAGGAGGGTTTACAATAGCATAGGGCTTAGGTTTTAAACATGACTAGGGTCTTTGTAAAGTGGGTCTTGGGGGATATTAAAGCGAAGGCACTTAACTATAAAAGTAGGGGGCTGAGGTCATATGAGAGCGGGGGTTTATTTTAAGAAGGCGGGGGCTAAAACATAGAAAGGGTTGGGTATTTAAAGAAAAAAAATGTTTCTTTTAAATAGTGGGCACACAAATAAAATTCAATTTCAAAACAATGTAAAAATGGTTTTAACATTGTTTTTAGGTAGAGGAACGGGATTTGGGTAGGGAAAAGGGTAAAAATAATGGATCCAAGTTAAACATGGGTTTTCAAAGCATGAGGGTATTTGAAAAAGGCAAAATGAGAGATATTATTTTTAGAAAGAGAGTCCATACAGGTGAATTTTTTTCAAAATAGAGGAATAACCTTTTATGAGTATTTTTAATAGCCCAACGTTTCAGAATTCATAAGTGAGTCCATCATCAGGGGTAAATGCCCAGTATTCTTTGAAAAAATTGTGATATAGTGAAATAGGTTAGATGAAGATAATGAATGCAGTGAGATTTTTGAAAATAAAATGATAGTGGGGGAATGTTTATTTTCATCAAACTACAGAAAATCCATAGTCATCTATTGATACTGTATAATACAAGAAACCAACATAGTGATAGGAAGGAGGAAACAAGGACAAAACAAGAGGATTATCCTTCATTTCATGGGGAGTATTCTATATTTGGGTCTATTTATTTTTAGGATCGTGAGTAGTAGTGTGATATTATTTACGGAAACTTGCATGATGAAAATCATTGATAAGTGTGTCAAGAAATTCTACATAATGATATTGATGAGGTAGAGTCATATACAACAGAGCGCATAGGTCTCAGGGAGAATGTTCGTAAAGAATATGAGTAGTCAATTATAGATAACAATCCATCAATTCATTTATGTTCAATAGTTGGACATGATGAACAACAAATTTTTTTCACAAGTAGAGGAGGCTAGGGAGACTTGAGTAAAGATCCATTAATAGTGAACCAACATTATGAACATGATAATGAGGGGAAGTAGGAAAAACATAATGTGTGGGATGAATGATTCCATGAGAGTGGGTCCAAGGTTTAAGTTAGAGTTGTTATAGTTGAGAATCTAGTGTAGATAGATATAGATGCATTTATGAGGGGAATCAAATTTCCATTAGATAAATTTCGGCAAAATATCATTCATTTAAAGATATATCTTATGATTTTTAAGCAGAGAGTATGGATGGTCTCAGACATGGTGTTAGAGTGAAATAAAAAAATTGACGAGTGCATAGGGTTATGTGCCAAATCAAGGACCAAGTTATCTATTATTGAGGAATGAATCAAGTGCCTCACAAGGAAACAAGAGGACTACAGTTGGGAGTTAAAAATAAGCCCCATATAGGAGTACGTAGATATGGCTTACAACACTACCAACCGACCTTTATACATTGTCGATAGCAGCAAGGAGGTCTCAAAATGAATCATGTTGGCTGACCGAGTGGGGCAACATGTGTTGAGCATGAAGAGACATCAGCATAGTATATTTATTCCATGCGTAGGAATTCATGCATTATATCCTTCCCATGTGATGGAATG
This sequence comes from Pinus albicaulis, assembly GCA_034641835.2. Lineage (NCBI taxonomy): Eukaryota > Viridiplantae > Streptophyta > Pinopsida > Pinales > Pinaceae > Pinus > Pinus albicaulis. Next base: position 1,138,976,757 of record CM076574.1, read on the forward strand.
GAGAGAGATTATGAGTTGAACTCTATTGATGGCATGATTCCTAGGAGGATACCCTTATCCAAGGGCATGTTGCAGGTTGGACCCTTAGGAACGAGAGTTGATGGAGGGTTGTGATGGTATTGTTAGTCATCAGCATGTTTCAGTATTGGTAGATGACTATATATTGGTTTTAGATTTCTAAAAACAACATTCTTTGAACATTGTGAGTTTTAGAAATCTCACTGCCTTCATTATCCTTATAGAAAATTTTTCACTAGTCTATAAACCATTCCATTTCATGGTCACCTTGCCACTCCTAACGAATACTTAATGGCTTGTGCCTCTCATCTCCATCCTCTTTTCCTACCTATCACCTCATTACTCTGTTTTTCCCTTTCCCATAACTACACTTTCCATCTAGGGTTTCCTATAGCCTACCCTTTCCCATGTCCACCAGGTTCCTCAGGCATTGATGGTCTCAAAAATATCTCTGTAGGCTCTTTAGATAAATCAAGTACATTAGAATTTGGATCTTCAATACAATACTTTGACAAATGCTCTATTTTTCACTTGAAGCCTCCAAGCCAATTTTCACTCAAAGATCATGGTCAAAGGATCTTCTCACTAGGTCATTAGGGTTTCATATGGTCAAAGGTCATCATTAGTGTTTCAGACACTGTTTTCTTTGTTAGAATCTGGTTCAAAGGTATTGAAATGTTGAGACATGGTTATTCAAGAAAATATCTAAAAAGTTTCCAAAGAAGGCCACCTTATCAAATTCAAAGTCTGCAAGAGGTAAATGTTAGGATTTTAACACTTATGCAGGAGTGTGAAGAGGTCCATCAGTAGAAGAAATTGATAAGCTAGATGGTCTACTCCTAAGTCAAGACAACTCAAACTAGAAGAAAGGGAAACACTTGTTCTTGTAGAGAATTAGGATTTTTTGAGCTTGATTGGCCCAATAGTGTGCCAAGTAGGGATCAAAGGTAGAAATGAGAATGGAGGAGGTGTTAGCCACCTATAAATTTTTTCTCAAGAAAAGAGGTGGCTAAATATTTTTCTGAGCCATCAAGAGACACATTTCCTCTGTAAATCTCTCATTCTTGAAGCCTCTATGTGCCCTTAGCCTTTGAAAAGATCTTCACTGCTGTTTCTATCAAAAAATCCTTACTGTCTGTAAAATAACTTATGCTCAGAAAGCTTTTATCTGCTCCCTTTATCCCTGCAAAATACCCCATTCTACACTCTTTCCCCCCCTCAAATTTCCCTTAAAAACCTTCAAAATCCCTCCCTTCCTAAGCCATCTAAATCCCCAATTACCCTTTAAAAACCAAGTGAAATCCCTTCATTTGATTTTAAAATCCCTCTTTCTTCCTATCAGAACAACTGTTTAGCCTTAAAAAACATTCTTTTTAGGCCAAAAAACCCATTTCTAATCATATAACAGGCTTAAGCCCCTTTCGGCCAGCCCCTTAACCACTTCCCCTCCATGAAACCCAACGCCAAGACCAGACGCTAAGCCTTTGAGCACTTATCGCATCGGAAGATTGGTCGGGAGCAGTTTTTCTTTGTTAAACAAAAAGTTCCAATGCAAGAAGTGTTTTGTTCTATTGAACGCAGGTGCGATATCCACCGTTGATCTGTGTGAGATCTAACGGTTCGTGCTTAACCCATCGCGCCCTGCCTCATTCCTTTGCTACCCTCCGATGGTGATCTCTGCCGTTGATTCACATTTAAATCCAACGGTCATCGCATCATTGCCCGAATCACAAATCTGAGAGTTTTAATGTGGCACTTCCTGTTTCCCCCGATTGCGATCCTGGCCGTTGAATCCATAAGAACCAATAGCCAGGATTTGATTGCTACTACCCCTGTGCCTTCCATTGCTTCCCCTCAGACCAATTCTCCATCGTTGATCTTCTGCCGATCCAACGGTCCAGGCGTAATCGCAAGTTCAAACATCAGAGTATTGGCCCCTACATTTCTCCGATGCGATTAGATCACAACTGTCCATCCCACTTGATCTGACAGTCCACCTTTCCCCCACTAATTCATTTTGGCCTTTGGCCTCCGCCACATCTTTAAATCTCTACCGTCCATCCCCATGGATCCAATGGCTCATATTCTTCCCGCCTACTCACTTTCTCCTCCACCTTCGCTGTCCCTCTTCAGATCTCAACCGTTCATTCCGCTGATCGGACGGTCCACATTAAAACCACCATTAACTTGTCCCCACATTACCGACTGTGCATCTATCCATATCGCGCTCCATCCATCACCGTCAGATCTCATGGCCCCAAATCCAACGGCCGACATCCATGTCGCATAACTTTGGTGTCCAAGCTTTAAAAATTTAAATTCACGCGATGTGGGTGGTTTTATTTCACCACGTGTCAGGTGGTGGACCATATCCCGTAATTTTGGGAAATTTTCAAAACTGCTCCATTTCAACGCGAAAACAATTGTTTCCCATGGAAAACCACACCCCCTCTTCCACCTTTGAAAATTCCTCCACGCAATCCCGACCATTGATCTATATAGATCAATGATCCTCATTACATCACACATTTCATTCATAGTTCTTTCATCGCGCTACCACAGATTTTCATTGGCTGATCTCCACCATTGATATCCTTCTAAGATCCAACGGTCATAATCAATCACCCTCCCCCCATGCTGGTCCCACCATATAAAGCCGATTTCATTGGATTTTCATAACTTTCTTTGTATTCCGTCTAACATCAAAACTTTATGTTATAACATTAAAGTTTATTTCTTTTTCCCAACCTCCCAAAAGCAATCCCCACTGTAGATCTCGACCGTTGATCATCATTACTCCATCTAATTTAACGGCCCAAAATCATTCCTCCACCAAACCTCCATCAGACCATTTTTCTCTCCATTACGCAAGATTTTTAACCATTTCCTCCACTACAGCCACTGATTCTATTGTTGCGCTGCCATTCCCACAGGCCTCCACCACATCCAACTCCGCTCCCACTATTTTTCATTAACATGTTTATTGCCTTTTTGCAAGATTACAGGTGGTGGAAACTGCCATTATTCATAGTCACTGTCATTGTGACACAGAGCACAGGGAGGGCCATTTTCTGAGCTAGAGATTGCAGAGAGAACACCTGTGAAGGTTTTTGAAGGAAAAATTTAATTAAATAACAGTGCTTAACTCTATAAAACCATCCAACACCATTAAAACTACATTTTCACAGATAGAGACAGTCACAGAAGCAACAAAGAGTATCCGTAAATATTTAAAGAGGTTTAAATCTTGTTAGTGAAGATTTTAAGCTCTAATTCAAATGCTTAAAGGGCGAATGTACCAGATTTAAGACCTTGTGATTAACACATAAGGCATAATGAGACCCAAAAGCTCAAAAAACAATATTGTCAGTGCCCCACGTCAGCAGAAGGTTCTTTCCCATGAAGGAAAACTTCCCATATTGTTTTTTATTCTACATCGAGCTCCGGAGAAGATCTACCCCCGATAGAAAGTCCTAAAATGTTGCCAGAGCATTTGTTATGCAGTATGGTAGACCTGAAAGTCATTTATCTTCCTTTTCTTATACCAGAGTACTAAAGAGTACTGTAGCCGAAAGTACATCAAAGAACATACCTGGAGTTACGGTCATCCTGTCGAAGACCACTCTTTCACCCAAAGAGTACTGAAAGTCAATGCATGGATATTAAAACAGAATGCGCCTTGAGCCACTCTTCTTCCTCTGTTTTAATGTTTCATTAAGAGTTCTATCTACATCCTTTGCCTCTCTTTAGCTATAAAAATCATGAAGAAACACGTTGTTGGTTGTTGCTTGGATAACCGTGGATTTGTAAGCCTGTTCCTTTGAGATAGAGTTTTGTGTATAAGCTGTAAAATCAGCTGTGGAGATTATTTCAGACTGAATATCAAGCTGTTGGACAATGTTGTGCATGATTGGTGTTTCTCTTTAATATGAAAAGAAGATTTCTTTGGATCCTGATTTTAAGAAGCGATGATGTGTCTTATCTTTGTCTTTGTTTTCCTTCTGTAATTCATCATATTTCGTTTCTCTGGTAAGAATTAGAAATCTGGCTTAGGATATACCCTCGCATGGTACCCTAACACTCCTGCTCTTCTTATATTTGATGTTTTCTACTAATTGTGTTATCTAAGAACAAATTTGATATAATTTAACTGGTGTAGTAGCTGTTATTCACTGCTAGCTGATGTGTGAATTTATGAATATGTTCTTAGAAGTTCTGGTCTGGTTTAGCTAAAATAATTGGGATACTGGGAGAATTTGAACTGATTCTATCTCGCTAGGGTCCTTTTGCAATAGTTAATATTTTCTAAGATCCCTCAATGTTAAAGCATTGAAAGTTCAAAGTCTTTCTATGATATCAGGCTTCACCTTTGTGTTAAATCTTAAATGTTCCTTATTGTATGAAGAGCTAACCTTCTTAGGATTTTGGTCACAGGTGTTTAAGGCATGCCCTATCCCTGGATTTTCCTCCTAAGTGGTCACCTCAGAGGTTTCCTTGTCATTCACCTTCACTCCATATCATTTCATTCCACATTATCATCTTAAAAAGATCCTCTGTTTTAGATGACTGGCCCATTTGAAAGCCTTGGATACTGAATAGCAAGTAAACCCTTTTATGACTTCATTTTCCCAATGGTCTTGAGTTTTCTTTGAATTGTCTCCCAGAGCCAAAAAAATCCTTTTCTCATCTCCTGTCTCACATTGAACCCTTCTTTCATTTTTTCCCAACAACCAAACAAACAAACAAAACAAAACAACAACCCTTGTGCCCATAACTAGCCCTAACACCTTAAGAACTGAACTTCGAAGACACATATTTATTTTCCTTTATAGAGAGATCCCTCTCTGGACCTAGGAGGGCTAGATCCTGAGGTCCCAAAGTGGTTTTGATGTTGTCTTGTATTTTGGTATTGCAAAACTTTCCAAAACACAAGAACCCCAACATAATGGCGACTTCGTTGGGGATTGAACCCAGAATCTCTGGTTAGTTTGGAAGTAAATCACTGTGGTGGACAATAAACCTCTTAAAACATTCTAAACCTTCCACTTGGCGACTCCATAGTTACTTAATGATTAAAAGACTCCACTGGTGATCAGTAGGCCTGTTGATTATCTTGGTTTTCACAAGACTCCACTGGGAGACCAGATTTCATTACAACATCATCCATTTTAAAAGAAACATATAGGATTAAGCAGCTTTGTTTGAAGATAATTTTCCACCTAAAGACTGTCATATCTAGCTTATTATATTTATTGAGTCTTGAGGGCCTAACATACTGGCTTCAAGAACAATTCACACAAGAGCTTATCCTAACCCAAGCCTGCCTGAAATAATTGATAATCCAGAGAGTATTCTTAGGAAAAATCCCACACCTAAAGGATCAGTTATTTCCAGACACATTAATAGAGCTAACTCTGCACCAGAACACTTTGCAACTCCATTAGACACTCAATTTGACTTTGATTTACCAAGCTAGTTACAAAGAACATAGTCATTTAGTGCCATAGACCATAATGACTTAGAGTCTCCAATTTCACCATCATCTAGCAATCAAAAAATCAGGGACAGAGAAACCCCACCATTTACACCTCCTGATATTCACTTCATTCAAAACTTGGGTCTTTCTCACCCTAGGTTTGTCCAACAGTCTGCTACTGGTCCTAGCATTCCTGTCATTCATATACCAACTGCTCAAGCATAAGCTTTACCCCCACATAACATTACCATGGCAGCTTGGTATGATCCCTTGGTGTTACCACAACCTTTAGTTCATCCCTCACTTCATTGGAAGAGATTCTACCAGTGCCCAACATCATGTGGACAAGATGGAAGATGCCTTTGACTACATGGAGATAGAAGATGAAACAATTAAAATGAGGATTTTTTCCCAGAGTTTAGGGGGAGAAGTGAAGAAGTGGTTTAAAGGCCCGCATCCCAATATTATTAATGATCTTCCCTCATTACATAAAACCTTTATAAACAAATGGGAAGTCAAGACCAATGCTCTCCAAATACTAGCTAAATAAAAGAACCTTTAAAGAAATGTAGGAGAGAGTGTCCATGACTATTATACAAGGTTTAACAGTGTTTACAACGCTTTTCCTCCACATATGAAACCTCCCCAAGGAATGGACTTGGTGAAATATCCTGAGGGATTTGATGCTGACATGGCCTATTAGCTTAGGGAGAGAGATTACAACACATTAGAAAACATGAAGAAAGAGCAGTGAGCGTAGAGGCAAACCTGATAGAAAAAAGAGCCAGAATGAGGACTGAGAAAAGGGTGACATATATGGATGACACATCAGCTTCCACATCTGACCCCAAATATGAAAGTCTAGCCAAAAATGTGGAAAGGCTAGAGAAAATGATGGAGAAAATAGTTGTCACAGTTAGCAACTAGAAAAGAACCCAAAATCAAAACCAAAACCATAATTTTAGGAGAAATACCCCTCCCAACAGACAAAGAGACTCAGATCAGCAAGTCATACCCCCCTTTTAGGAAAATTTCCTTGATGAAGATGAGGGGATAATAGAAGAGTCGGAGGGAACCACAATAAACATGGTGGAAGTAGACAACTCCATCCACACCTATTCCATGGAATATAATTAGACCTCATTCTCACCTTCGCATGAGGAAGGATTATAATCTGAGGATTAGAGGTTGGGATTTGAAAATTCCATCATGCAGGTCAGAGAACAGTATGAACTCAGGAGCAAGAAAAGCCTAGATGCCCCCAAAGACCGGAGAAGGATCCTAAAGTGACTGCTAAAAGTAACAAATCAGCAGCTGAGATTTCTGGGAAAAACAAAGAAAAGGACATCCAAAATACTGGAAAAAAAAGTCAAGACACTAGCAACACTAGCATCATTACTAATGCTCCTGATAAAACAGCTACAAACACTGTAGATAGTGAGAATCAGCAAGCTGATTCTTCCACCAAAGTTGTGGCTAATAAAATAGAATTAAATCTCACAAAAAACCAATCTTCTTTCAATTTAGAAAGTGAGATACCCAAAATCAAAATCTCAGTTCCGCTCTCTGAGTTGGCCACTCAGGATGTATATAAGGGCCAAATTTTGAAAGATTTAAATCTATGTGAAAACAGTGACATTGTCAATCTAAATGATATCAACCAGCCCTTCTGTTTGGTCCAAAGATAGAAGGAAAGTTTCTGGAAGGGGTAGTACCTCCTTTTTATATCAGGCTCAATATCCATGACAAGATCCTTCACAACGCAATGCATGACTCTGGGGCATCACACAACCTAATGCCCAAGGTAATTATGGAGAAGCTAGGCCTAGAGATAACCCGACCTTATAAATATTTATATATTTTTTGACTCCAACAGAGTAAAATGCCTTGGCCTAATCAAAGATCTTTGTGTAAATCTAACCCAGATCCCAGCCAAGTGTATGGTTATGGATGTTGTAGTGGCAGATGTGCCACCTAAGTATGAGATGTTTCTATCAAGGTCATGGGGTGCCAAGCTGCAAGGTACTATGCAGATGGATGGGTCATATGCCACAATCCTTGTCTTTAGCCAACTTAGGAGACTGTATAGAGAGGCACAAATGAAGTTCATGGTCAACAGCCCTGAAAAACCTGCAAATACACCACTACACTCTGTCCACATAGATCTGGACTCATTTATCCTTTTCAATGATGAATCCATAGATGACCCCGAGTTAGAAGACAAAGATGCAAACACTAGAGTAGAGCCCAGAGACTTTAAAATAATGGCCACTCTAGATATGGAAAAAAATGAAGAAGGAACGTTAGGACAGTGCACTGAATCAAACACTTAGAATGAACAGAACCAAGACAACAAACTGTATATTCCCCACCACTCTGAACTCCATGCACATCATAAAGAGAAAAACACTGCACATCCTAGTGCAGACCCCATAATAAAACATAATGGTGAAACCAGAATTAGGGAGGAAAATGATGATAAACCTGAAAACAATCCCTTATGGAGGATGAACTTTGATGGGTCTTTTACTAGGAATAACGCAAGGGCTGGAGTGTGGTTACACAATACTGAGAGTAACTATCCAGAGATTCATGTTTTCAAGCTGGATTTTAAATGTACAAACAATATTGCAGAGTATGAGGCTCTCATCCTAGGATTGAACTTATTGAAAAGACTAAGAGCCCGAAATATATCTGTACATGGAGATTTTGAGTTGGTTATAAAACAAGTGAATGGAGAGTATACTGAAAAGCAACCTAGATTGAGAGCATACAGGAATGCTGCAATGGATTTACTGAAAACCTTTGTAGAATACGAGCTTGTGTTTGTTCCTAGGAGCCAGAACATTATTGCAAATGGATTAGCCTGCGTTTCTAGTTCCTATCAGAAATCACCTAGTGATGAACAGATTATCGTTCAAACAAAATATAGACCTGCAATGCCTGATAATGAGAAATATTGGTAGGTCTTTGAGGGCGACCAGAAGATTGAATATTTCCTGATCGATAGGAATGATTTTGAATTCTCTGATTTAGAATCTAAATCCGAAGAAAATTTCCTGAGTGAAGAGCCCCCCGATGAAGAAAAATCACCCCGCAATGTAGAAATAAACATGTTAACTAAAGAACTTGGAACTCAAATTGAAGAATATAAGAACGCAGAAAAAGAGGAAATGGAGGTGCTGCAGGCCAAAGATAAAAACATTCCTACATGACTAGCACCTTTGGAGGACCTTTTTTATTTTAACGATGTAGCAAAAAAACCCACTATATAACACTCAGACTCTAATGTCGAGGAATGCAACATAGGCACCGAGGATAAGTCTAAGATGATTAAATTGGCTAAGTCCTTGCCCATAGACATGAAAAGGAAATATATTGACTTATTTAAAGAGTTCATCAATGTGTTTGCCCGGAGCTACGAGGACTTAAAGGCCTATGATACAAACATTATCCAACACAAGATCCCACTGAAGGAAAATAAAAAACCCTTCAGACAGAAACTACATAGAATAAACCCTAAACAACTGCCCCTTGTCGAAAAAGAAATCAAGAAGATGTATGAGGAAGGTATTATAGTGCCAGTAAGGTTTTTTGATTGGGTCTCAAACCTTGTAGTTGTGAGAAAGAAGACAGGCGAGATCAGACTGTGCATCGATTTTAGGAACCTTAACAGAGCTTTACTTAAAGATAATTACCCCTTACCAAATATGGAACATATCCTACAGAGGGTGGTTGGCTCAAAAATGATCTCTCTGTTAGAAGGTTTTTCAGGCTATAACCAAGTGTTAGTACTCCGAGAAGACCAACTCAAGATGGCTTTCACCACTCCATGGGGCACCTTTATGTACGTAAAAATGTATTTTGGACTAATGAACACTGGTGTGACCTTCCAACGAGAAATGGACATAGTATTTTCAGAGGAAACATGGAACTTCATTGTCATCTATCTTGATGACATAACAATATATTCCAAGACTGATGAGGAGCACCTTAAACATCTGAGAAGAGTGTTTGAGAAATGCAGAAGGTTCGGGCTTTCATTAAATCCCAAGAAGACTGCGTTCGACCATCAGGAAGGTAAGCTTCTGGGCCATTTTATATCAAAGAAGGGAATTAAAATAGACCCGAAAAGAGTTAAGGGAATACTACAGATTAGTCACCGAAGAAATATTGAAGAGTTGTAGTCCTTTATTGGGAAAATTAACTTCCTGAGGAGGTTTATTCCCAACTTAGCAGAGCTCTTAAGGAATATGAATAACATGCTGAAGAAAGATGTAGGGGTTAAGTGGACTTTAGAGGCCAAAACATCTTTTGAATTAGTTAAACATTCACTCACCTGGGCACCTGTCCTAATTAACCCCAATTTTTCAAAATATTTCCTTATATTCTCCTTTGCCTCTGAGCATACAGTGGTTGTAGTTCTGTTGCCGAAAAATCCAGAGGGACAAGAACAAACTATTTCTTTCTTCAGCAAGGCGCTGAGCGATGCACCCTTAAAATATAACAGAATGGAAAAAAAGGCCTATGCCTTGGTAAAGGCCTTCAAAGACTTTAGGGTGTATATCCTGCATTTTCACATCACTGCCTACGTGCCAAACATAGTGGTTAAAGACATTTTGTCCCAAGATTCGGATGGAAAGAGGGGCAAATGGATTTATTTAATATTAGAGTATGATCTGGAAATACGACCCACAAAACTTATCAAAGGTCAGGGCTTAGCTCAACTAATGGTTGAATCTAATCTACAAGCCCTTGACATAAACATGGTAGATACCTTGGATGAACATGAAGGTTTGCCTGACCCTACTGTTGAAGAACAATTTCACAACTATCCTTGGTATTTTGACATCCTGTATGTGCTTACAAATATTAATGCTCCTCCTGAATCGAAAAAGACTAAGGCCGGATTCCTAAAGTTAAAAGCCAAAAACTATTGCATTTTGAATAAATGTTTATGCTAGAAAAATGCAAATGTTTTGCTACTGAAACGTATGCCTGAAACTGAAACAGAGATGTTTAAACATGAATTCCATGCAGGAGAGTGTGGAGGTCATTTAAAATGGAAAGCCACTGCTAACAAAATAATTAGAGCTCGCTATTACTGGCCTACCCTTTTCAATGATATCCACAAAATGATAATTGCCTGCCATAAGTGCCAGATATTTGAAGGCAAAAGGAAGCTCCCCCCTTTACCATTGCAACCTATTACTGTTGAGGCTTCCTTTCAATAATGGGGCCTAGATTTCATAGGAGAATTACACCCTGCATCTTCTGCTCAACACAAGTGGATTCTTACAGCCACAGACTATTTCACGAAATGGATAGAGGTCATCCCTTCTAGGACTGCCACAGATTATATCATCATTAAGTTCCTAGAAGACCACATCCTCTCTATATTTGGCTTCCCTAGAAAGATAATCATTGATAACACTGCTACTTTTGGATCCAAGAAAATGATTGATTTTTGTCACAGGTATTAGATTGGATTGGGTCATTCTATTGCCTATTACCCATAGGGAAATGGGCTAGTAGAATCCTCAAATAAAAGCTTGTTACCATCATCAAAAATCTTCTTGAAGAGAATAAGAAGTCATGGCATAACAAGTTAGTGCACACTTTCTGGGCTGACAGTTTAACAACAAATAAATCCATTGGCATGTCACCATATTAGTTTGTTTATGGAACAGAGGTAGTGTTTCCTACCAGCCTAGGGGTACCCGTGATTAAACTAGTCTAAGAAATTCAGACAGAAGAAGATAGCATGGTAAGGAGGATACACCAAACCATACATCTCCAACAGACCAGAGAATAATTATACCAAAGAGCTATAAAAGTACAAGAAAAAATAAAGAATTTATTTGATAAAAGAACAAAAGCTTGTGACTTCAAAATTGGAGATAAGGTTCTTAAATGAGATTGCAGGAGAGAGGATAAAGGAAAACATGGCAAATTTGATACTTTGTGGTAAGGTCCTTACATCATCCAATCCACCATTGGTCCAAATTCCTTTTTTCTACAAGAAATTGATGGTATAGATCTGTTTGGGGGTCCTGTCAATGGCAGGATGATCAAGCATTACTACTGTTGATTTCTAGTTTGAATTTTTTCATTTCCATTCTAAATACCATATAAGTGTCTTATTTTAAAGAAAAAGACAAAAAGTTTCAAAAAAGAGAGAAGGAGAGGTTCAAACATGCTTAAAACATGAACCTCTGAAGTTCCAAGAAGAATGGCTCAAACAAGCTTAAAACCTGAGCCAAAGAAAGAAAAGGCTAGTTCTAATATGCCCAAAATCTGAACCAGAAAAGAAAGAAAGAAGAATTAGTTCTAACAAGCCCAAAAGCAGAGCTGAGATGAAGAAGAAAATGACTCTAACAAGCTCAAAACTTGAGTCACAAAGAAAAATAAGGATGCTTCATAGTTTCACACTTTCAAGCTTTCACAATTTTGGTTCTAATTTTCTGCAAAGTTCTGTTCATGTGCAATTGCTTTTATGCCATGGATCCACAGTAGACCAGACTGTATAATCTTGGTTTGACTATTTTAAATTTCTATTGTAGAATGTGTTAGTGTTAGTCTATTCATACTGCCATCAGTGATCAAAAATGCTCTTTTTCATTTGCATATTAGGTGTCTCATACCGAATAAATTTTCACCATTCTGCTAGGTCATGGATTTATTGATGGTAGTAATTTTTTATCAGTTTTCCCTCATAAGGTACTTGCTGATTTTCCTTTCTATGGTCTTTAGTCATGAGTCACTTTCACTCTCAAATCATTTCATTAGGTCATAGGATGGGTCTCATCAGTTTCTAGGGTCTCACCATGGTCAAATTAATGAGTCAAATGTCAATAATATCAGCAAGATCGTGAGGAAGTCAATAAATTCAAGGTCACAGCACCTAGAAGATCAAAGAGACATTTTATTTAGCTTGATGTAATTTTCACCTCAAAGCCATGCTTTGAGGTGAAAATTTGATATTTTTCCTTTATTATCATTCATTATGTAATTCTATATCATCATGTGTAATAAGTCACAATTCATAAGATGCTATCTCCACAAAGTGATGTCCCTGCCTTCAGAGAAGTTTTCCGCCAACATTTTCAGCGCTAAATCATCCTCCAAGTATATCCATCACAAGGAGCCCAGAAAGATCTTTCCAACGGTATATTGCACTCTTAAAAATGACTTATGGATTGAAATTTATGCTTAAGTGAAGTAAAAGTCCCTATATCCTCATATACCCCCTATTTCCCATTTTTCCCTTTAAACTTTGTATTATTAAAGTTTAATATTTTTCTTTAAATAAATTCCCTTTCCCCCTCCCTTCAAATACATAGTCGCATGATTAAAATCAAAAAAATTCTTGTGCGATTAAAACCACTTCCCGACCATACTAAAACTTTATAATATAGTTTTATACTATAAACCTCTTCGCTTCCCATCGCAATCGCAAACCTTTCCCCCTGATCGCATCGCTCATTTTATAAGGACCCTCCAATTGGCCAATTGAAAAAATCTCCGATGTGATTGATCGCAGCCCCTCCTCTGATCTCCCGATCACAAAATCCCGACCATCCCTCCACCGTCGATCTCCTGGTCCGATCCGACGGCCCATAGCTAATCGGACCATCATCAATCAACGCTTCCATAAGTCCCCCTCCGATTCAACCCGCCGATTGATAACTCCCGACCATCCCTCCACCGTCGATCCCCTGGTCTGATCCGACGGCCCATAGCTAATTGGGCCATCGGCAATCGGTGCTTCCATAAGTCCCCCTCCGATTAAACCCGCTGATTGATAACCCCCAACCACTCCTCAACCGTCGATCTTACCATTTGATCCGATGGCTCACAGCTGATCGGAGCATTCTCATCAGTATTTCCCACATGTGTTTCACCTCCGCTCCCCTCCGATCTTCTGATTCCGACTGGCCCTCTGGCCCACCACATACACTTTTTCCCGTATATAATAAAAGGCCTTTCCCCTTGGTTTAAAATTGAATTTTGGTTTTAATTCATTTATATAAATCATTTCCCCCAATCGCATCAGAAAATTTCCATATCTGTATCATTCCATCCCACTCCCTCACGCGATTCCGATCGACGATTGCGATGGCACCACCGATTATAATATTACAACTGTTTTATTATATTATATCCCTACACCCCGTCCATTCCGATTGCAATTTTAAATATGGTTCCCATCTCCCCTACCTTTGATCCTTCCGTTTAAAAATTGGTTTCCCTTCACAAAAGCATATAATTTCATTCTGTCTCGTTTCAAAAACATTTTATTTGAGAAAATTCAGTTTTCTCAAAACAAATAAAGGAAAGCAAAGCGACAGTCAAAGGCCGAGAGCTAAAATAAGAAAAGATTGTTACAACAGCAGAAAAGTAGGAAATTTGCTTTCAGATTGCCTATTTTCTTTTATCCATGTATAACAACAAATGTCCAAGAAAATCAAATGCAATGATATCCTTACTATGATTGTATTTTAGTTCTTGAGCTGTTAGAACAACTCCCTTTTTTGGTGGATCTATGTTCCCACTTTTCAACCTATTTATTGTAATTGTAAATCATTTGTAAAACAATATGTAATTCAGCAGTAGGGGAAATAGTGTGGAAAGAAACGTTTTGTGCTCCATTGTACAGTTTGACAGGGAATTAATAAGAGATGCGGCTCTGATTTGTGGGATCCATGTGGTACGAGATTTAGCACTTGTTTCTTCCTTTGTTTCATATGTAAATTTTTATGTTCCATCTCTCATTCATAAAAATTTATTTTTGAATGCTTTCAAGATAGAAAGGTAGAATCCATTTTATATTCTCTGCCTTGGGAAATCATTCATGCTCTATGTTTTTCTTCTGTTTGAAAAGGATCCATTTATTGTGGCCTTTAAAGCTCCTCACCAGTCTATCCATCCCATCCCTATTTACTTTTATTTGCTAAGTTTCCTACCTATCTTGCCCCATGAAATACCCTGTGTCCTGATTTAATTCCCGGTTTCAACTGTCCCATTTTTGTCCCACACATCCCTGAAAATTCATTTATTTTATTTAAAGCCTTTTCCCCATCATTTTACCTAGCCTAACATCAGATTATTATTTCACTTTATTTAATATCCTTTTCACGGAGAGAGCCCTCTCCTATCCTTGTAGGGCTAGCTACAAGGCTGAGCATGGTTTAGTTGTTACCCTGTTTTGCCCTTTTCAGCCTGGGGTCAAATTCGGGAGATAACATCTCTGGCGACCATACTGGGGAAGCTCAAGATTGTTTGTTTGTTAGTGTTATTCGTTTTATAAACTGCAAACGGGTCCTGAAGTTATGCCAGGTAGCCTTCGAACTGCACATTTCACTGCAAGTGCCTAAGTAGATAAACGTTGCTTCAGTCAATCTCCGGTCTAGTTTTATAAACGTAACATATGACTTGCTAATTTCCCCAGTACATTAGATAATTATAGACTTTTGAACGATGATGTTAAGAGTTTTCTAGGCTGGAAATAAAATTCCATGAAATAGAAATTCGACCACACTGGCTTCAAGAAGATACACCAGGGCTAATCCAGATCCAAATCCTCCCCCTGTGTTCGAAAATCCAAATCTTATCCCAAGAATTGTTAGAAGACAAGAAGGATCATTAAGCCCCAGACCCGTCTTCATATCCTATACTTGGACCAGTGAGTGGGTTTTTGTAGAAGATCTTTCCTTTGATGATAATTTTGAGCTTTCTTTATTTAGGAACAAGTCTAAAAATGACATTGATGATACAATTTTAGATCCCGAGTTCCTTGTAGATATTGAAGTCCAAAGAGAAAATACTTCCATTGACGATTACATTTTGAATTCTCCTCAGTCCATCACTGTAACTAATACTCCTGAGTCTTTAGAATCATTAGGAACAGTCTTTCCTCCTCCCAATTCATCAACATTCCCATCATTCAATTCCCAATTATCATCTCCTCCATCAACACCTCCCTCAAATCCTACAAATCCTGTTGTAAATCCACCCAGAGTTATGGCTGCCAGGTATGCACCCCTGGTCTTACCCCAGGTCCTCAACGATATGCCAGCTGACTATCAAAGTAAAATTCCTATTTTTGATGCCACTTAGAGCATCACGGCCCAACAGCACGTTGATAAAAAGAATGACTTTTTTTATTTACATGAGCTAGAAGCAGAGAATGTAACAACCAGGTTGTTTGTCCAAAGCTTCGGAGGTGAGGTCAGAAATTTGTTTAGAGCCTTACTGCCAGGCTCAATTCACACTTTGTAGGAGTTTCACACTCATTTCCTGGACCGGTGGGAGGTAAAAAATAACCCACTTCAAATTCTGTCTAAGTACGAGAACATTAAAAGAAATGTGGGTGAAACCGTGCAGGATTATTGTTTAAGATTCAATGCCGTATATAATGTTATTCAAGCTAATTTGAAACCTCCCATGGGACTAGCATTGTTGAAATTTCTCGATGGTTTTGATGCCGACATGGCATATCAGCTGCGTGAAAGAGACCCGTCTTCACTTGAAGACATGCAGAAGATAGCGGCAAACGTTGAAGCTAATCTGTTGGCTAAAAGAGCACGAGCCAGAGCTGAGAAAAGAGTCACAATAAAAGAGGAGGCCTCTAATTCAGATAGTAAAATGGACACTCTGATCAGAACAGTAGAAAAAATGGTTGATAGTTTAACCATTGTAGAAAGACCAGAGCCTCAAATAAGAAATCTGAATTTTATAGGATAGCAGTTGCAATTCAGAATTAAACAGAGAGACCAAATAATGCAGGACCAAGCTGCACCACCACAGCAGAAGATTAAAACTCCATTGCAGTAGAACTACGTGCAAGGGACAGATCCAAATGAAGATGACCATGTGATTGAGGCTAATCACTTTTTCACAGCTGATGGTGTGCCAATTTTCCTCACAGAAGACGAAGAATACATAGTGGCGACCCCAGATATTCAAAAATACCAAAATTTCATTTTGGCCAATGACACAATATTGGAAGAAGAGCCCGATGAATACTAGAGAGGGTATATGAATGCTCTGTCAGCTCAGCAAAGGCAATACTCTTTAAGGAACAGAGAGGTTACAATCAGTCCTATTCAAAAGAGAAAAGAACTCCAAATGAAGAACGATGCACAGAAGAAAGCTAAGGAGCCGGCTAACCCTTCTTCTACTAAAGCGCCTGCAGTTACTAATACAACAAATGAAAAGAAACAACAGAGCTCAACGAAGGAGCTAACAGAGAAAAAAGACTCGCCCATTAAAGACGTAGAAAAAGCTCCCTCCTTCAATCTAGAAAATGAAATTTCTAAGTTAAAGGTATCTATGGTCCTCAGAGAGTTGGTGAAGAATAGTGCATATAAAAATTAGGTATCCAAAGTCTTGCAAATAGACTCTGTCTCTAATATGGTTAATGTAGAAGATGACTACCCTGAACTTATTTTCAGTCCAGCCACAGAAGAATTTGAAGAAAATGAAGTCTCTCCTTTTTACCTGAGTCTTAGAGTACATGATTTTATCCTGCATAATGCTATGTTGGCCTCTGGGGCCTCACATAATTTGATGCCCAAATCTGTCATGGAGAAGCTAGGCCTTGATATCACTCGAAAATATCATGATTTTTATTCCTTCGACTCAAGTAGGTTCCACTGTATTGGTCTAATTAAAGATTTGGTAGTGTCTTTAGATCAGATTCCAGCAAAGAATGTCTTGATGGATGTAGTTGTTGCCGATGTCCCACCGAGGTTTGGAATGCTTCTATCTAGGTCTTGAGGTGCCAAAATCAAAGGAACTATGTAGCTTGACTTCTCTTATGCCACTATCCCTGTATTTGGATAGTTAAGGAAGTTATATAGGGAAAATAGAACGAAATATATGATTACCTGCAAAGACAAGCCTGTAAATCATCCCATTAATGCTATTCATACAGATTTAGAGTCTTTTTTCTTGTATTTTGATGGTGGTTTAAATGATGAGAATGTTCAGTTGGTACAAGTAGATGAAATACCTAAGATTTCAGAAAATTTCAGAGAAATCCTTAAACAGGAAAAGGATAAAGTAGCAAAAACTTATGGGCCTCCCACTTGCCAGCGACAAAGGGATAATGAACAGCTAGAAATCAGCCAAGGCAAAGAAAAGAAAGAAATAAAATTCCAACATCTTCAAGAAGAATAAGAAGGCCTGTGGAGTATGGATTTTGATGGAGCCGTTGGTAAGGATGGAGCTGGTATTGGAATATGGATTAGGAGTCCTGTTTTCCATCCTGAGAAGGTTCCCAGCAATGTTAGAGTTTGTGCTTATAAGTTAGCTTTTGATTGCTCTAACAATGAAGCAGAATACGAGGCTTTGATTGTAGGTCTCAAAATTCTGAAGAAGTTGAATGCAAAAAGGATTTTTGTATATGGTGACTCCGAGCTGATAATAAAACAGGTGAAGGGAGAATACCAAGCAAAACATCCAGGATTGAGGGCATACAAAAATGCAGTCTTGGAAATTTTGAAAACATTCCCTGAATATACTTTGACAGCAATGCTCGGGATGTAGAACATTAATGCTGATTCCCTTGCCACTACTGCAAGTAACTTGAAGATTTTGATGAACTCCAGTAATAAGTTTGAGATCTATGTCAAACATAGGCCTGCTATTCCAGAAAATTTAAGGTATTGGCAAGTATTTTGGGATGATAATGAGATTAATGCACTTTTGCAGGGTGATGGAAAATTCAAAGATACTCCCATGGAGGGTGAGTATGAGGTTGATGATCAGGAGTTAGAAGCAAACCAAATGGACATATTGCAGTTAAAGGATAATGTAATTCCTAGAGGTCTCATACCTATAGAGGAGCTTTTTGATCAGGATGATGTTGCAAAGAAACCAAGCTTGGTGCCCACAGAGAAAGGAGTTGAAGATGCGAATATTGGAACAGCTGACCAACCCAAATTCGTCAAATTGTCAAAGGCATTATCCCCTGAGGTAAAGGAGAAGTATGTTAAGTGTCTTTCTGAATTTTCTGATGTATTTGCATGGGATTATTCATATTTGAAAGTGTATGATAAGAACATAATCTAGCATACAATTCCTATCAAGTCGGATCAGAAGCCTTTCAGACAGAAGTTGATAAGAATCAATCCGAAGTTGCTGCCATCAATTGAAAAAGAGGTAAATAGGTTGTACAAAGCAGGAATCATAGTTCCTATTATATTTTCTGATTGGATTTCGAATTTGGTCCCAATGCATAAAAATATTGGAGAAATAATATTGTGTATAGATTTTCAGAATTGAATAAGGCATCCTTAAAGGATAATTACCCACTTCCGAAAATGGACCATATTATACAGAGAGTAGTTGGAGCATCTAGGATGTCACTACTTGATGGCTACTAAGGGTACAATCAGATCTTGGTGCATGAGAAGGACCAAGATAAAAATGCCTTCAGAAGACCTTGGGGAACCTTCCAGTATGCCAAGATGCCCTTCGGGCTGAAGAACGCTGGAGCCACTTTCCAGCGTGCAATGGACATTGCTTTTGTAAATGAAAAAGATGTTTTTCTTGTTGTTTATTTAGATGATTTGACAGTGTTTTCAGGTTCAGACGATGAGCATTTGCACCATTTAAGAGTGGCTTTTCAGCGTTGCAGAAATTTTGGGATTTCTCTCAATCCCAAGAAAAGCACTTTTTCCATGGATTAGGGAAAATTTCTCGGGCATATCATCTCTAAATATGGCATCCACATCGATCCAACCAGAGTGGAGGAAGTTCATCTCATAGATATTCCACGAAACAAGAAAGAGATTCAGGATTTCAATGGTAAGATGAATTTTTTACGCAGACTTATACCTAATCTGGCTGAGCATTTGAGAGAAATGACCAATATGTTGAAGAAAGACAACATTGTTAAGTGGAGTGAAGAAGCTATCAAGTCATTCAATTTGGTAAAACTTTCTTTGTCTAATGCCATAGTTTTGATCAGCCTCGATTATACTCAAGATTTTATCATATTTTCGTTTGCATCTGAGCATACTATGGCTACTGTTTTAATGCAAAAGAGAGATGAAGTAGAAAATCCAATTTCCTTTTTTAGTAGAAATATTAGAGATTCTGCTTTAAGATATAATATTATTGAGAAACAGGCATTGGCCCTTATCAAGGCATTAAAGGATTTTAGGGTCTATATTCTGCATTCACGTACTATAGCATATGTCCCTAACACAGCAGTGAAGGATGTGTTGATACAAACTGATCTAGAAGGTCGAAGAGGCAAATGGATAGCAGCTATGTTGGAGTATGATCTGGAGATCAAGCCCACAAAATTTATCAAAGGCCAAGGCTTGGTGAAATTGATGGCTCAATCAAATCTGCATGCATTAGATATAAACCTCATTACAACAATGTTAGAAGAGGAAGATGAAGGTTTGCTAGTTCCTATTTTAGATATTTTTCTGCAGTCCCCTTAGTATTCAGATATTGTGTATGTTCTTCAGCATTTTCACCTCCTCCAGGCATGTCTAAGAGTAAAGGTAGATCTTTGAAGCTTAAATCTGCAGAGTACTTCATTTTAAACAGTGCTCTATTTTTGAAGGATCCAGGAGGCGTTTTGCTAAATTGTTTGGTTGAAGAAGAAGCTCAGAAAGTAATGCATGATTTCCATAAAGGTGACTGTGGTGGTCACTTGTTTTGGAAAATTATAGCCAACAAGGTATTGAGAGCCGGGTATTATTGGCCCACATTATTTTTTGATTTATATAAAACAATGATGAATTGCCATGAATGTCAAATTTTCCAAGGGAAGAAGAAATTGCTTCCACTTCCTTTGAAACCAGTTTCAGTGAACGCACCCTTTCAGCAGTGGGGGCTCAATTTTATAGGAGAAATACATCTCGCGTCCTCAACACAATATCGATGGATACTGACAGGAATAGATTACTTCACGAAATGGATCGAGGCCATCCCTGCCAGGAAAGCAAATGACGTGGCGATTATTGAATTCCTTGAATTGAATATTTTATCTCGTTTTGGCTGCCCATGTAAAATTGTGACAGATAATGCAGCCGCGTTTAGATCAAAGAAAATGGTCGATTTCTGTGACAAATACAACATCATGCTGGGCCATTCAACAATGTATTATCCACTAGGAAACGGCTTGGTAGAGTCATCGAACAAATCACTGATGAATATAATTAAGAAAATCCTGGAGGAAAACAAAAGAAATTGGCACCGAAAGCTTATCAATGCACTGTGGGTAGATACACTTAGCAGTAAAAAAATCAATAGGTATGTCACCTTTTGAGCTGGTTTATGGTACTGATGCTGTCTTTCCTACTTCTCTTACAGTTCCAGTTATGAGATTGTTACAATAAGTTGGCAGCAAAGATGATGAAAACCAGCGAAGGATCAACTAGATGATCCACCTTCAACAAAAAAGAGAGGAAGTGTCACAGAAAGTGAGTCAGTTGTAGGACAAGATTAAAAAGATCTATGACAGGAAGACAAAAGCAGAAAAGTTTCAGCTAGATGATGTAGTGTTTAAATGGGATGCAAGAAATGAAGACAAAGGGAAGCACGGTAATTTTTACAACCTTTGGAAGGGACCATACATAATTACAACATACAGGGGACAGAATGCCTTCTTACTCTCAGAAATGGATGGCCATGATTGTCCGGGTGGAGCAGTAAATGGTAGACTGCTGAAGCACTAACATTGTTGAGGACTATGGATCAGAATCTATCTCATCATCATTGTATATACCATGTTATTTTGTCTTCTTCTTTTTTTTAATCAGAGTTAGAAATGCACAGTCATTCAAGTTTCGGGCCCGAGGTGAAGGCTATAAAACTTGGATGACATGTGTATGGTTTGATTTTATTTTAGTCTTAGTCTTCAGTCAGAGTCAGTTTTCATTTGTGTCCGCTTTCATTATTTTGACTCCATGCCCAATGGATAAGGCTACTTGGTCTGCGGTGTTCTTCGCACCTCCAAGGAGCTACCATCCCCATTGGAGCCAATGTTAGTGTCAGTCTAGTCATACTGCCATTAGTGATCAAAACTACTCTTTTGCATTTGCATATTAGGTGTCTCATACCAAATAAATTTCACCATTCCGCTAGGTCATGGATTCATTGATGGTAGCAATTTTTTATCAATTTTCCCTCATAAGGTACTTTCTGATTTTCCTTTCTATGGTCTTTAGTCATGAGTCACTTTCACTGTCAAATCATGTCATTAGGTCATAGGATGGGTCTCATCAGTTTCTAGGGTCTCACCATGGTCAAATTAATGAGTCAAATGTCAATAATATCAGCAAGATCATGAGGAAGTCAATAAATTCAAAGTCACAGCACCTAGAAGATCAAAGAGACATTTTATTCAGCTTGATGTAATTTTCACCTCAAAGCAATGCTTTGAGGTGAAAACATGATATTTTCCTTTACTATCACTCATTATGTAATTCTATATCATCATGTGTAATAAGTCACAATTCGGAAGCTGTTATCTCCACAAACTGATGTCCCTGCCTTCCGAGAATTTTTCTGCTGGCATGTTTAGCACCAAATCATCCTCCAAGTAGATCCATCAGAAGGAGCCCAGAAAGAGCTTTCCAGTGGTATACTGCACTCTTAAAACTGAATTCTGGATTGAAATTTATGCTTAAGTGAAGTAAAAGTCACTATATCCTCATATACCTCCTATTTCCCATTTTTCCCTTTAAACTTTGTATTATTAAAGTTTAATATTTTTCTTTAATAAAATCCCTTTCCCCCTCCCTTAAAATACATAGTTCCATGATAAAAATCCAAAAAATACTTGTGCGATTAAAACCACTTCCCCACCATACTGAAACTTTATAATAAAACTTTATAATAAAGTTTTATATTATAAACCCCTCTGCTTCCCATCGCAATCACAAACCTTCCCCCCCGATCACATCGCTCATTTTATAAGGACCCTCCGATTGGCTAATCGCAAAAATCTCCGATGTGATTGATCGCAGCCCCTCCTCCAATCTCCCGATTGCAAACTCCCGACCATCCCTCCACTGTCGATCTCCTGGTCCGATCCGATGGCCCATAGCTAATCGGGCCCTCGGTAATCGGCGCTTCCATAAGTCCCCCTCCGATTGAACCCACCGATTGATAACTCTCGACCATCCTTCCACCGTCAATCTCCTGGTCCGATCCGACAGCCCATAGCTAATCGGGCCATCGGCAATCAGTGCTTCCATAAGTCCCCCTCTGATTGAACCCACCGATTGATAACCCCGACCACTCCTCAACCATCGATCTTAACATTTGAGCCGACGGCTCATAGCCGATCAGAGCATTCTCATTGGCATTTCCCATATGTGTTTTTCCTCCGCTCCCCTCCGATATTTCGATTTCGATTGGCCCTCTAGCCCACCACATACACTTCCGCCCGTATATAATAAAAGGCCTTTCCCCTTGGTTTAAAATAGAATTTTGGTTTTAATTCATTTGTATAAATCTTTTCCCCCAATCGCATTGGAAAAGTTCCATATCTGTATCATTCCATCCCACTCCCTCTCCCGATTCCGATCGACGATTACGATGGCACCACCGATTATTATATTACAATTATTTTATTATATTATATCCCTCCACCCCGTCCATTCCGATTGCGATTTTAAATATGGTTCCCATCTCCCCTCCCTTTGATCCTTCCATTTAAAAATTGGTTTCCCTTCACAAATGCATATAATTTCATTCTGTCTTGTTTCAATAACATTTTATTTGAGAAAAGTCAATTTTATCCAAACAAATAAAGGAAAGAAAAGCGACAGTCAAAGGCCGAGAGCTAAAATAAGAAAATATTGTTACAACAGTAGCAAAGTAGGAAATATGCTTTCAGATTTCCTATTTTCTTTTATCCATGTATAGCAGCAAATCTCCGAGAAAATCAAATGCAATGTTGTCCTTACTATGATTGTATTTCAGTTCTTGAGCTGTTAGAACAACTCCCTTTTTCTATGGATCTATGTTCCCACATTTTAGCCTATTTATTGTAATTGTAAATCATTGGTAAAATATTCTGTGATTCAGCAGTAGGGGAAATAGTGTGGAAAGAAATTTTTTGCGCTCCATTGTACAGCTTGACAGGGAATTAATAAGAGATGCAGCTCTGATTTGTGGGATCCATGTGGTATAAGACTTAGCACTTGTTTCTTCCTTTGTTTCATATGTAAATTTTTATGTTCCATCTCTCATTCATAAACATTTCTTTTTGAATGCTTTCAAGATAGAAAGGTAGAATCCATTTTATATGCTCTGCCTTGGGAAATCATTCATGCTCTGTGTTTTTCTTCTGTTTGAAAAGGATCCATTTATTGTGCCCTTTTCATCTCCTCACTACTCTGTCCATCCCATCCCTATTTAGTTTTATTTGATAAGTTTCTTGCCTATCTTGCCCATGAAATACCCCGTGTCCTGATTTTATTCCCAATTTCAGCTATCCCATTTTTGTCCCACACATCCCTGAAAATTCATTTATTTTATTTAAAGTATTTTCCCCATAATTTTACCTAGCCTAACATTAGATTATTATTTCACTTTATTGAATATCCTTTTCATGGAGAGAGCCCTCTCCTGTCCTTGTAGGGCTAGCTACAAGGATGAGCGTGGTTTAGTTGTTACCCCTTTTTTCCCTTTTCAGCCTGGGGTCCAATTCGGGAGATAACAGAATGTAGAGAAAGAAATTTGCTAGACAGTTTAATCCTAGCAGATATTAGATTAGGTAGAGAAGCTATGAGGCCAACTATTTAATTTGGTCTCATGCAGCAATAAGGGTAGAACTAGACTAGTTTTTTTTCTGCTTTCAATAAAAAAAATGATGAAGAAGGTCTGCAAATTCAATGCACCTTGAAAAAATGTTAGGACTCTAGGATGGGTAGGTAGATTGTTTGGGGAAGGTTTTCTGCTAATTAATATCCATCTTGTTTGTAACAGATGAATCAAAGAAAAAGGATGGTTGAAAGATCAAGCATCTGGCCTACTTTCCAAAGAATATTTCTGAAGTTCTTGACACCTTCAAGAAGATGGCATCCCCATGTGGAGCCACTATTAGCCACCGATAAATTTTTTGTCAAGCAAACATGTGGCTAAATATTTTTCTAAGCCTTCAAGAGACACATTTCATCTGAAAAACTGTCATTCTTGAAGCCTCTATGTGCCCTTAGCCTTTGAAAACATCTTCACTGCTATTTCCATCAAAAAAGCTTCACTGTCTGTAAAAAAAACTTATGCTCAGAAAGCCTTTATCTACTCCCTTTATCCCTGCAAAATTCCCCATTCTACATTCTTTTTCCCCCTCAAATTTCCCTTAAAAACCTTTAAAATCCCTTCCTAAGTCATCTAAATCCCTAATTCCCCTTTAAAAACCAAGTGAAATCCCTTCATTTGATTTTAAAATCCCTCTTTCTTCCTATCGGAACCACTGTTTGGCCTTAAAAAACACTGTTTTTAGGCCAAAAAACCCATTTATGATCATATAATAGGCTTAAGCCCATTTCAACTAGCCCCTTAACCACTTCCCCTACATGAAACCTAGCGCCAAGACCAGGCATTAAGCCCTTGAGAACTTATCGCATCGGAATATTGGTCGGGAGTAGTTTTTCTTTGTTAAACAAAAAGTTACGATGCGAGAAGTGTTTTGCTCTATTGAACACGGGTGGGATATCCACCATTGATCTATGTGAGATCTAACGATCTGCGCTTAACACATCATGCCCCGCCTCATTCCTTTTTTACCCTCCGATGGAGATCTCCGTCGTTGATTCACATTTAAATCCAACGGTCATCACATCGTCGCCCCAATCGCCAATCATAAAGTTTTAATGTGCCACTTCTTGTTTCCCCTGATTGCGATCCTTTGATGTGATCTTAGCCATTGAATCCACAAGAACCAATAGCGAAGATTTGATCGCTACCACCCCTATGCCTTCCATCGCTTCCCCTCCGACCAGATCTCCATCATTGATATTTCTTCGATCCAATGGTCTAGGCGTAATCACAAGTTCAAAAATCGGAGTATTGGCCCCTTCCTTTCTCCGAGGTGATTATATCATAGCTGTCCATCCCACTCGATCCAACGGTTTACCTTTCCCCCGCTCATTCATTTAGCCATTTGGCCTCTGCCACATCTTTAAATCTTCGTTGTCCATCCCCATGGATCCAGTGGCACATATTCTTCCTGCCCACTCACTGCCTCCTCCGCCTTCACTGTCCCTCTTCAGATCTCAGCCGTTCATTCCAATGATCAGATAGTCCACATTAAAACCACCATTGACCTATCCCCACATTACCGACCGTGCAGCTATCCGTATCGCGCTCCATCCATCGCCGTCAGATCTCATGGCCCAAAATCCAACGTCTGACATCCATATCACGTAACTTTGGTGTTTGAGCTTTAACAGTTTAAATCCACATGATGTGGGTGGTTTTATTTCGCCACCTGTTAGGCAGCGGACCATATCGTGTAATTTTGGGAAATTTTCAAAACTGCTTCATTTCAACGCGAAAATAGTTGTTTCCCCTGGAAAACCATTTCCCCTCTTCCGCCTTTGAAAATTCCACCACGCAATCCCAACCATTGATCTATATAGATCAGTGGCCCTGATTACATCGCACATTTCATTCATAATTCTTTCATCGCGCTACCACAGAGTTTCACCGGCTGATCTCCACCATTGATCTCCTCCTGAGATCCAATGGTTCATAATCAATCGCCCTTCACCCATGTCGGTCCCACCATATAAAGCCGATTTCATTGCATTTCCATAACTTTCTTTGTATTCCGTCTAACATCAAAAATTTATGTTATAACATTAAAGTTTATTTCTTTCGCCCAATCTCCCAAAAGCAATCCCCATTGTATATCTCGACTGTCGATCATCATTACTCCATCTAATCTAACGACCCATAATCATTCCTCCACCGAACCTCCATCATACCATTTTCTCGCCATCATGTAGCATTTTACACCATTTCCTCCACTACAGCCACTGATTCTATTGCTGCACTGCCATTCCCATAGGCCTCCACAGCACCCAACTCCACTCCCACTATTTTTCATTAACATGTTTATTTCCTTTTTGCAGGATTACAGGTGGTGGAAACCACCATTCCTCACAGTCACTGTCATTGTGACACAGAGCACAGGGAGGGCCATTTTCCGAGCCAAAGATTGCAGAGAGAATGCCTGGGAAGGTTTTTGAACGAAGCATTTCATTAAAGAATAGTTCTTAACTTTGTAAAACCATCCAGCACCATTAAAAATACATTTTCACAGACATAGACAGTCACGGAAGCGGAAAAGAGTATCAATAAAGAGTTAAAGAGGTTTAAATCCTGTTAGTGAAGATTTTAAGCTCTAATTCAAATTCTTAAAGGGTGAATGTACCAGATTGAAGACCTTGTGATTAACACAGAAGGCCTAATGATGTCTAAATGCTCAGAAAACAATCTTATCAGTGCAGAAGGTTCTTTACCATGAAGGACAAGTTCCCATATTGTTTTTTATTCTACACTGAGCTCCGGAGAAGATCTACCCCTGACAGAAAGTCCTAAAATTTTTCTAGAGAATTTGTTATGTAGTATGGCAGACCTGAAATTCATGTATCTTCCTTTTCTTATACTAGAATACTACAGAGTACTGCAATAGAAACTACATCAAAGAACATACCTCGAGTTACTGTCATCCTATCAAAGACCACTCTTTCACCCAAAGAGTACTAAAAATCAATGCATGGATATTAAAACAGAATGGGCCTCGAGCCACTCTTCTTCCTCTGTTTTAATGTTTCATTAAGAGTTATATCTACCTCCTCTGCCTCTCTTTATCTATAAAACTCATGAAGAAACATGTTGTTGGTTGTTTCTTGGATAACCGTGGATTTGTAAGCTTGTTCCTTTGAGATAGAGTTTTGTGTATAATCTATAAAATAGGCTGTGGAGATGATTTTAGACTGAATATCAATCTGTTGGACAATTTTGTGCATGATTGGTGTTGCTCTTTAATATGACAAGAAGATTTCTTTGGATCCTGATTTAAAGCAGCGGTGATGTGTCTTATCTTTGTCTTTGTTTTCCCTCTATAATTCATCATATTTCGTTTCTCTGGTAAGAATTAGAATTATGGCTTAGGATATACCCTCGCATGGTACCCTAATGCTCCTAATCTTATTATATTTGATGTTTTCTACTAATTGTGTTATCTGAGAAAAAAATTGATATAATTTAACTAGTGTAGTAGATGTTATTCATTGCTAGTTGATGTGTGAATTTATGAATCTGTTCTTAGAAGTTCTTGTCCAATTTAGATAAAAGAATTGGGATACTGGGAGAATTTGAATTGATTTTATCTCGCTAGGGTCCTTTTCCAATAGTTAAGATTTTCTAAGATCCCTCAAGTTGAATTTCAAATCATTGAAAGTTCAAAGTCTTTCTATGATCTCAGGCTTCACCTTTGTGTTAAATCTTAAATGTTCCTTATTGTCTGAAGAGCTAACCTTCTTAGGAGTCTGGTCACAGGTGTTTAAGGCATGCCCTATCCTTGGATTTTCCTCCTAAGTGGTCACCTCGGAGGTTTCCTTGTCATTCACCTTCACTCCATATCATTTCATTCCACATTATCATCTTAAAAATATCCTCTGTTTTAGATGACTATTCCATTTGAAAGCCTTGGATACTGAATAGCAATTAAACCCTTTTATGACTCCATTTACCCAATGGTTTTGAGTTTTCTTTGAATTGTCTCCCACAGCAAAAAAACTCCTTTGCTCATATCCTGTCTCACATTGAACCCTTCTTTCATGTTTTCCCAACAACCAAACAAACAAACAAAACAAAACAACAACCCTTGTGCCCATACATAGCCCTAAATACCTTAAGAACTGAACTTCAAAGAAGAATATTTATTTGCCTTTATAGAGATATCCCTATCTGGATCTAGGATAGCTAGATCCTGAGGTCCCAAAGTGGTTTTGATGTTGTCTTGTCTTTTGGTATTTCCAGACTTGCCAAAACACAAGAACCCCAACAGGAGGTACACCAAAAAAACCAAACATGAAGAGAAGTTTATCAAAGATTATTTATGAGATAGGGAAAAAGGTGAGGTGAATTGGATAGAAATGAATGAACTTGAAAGGGCTATAGAGAGATTAGAAGACAACACTGATGCCTGTCTTAAAACATTCCAAACATCTAGGGTTTTGGGAAAGTGGCCAAAGAAAGTGAAAATCATGAGTTGAACTCCATGATGACAACAAAGGAAGATTCTGAAGATGCCACTGTGATCATATCCCAGAATTGGAAAAATGAGATTTCCATGCCTAAATGAACAAAGAATAGGTAAAAAAAATCCATCATGCAAGCAAAAAAAGATTTGAAAGTGCTGCTATGAGAAATCCTCTCAAAGGTGTTTAATGAGCTTGCCATGACTAAATGAGCAAAAGAGATAAGTTGAGTTTCAAGGTGAGAACAAAAGGGATTCTGAAGGTGTTACTTTGTGTGTGAATCCCAAATGGTCAAAATAAATATGTCATGCATCAAAGAACAAAAGTCTGAAGAGTATCAGTAAGAGAAGGCCAAGTCAGTGTTTTTAGGCACCTGAAAATTAGAAGTGGCCGATGAAGGTAAGAAGAATGGTTTAAACTCTATGGTGCAGGAAAATGAGATTTTTGAGGTGTTTCCTTCTGTTTGAGTCCCAAAGGTGTGAATATTAATTTTTCATACCTCCACGACTAAAATAAAAGGTCAAATTCATCATCTCAGTCACCTGCATGCAAACAATGTCAAAAGGTTAGTGAGAAAGGATGAAAGATTGAGTTGAACTTAATAATGGAAACCATAGAAGGCCTGAGAATTTTTCTGTGTAAAATCATCAAAAAGTGTTCAAAATAAAAATGTGAAGCCTCTAAGATTAAAGGAAAGGTAATTTTCATCACTTCAGTCACCTACAGGGAAAAAGGACTAAAAAAGCATTAGTGAAAAAAGTGAAAAATACTCTTAAACTTTAGAAAGTGGGTTTAAAAAGAAGAATCAAATTCCAAGCCTATAAATCCCATATAAACACTTCAAACAACTCATTGTGCCATTTCAAAGAGTTAGAGGAATTCACAGAGAGAAGTTTTTTGAGTTTTTCAGATCAAAATTCAGCTAAGTTTTGTGGCATTGCGCACTTAGGTTGGCGCTGCGTACTTGCAAACCAGTGCTACGCGTTTAGTGTTTTCTCCCCATACAAATTTCTAAGGCATTGCACACCTGGAACGTGGTGTTGTACCCTTTCCTGACACCCATAACAAGCTTGACTTCGGCAATGTGCCCTTGACCTAGGCACTGCACGCTTGGCCTAGGCATTGCGCGCTTAGCCAAGAGGGCCCTCCAAGCAAATCAACCCTCCAAATCAAGTCAAGCGCCTTCAAATCTCTTCCCAGGGTATTACAAGCATTGCTAAGAGGTAAATGGCTATCATAGCCACATCTCCCAACATTTTGATGGCTTAAATTGGATGAAATAAAACCCTAAGGAGAAAACCCTAAAGAATCATGCTTGAAGTCACTACTTAAACCTAATTTCATCTACCCATAAAGAATATCAGTCTAGAAAGGAGGTGAAATTAAGGTAGTTGTATTGGTTTAAATTTTTCCATCCATCAAGGCTTGACATAAAACTCAATCCCTTACATTACAAACAGATTGACATTGCATGTCGTCTTTCCTATCAGTTTTACATCAGTACAAGATGTTTCAAAGAAAAGTTTAAACAGTCAGCAGAGGGTTGTCATTAAGTTTAGCCTCTCATTCAGCTTGAAATACTTACACCCTCACTCATCCATCTCATTCACAAGAAGACTACCATTCCATTATCCTTCTTCATATCACTTTCACATTAAGTACTAGGGTTTCAAAGGCAGAGTGGTCAAAATGTCAGAAAGAGAGGATAGTGGTAGTGGAGGAGAAGGCCAAGTGCCAAGGAGGCAGGGGCACAAGGGTGGAAATATCAACAGGTTTGAACCACTCAACACAATAGAGCTAATGAAATCTCCCTTACCTATTTCCTACTTCCATCATGTAGGATGCTTTGATTTTTGTGAAAGGGTACAGGAGGTGCAAAGCCACCCTTAGCTAAATAGGATTTTCATCATTAACTTGCATGAGAAACAAGTTAACCTTGCAGGAGTAACCTTTGAGCTGTATGCTGATGCTATTGCCAATGCCACTGGGATACCAAGTGTAGGGGAGAAATAGTTCAAGCAGGCCAATCTTGACATGAGCTACTATGATCCATATTTAAAACCTAGGTACAAAGACCACTGTAAATCCATCTTTCCTTTCTCACATTTGTAAGAGATATGCACCTATGATGAGGATCATTATGAAGTATTTTACATGTGAGGGAAGGTTCTCTAGGCTTTACTCCTATCACATTAGGCTACTTGTGCACTTTCTAGGGTGATTATGCTGCACCTACCCTATTACCTCTACAAAAGCATTGATAAAATGTCCTATATTGTAAAAAAGAGAGACTATCCTCAGCATATGCAAAGCCTTTTTCATCATTCTTTGATCAAGATGGTTGTTATGCATCAATTGCAGCAGAAGGGCATTCCATGGGAGATCTTCATTTCCAATGAGGTGTTCACTAATAAAAAAACCCATCCTCAACGAAATATGCCTTCATCATCTCATCCTCCTATCCCTACTCCTCCATCACCTCTTGTTGATCATGTTTCTCCATCCACTCACATTCCGTCACTCGAGATGACTCATCCACTTCACCATCCGCACATATTCCTTCACCTCAGGACAACCATCCTTCATCACCCTCTTGCAATGTATCAGATAATGAGGGAAATGACAATGAGTAATCAAATATCAATGAGGGAGAGGGGAATAATGAAACAAGAAATGATGAATCAAGAAATAAGGAAGAAGATGCCAATGAGTCTAAAAATAGTGAGGCACATAGCATTGGTTATGAGAGCAATGAAGAAAGCAGAAAAGATGACAATGAGGAAAATAGTGATGAGGGCAGTGAAAAAAATAGTAAGAATGCTGGCCGTAAGTTTGTAGAAGGCAATAAGGAAAAGAGCCATGAAGAAAACAACAAGGAAAAGGGAAATGCTATCATTGAGGATGATGTCAGTGATAAAATAGAGAGCATTGGAGCAGAAGATGGTGATGATGTTGGCACTAATGATGACAGTGGGTCAAAAGACCATGATAGCAATGATGATACCAATGAAGATGGCAGCCATGAAAGAAGTAATGATAAGAGCCATGATGACAGTGAAGATGAAAAAAATGATGGAAATAAGAGATATGGCACTGATATAAGTAACATTGAACCTCTTCCTTTGACCTAGAAAAAGGGAAATATGCATATGTTTGTTTCCCTCAAGAAGCAAGGGGCCATGCCTTCTACATCAGCTAAGCAACTTGATAAAGGTAAGGAGAAGGTCATTGATGAAAAATAAGAAGACGAACATGAGACTGAACAAGAATTTGAACTCATTCACGTTGACAGTGATAATGAAAATGAGGCAAGGATCTCAAACATGCTGCTCCAAAGAAAGGATGCTCATATTAGAGATTTGCAAGCCAATCTAGGTAGGGCTAAGAATGTAATCCATTATTTTGAGGTTGAAAAAAGCAGCTGGAGGCATAGAAGGAAATCTATGGGATTAGAGCTACCAGAGCTCAGAAAGAGGCTACAAAAGCCAAGGCTAAGCTAGATTAAGCCTTGGATATATATGGGAACACTAATGATGAGGAAGAACAACTTCCTAGGAGGAGGCCAAGGACAATTGGCTTAAAGAAGGCCTTAGCCAAGGAGAGAGAGCAAGAGGCAACCTTGGAAGAGAAACTCACTCTAAGTGAGTTGCTTTCCATGGAGATTAACTATGATCGGGAACCTTAGATTGAGAGGGAAAACATACACTTAGAGGGTCTTTTGGAGAAGACCAAGAGGGACATTGACCTCCAAAAGAAGATGGCAAGGCACTATGCCTTAACAAACAAGATTTCAAGGGTCAAGTTCAAAAGAGCCCTTACAAAGATTCAATCCCTAAAGGAGGTAAAAGAAAAATAAAACCTTGACATCCTTTCCGATGCATCCTTACAGGCATCCCAAACATAATTTTCAAGGTAAATTCAAATTTTGGCTTCTTTTTGTAAATTTTGGTTTTTGACTATTTTGGAGGGCCAAAGGCGTAGTTCAACTAGCAATGCGCTCTTTTTTGGGGTACCCTATGGAGGAAAAATTTACATTTTTGTGTTCATCACGTCAAGGACATCACTCGCAAAACATTTCAGCACATTTGGAGCAAAATTGGTCCTCCAAAAGTGCCAAAAACACCCAACAAATCACCTTTCTGTCCTATTTTCAGAGATGGTGTTGTGCCCCAATAAATATTGGGATATTGAGTTTTTGAGTAGGTAAATAAAGTCCAATCAGAAAAATAAAGGCATTGATGGAAAGTATACTGGACAAGCTTTCCAATGAGCTATCATGGATCTCATTTGGATACATGGAAGGTCTCCAAATCATGGTTACAAAACATGCAATTTTTCCTAGTGCTAGTGCTATGCCCTTGCCTGCAAAGTCAGCAAAAGACACAAAGTTATTTAAACAAGATATTTTTGAGGGATTTTAAGGAAAATCACTCCTAGTTAGCTTATAATTTATGTTAAAGTTATTTTTAATTTATTAAGTTAGATATTTTGTGCCTTAGGCCTTGCATGGTCTCTTTGGACAAAAATGGCATTTATGATGTATTAATGATATTTTGGAAACCCTAGTTAGGGTTTTGGTCCTCCTTTCTAGTCAAATACTGCATTGAGGCCTCATTTTAGATGTTGGTTGATTATTGCGAAGAATATCATAGACTTGAAGATTGAGGAGAAATTGGTTTTTGACTTTGTGGATGTCTTGATTTGCATGATAACGGAGCAATCTCACTTGTAGGATTCATGAACATAGTTAATGGTGATGTATTTCCTATCTAGTGCTTGTTTTCTTATGTTATCATTTTGTTTCATATTTCTCATGCAGTATGACAGAAATTTTAGGCTAAGAAATGTTGTTTATAGGAACCTTAGCTATGTCTGCTCTCTATTGCTTGTATGCTTTCCTCTGCTAGGTCGGATTAAAGAATTCTTGAATGCTCTCTAGTTCTACTTATGCTTGTTAATCTTAAGAATGATTTAATATATCCAATTTCAAATTAGTTTATGGTTAGCATTTCTCTTTGATGTAACTTAAACATTGTTTTTGAGATCTTTGCTTTGAAGTATTGCTATCTAGGGTTTAGGTGAAGAGGTTTATTGTTTTCCCTACACTTTTGTTCATCTTATGTGGTTTCTTTGAAGGTATTTGTAGTTTTATAAAGGAAATTAGGAGTTCCCTACTCTTTTATTATTACTATATGTCGTCTTAGATGTTTTCTTTGCTTGAGGGTGAAATCACTAGAAGACTTATAAGTTTCTTGCCTTCTGTGGTTCACTGGATTGTTGTCTTAATGTTTACTTGCCAAGGTTTGGTTAAAGAAGTTATTGGTATGCCCTGTCTTTGGTTATTTCTTTATGCATGGTGATCTTAAAGGCCATTATTATTAAAGTATTTGTTAAAGGATTCTTAACTGCCCTTTGCACCTACTAGCTCACAAGTTAATGTTCACTTCACTCACATAAGCTTTTAGATCCATTTGGATTTTTTAGACTTGCCTTGTGATATACCCTTGAACTATTGTTGTACTTCTCAAGCCCTTTTGCAGACTCCATAGCCCAATGGTTTAAACCTCTCTCACTCTATCTATTCTTCTTGACAACCTACCCAACCAACCGAACAGACAAATAAACCCTAATCCTTATAACTAGCCTAAAATCAAAACCTTAAAATAAATAAATTTCGCATATTTTACACAAATATAGAGAGAAACCTCTCTGAGTCTAGGAAGGCTAGGTCATAGGACTCCAAAGACTAGTTTGATGTTACCCCTGTACATTTGGTCTTTCCAATCTGACAAATTATGGGGACCTAACAGGTATCATAACCCATAGGTCCTAAGACTTACGTAAGATGGGGATCTAGGTGAATCTATTGAAGGCAATATTGGACGAAGGATTTCTTGGGATCGATGTATCAAAATATCCATTCAAGATCGTTTAGTATGGATGCATGTAATAACACACTATTTTGTATGGGATCCTAGTATTAGTATAAAAATGCTTTTGGTGTGGATAGAAGTGGATTTTTTGAGGGAAAGAAACATATGGGTGGGAGGATTTTTAGTACTCCCTTTTCTTGATATGGTCAAAATGGATGGAATCTACCCATGGTATTTTCCCATTGGATGTTCCCATGGTATTTTATTTATTTTTCTGAGG
This sequence comes from Pinus albicaulis, assembly GCA_034641835.2. Classification (NCBI taxonomy): domain Eukaryota; kingdom Viridiplantae; phylum Streptophyta; class Pinopsida; order Pinales; family Pinaceae; genus Pinus; species Pinus albicaulis. The sequence continues at coordinate 1,139,011,656 of CM076574.1, forward strand.
GAAAATAATAAAATAATGGTTCTATGGATCCCATCAATCTTATTAAAAGGTATATGATGTAGGAATTTATATCATCTAGAGTTTTCCCATCTTATTGTGTGTTTTTTTAGAACATGGCATAGCCTCTTCCAGCTTGATCCCATGACTAAAACCTCATGGTGGCATTTCCGTGGTGGATCCATCCAAGATTCATAACTAGGTTTCAATCACTCAGAATATTTATTGATTAGAATCCATACATGCAATTGGTAGGGGCTTCAATATGACTTGTATGAGAATGTATCTTTATTTCTAGTTATTAATATATATAATAGGTTTCATTTTTAGATTGTGTTTGATGCATTTTTATTTTGATAATTTTAATTAAAGCACTCAAGTGTGCTAGATCTATTTGGAACTTTGTGAATAAAATCCTATAATTTTTCATTAGCGGGAATTAATAAATGTAAATTAGGATATGGGCTCCATAAATTAATTGTTTTCTTGAATAAATTTTGGTGTGTAGTAACCACTAGTAATTTCACACTTTTAGAGTTTTAGTCCTACATGATTGTCAAGGAAGGTACAAACAATGGTGGGAACTAACCCATGGTATATATATATGTGTGTGTGTGTGTGTGTGTGTGTGTGTGTGTTATTCCTATCTATTTTTTACCCAATGAATTTCTTAAATTAGGGTGGCAACACACTAATCATGAATATGTTATTCAGCTAAGTATGAGTTATTTTCAAGGATTTGATTTTTTTGATGGTTTACTACAAATATTATGAATACTCTACAAATAAGTAGAGAGCATGCATGAATATTGTAACCTTATTCATCAATAAATGCATAAAATAAGTGGGGCACTTATCCACAACGAATTATTTTGTAAAAATGTTGCAAAAAAACCTTCAAGTTACCGTGCAATAAAATATTTAAAAAAATATATCTTTCTAATAATATTGAAAAGTAAATATTTCTTTTCAAACACAAGCCTTAAAAATTTCAATGATTAATGCTAAATTAGAAGTGGTCAATAACAAAATTTCATGCTTTGCTAGATTCGTGTCTTTATAGGGACTATGAATACTAATTGGTTGGCGCCTTCACTTCATAATATTTTTACTAGTTTAAAATGAATATTTGCATTTTTATTGTGCTTATGAAATAATTCTTCACTTTTGATTGTTTATACAATTAAAAAGAATATTTAAATTTCAAATAATTTTTTATTAAAAATAATTTTTATAGGGGATAAATATATATAAATTAAAAACTATTTTCAATTAAAAATAAAGTTTATTTTATAAGTAATAAATATTGTAAATATGTTACAAATAATTGTAAAAATAATCACACACCTGCTGTAGTATTACGACAACTCCCCATTATCCAATTGAAATAGATTAGAAAGGATAATAGGGACCCTTTAAATTTTTTAGGATTAATATTTATTTTTAGAAATAAAATCTAAAGATAGAATTTTATTAGATTAAAGTTTTAAATTTTCTTTAAAAAATAAAAAAAATCACTTAAAGAACACCTAAAATAACCCGCAAACAAAAATTCATGAAAGTAGGAAGAAAACAACAATGAAGTTGTGAATATCAAATTACTGAAGTTGCGAATAGCGAATTGCTGAAATACGAAATGCCAAAATGCAAAGTAGCGAATTAACGATATGCAAATTGCCGAAATACAAGGTATCCAAACCCATCACATAACAGATGCCGATATCACATTCTGTCATTTGACATACCCTGATATCGCATCTCATTTGAAATCATCGCGCTATCTCAATTTCACATTTCGCCTTTCGCATATTGCTTTGAAGCGCTAAAACTCACCAACTACCAAAATCGTCGATCAACAGATCCCAATGTGATGACATCTGTCAAAATAACACTAACCCATGCTTATCAATTTAATGTTAATTTATGTGTTTTGTAATCTCGAGGCTTGTAATCGATGTGTAATAATTTCAAATTTAATACCAAGGATTTCCCATTATGCATGAGTTAAGTTGATAGGACAAATGATAGTGTTCGAAGTTATTTTAGATTATCCTCTCCAGTTTTCTTTTCAAGGGATTAATTCCAAAAAAAAGGCATAAAAGGATGTCAAGGCTGATTAAAGCGTGAAGTAAATCCGCCACCCCATCACTATTAGTCATACAACAAGAGGAAAATAATGAAATGGCTCCCCTAATCTTGGATACTACAGGCAACCCAGAAATTGGTTCTTCAACATGGGAATACATCTATCAGTTTTTCGAGAATGAGAAACCAAAAGTAAATTTGGACTGAAAATTTGTGGCTAGCTATAATTTATCCAATGATTCATAATCATGGACGAACACTGCAAATTCATTTATTCACAGAATTGTTGCTCATCCTAATATGGTGCCATATATTGATTTAGTGAAATGGGTGTTGGATAATGTAGATATCGGAGACATGAAATTCATTCCTAGAATCAGAACTATCATTGGCTCTCTCAGGCATTAGATTTTAAGAATATGTGTAAACTTCTAGAACCCCAAAATATATATGACGCCGAATTTGTTCAAGAGTTCATGCAGGAGAATGAACATCACGTGACTATAATTAAAGAATGGAGAAACGATCCTAACCGACACAAGCGCAACAATAAGGGTATGTATTCAGTCGTCTCTCTTAAAATCCAATTCTCTCAGATAGCTACAATGATGTGTCGTCTCTTTGGATTTGTAAATATGACCAAGTTTAAAGAGAATTGGAAATTCTTGATATAGGCAGCCTCTGACCACTATATTCTAGATTGGGACACTATTCCTGTTGATAATTTGATAATATTTCTCACATCCTCTAGAGAAGATCAAAATTCCCCACCCAATGAAGTCCCTCCTTTTTATAATAGTTCTTATATCTTAGATGGAGTTTGGTTTTCCTTAAAATTTTTGTCATTAGGATGGAAATGGATGAGAGAAGTTGAAACCCCCATCTATGTACAGTTAGATTTCTTGTGGGAATCAAAATACCACTCTCATATGTTATTTAACTGATACAGATGAGCTAGGTGTGCAACATGTTTTTGTAGATATAGACAACTCCAAGCATCAGGAAGAAATCAGGGAAACCTCATTTACTGCAGAGGTTTTCAAAATTGTTCTTGAGAAAATCCAGATCCAAGCACATAATGATACAGAGGAGAAACCAGAATATACATTGACCCAGGATATGGAAATCATCTTGGCTTTCCCGACTACTGAAATAGTCTTAAAAATTGAGGAAATACCTCCATTGGACGTATTTTATATTCCAAGATAAAAATTTGTGATGACCAGGTCAAACAAGAAGTTGAAGATGGAATATTCTCCGGAACTTCCTATAGATGCAACACTAATGTATGTCCTTTGGAAAGAAAATCTATGAGCTCCAGAGGAAGAACTTAACAGGTTATATCAATTTGTAGGTGTTTACGCAAATGCAGCCATTCATAATGAAGCAACAGTTTAATAATTAATTATAGAAAAGGATAAAAAAATTGCTCAAATGGAGTAAGTTTTCTTTGATGAAAAGCAAAGAATCATGGAGGAGCTCCAGTCAAGGATTAATAATCTACAACAAGATTTTTAAGGTCTCAAACTCAAACAAGAAAATGAGATTAAAGAAAAAGATCAAATAATTCATCAATTGGAGTGGAGGATAGAAAAGCTTGAGGAAAAACCTAAAATCAATGAAGTAAAGAAAGAAGCAAAAAATTTGGAAGCATTACTAGTAATACAACAATCAAATTTCTATCAGAATTATAATCAAATTCAATAGAAATTTAAGACCAGTGATCAATTAGTCACTTAGATTTCTAATCTAAGAACGTATTATGAATATATTGATGATAAGGTGTCAAAATATATAGAGTGGAAAGACACTGCACAGGGTAGAGTGGATGATCTCCCTTGTCTTGAAGAATCAATTAAAGATATAATATTTGGATATTGGGATATTAAAATGAAGAGCGTTGAATTAGCTATTATCCAAGCTGAGAATTTATCTTCCAGCATCTCTGAATATATAAAAATTCTCTTCTGCAAGCCAAATTGATTCAAGAAGTAGCAAAAGACACCATGCCAGATGTTAATTTCTTAAAGAAATCCTGACAAGAGACATCAAACAAGAAATCTCTTGACACAGAAAATATGACAAGGTTAAATATGGATATTTACTGGTACTTGTTGATTAAACCTCATAACCAATCGGTAACATTGAGGTATCTCTCCAATGGAGCAGCTCAACTTCTTCTAGTACTAAACGATGCAGTGTTCATGGGACAGATGAGAATGAAACTAATTCATCTCTGAAGCTCAAAAATATGATCAAAGCATTTCAGCTCAAATACCAACTGGAGAGTGAATCCGAGAAAGAACCATGAGATTGTTACAACTTATGCATTTTATTTTCCTATTTTTTAGTTTTATAGTTTAGAGTAATATTAAAGATTTCTTTTACAAGTCTTTTATTTCTGTAATATTAATTAGTATTTAAACCCCTTTCATGCATTTAGAAAGGGGTCCATAATTTTAAGAGAAATTCTTTTCGAACTTACACTATTGTTTGAACAAAAGTTATCTAATTGAAAGGATGAGCCCAGAAGCTACCTTTTCAAATCTAAGGCTATGGTGCAACGAGTAATATTATATGAGTATTGATTTTTTATGTTCTATAATAATGGAAAATTTATTTTTGTCTATTAGTTTCATTCTGATAATATTTGAAGTGATATATATTCTTATTACTATTAATATAATATATTGAATGATATGTAGTTAGATGTGAGACTTAGAGATATTTTATGTGATTAATTTTCTTCATCAACTAAATCAATTAAATTGATTTAGTTTCTTAAATTTGTTTATATTCATTAAGTATGCAATGAAATATATTATTTCATGCTTGTGAAATCCTACTACATAATCATATAAATGAATCCAATCCCGAGAAGTAGCTAGATTTAATTTTAGTTTATGTAATCACTAGAATAAGTCACCCCGATGGTGTTTATTTTATTTCTATTGTTATATAAACTCTCTTTATATGGGAAATTGGTCCCTAGCTCCCCAATCAAACCCACCATTTCAACAAAAAAGGAATTATTTTAAGCTCTCGACTGGGTGGAATCGCCAATGATGAGGAAGTCACTTTCGAGCCTTCAACAACACCCAAAATTTATATTTGCATAACATTAAAGACACATAAATACATCAACTATTGGTTGATCATATAATTTCTATACTAACCACACAATCACTTTCTTGAGAAAATATCACAACCAAACACTAAACTAGGAGCTATGGATTAAACCTCTCAAATTAAACTAATAAACAATTAACCAAATCACATACTAATTACATTTATTATGAAGAATATCATTAAATATCCATGAGAAAGGTAGGGGTTAAATCTCCAACACCCTCCCTTAACTATTATTTTTCTTTGATCTTTTTGTATGGAAAAATCATGCATCTCTAATAATTTTAGAAATCATGTGGATTAAACTCCATTAAATTGTATCATTACCTTCATAAAAGTGTAGTTTGCACAATGGATTTCCATGTTCCACCCTTGCTCTATCTTTTCCTTTCTCTCTCTCTTTGCAATCCAATTATTTTTCTCTCTCTCTCTTTGCCTTCCAATCCTCTTTCCTCCCCCAACACACACACACACTCCCTCTCTCTCAACATCTACGCTAAAATCAATGCATATAGTGCAAGAAAAGATAGAGGAAGGTAGGAGAGGAAGGACAAGAGAGAAATAGAGAGAGTATGTGTATGTAATGTGTAATGTCAATGTCACATTATCTTCTCTCTCTATGTATTTATTCTTCCCTCCCTCTCTCATCCTCCAACTCCATCTATATGTAATGTGTATTAAAGTTTACATTACACACATTACATTAGTTATTATTGCGCCGAGAGGCGCTCTACAGCCCAGTATATAGGGATGTGTAGATGTAATGTGTGTAATGTCAATGTCGGCCCAATATATAGAGATGTGTAGATGTAATGTGTGTAATGTAAACTTTTGATATGTCGGGCCCAATATATAGAGATGTGTAGATGTAATGTGTGTAATGTAAAATTTTGATATGTCGGGCCCAATATATAGAGAGGTGTAGATGTAATGTGTGTAATGTAAACTTTTGATATGTCGGGCCCAATATATAGAGATGTGTAGATGTAATGTGTGTAATGTAAACTTTTGATATGTTGGCCCCAATATATAGAGATGTGTATATGTAATGTGTGTAATGTAAACTTTTGATATGTCAGGCCCAATATATAGAGATGTGTAGATGTAATGTGTGTAATGTGAACTTTTGATATGTCAGGCCCAATATATATAGATGTGTAGATGTAATGTGTGTAATGTAAACTTTTGATAAATGTACCACTTTAATACCATGGGCTGAATACCATGGGCAAACTATATATTTATAAAAGAATTGTATTTTAATATATTAAAAAATATAAATCAGCCATATATATATTAAATAAAAAATAAAAAAAAATTATGTTACTCAATAATCTTATTTATATTTACCGAACATCAAAAGTGGTTTATTTAGGTGAATCACGAGCTAAATACCATGGGCCAGAATTATTATTAATACATGCCAAAAAATATTAATATTAATTCTAATATTCACATTATTATATTATAATATTAATATTATTAAATTTAATTAATGTAAACTTTTGATATGTCTGAGTGTATAGAAATGTACCACTTTAATACCATGGGATGAATACCATGGGCCAAATACCATATTTATAAAAGAGGTATGGAAAATAAATAGATATAAATAAACCATAGGTATGGTAAATAAATAAAACGTCTTTTCATATTTACTCCATAATCCTATTTATAGTTAGGAACACTCAAAAAGTGGTTTTATTTAGGTGAATCCTTAGCTAAATACCATGGGCCAAATTAAAGTACACTATATGCATTGCCTATCTCAGGTAACAATAAACATGTAAACGTAAATGTAAAAATAATGTTTAATTTTTAACATTTAAAATTTAATCTAATTAATCTGATGTCAGCCCTACTGAAAAAATCACTTCTCTCCCTACATATATAAATTTAACACAGTGGGCCAAATACCATATTTTTCTATTTCTCTTCCATTTTATATTGGAGGGAAAAGAGAGAGAGGGAGAGAGCAGAGAGATGAGGGAAGAGAGAGGGAGGTAGGAGAGGAATGGAAAGAGAGGAAGGAAGAGAGAGAGGAGGAGAGAGGGAGGGATATAGAGATGGAGTTGGAGGGTGAGAGAGAAAGGGAAGAAGAAATACATAGAGAGGGTGAGAAGTGGAGAGAGAGAGGGAGTGATAAGGGATAAATAGAGAGAGTATGTGTATGTTTGGGGTGAGATAAAGAGAAAAATAAGGAGAGATGGAGGGAATGGGGGGAGAAGGAGAGAGGCATGAATATAGTAACATAGTTGGAGGGTGAAGAGAGGGAGAGAGAGGGAGATAGAGAGAGAGATAGATGTTGAAGAGTAAGGGATAGAGGGGAAGGAAGGGAGAGATGATGTGAGAGAGTGGAGAGGGAGGGAAAGAGAGATGGAGTTGGAGGGGGGAGAGAGGGAAGATGATTTATTGCACTTGATGCATTGATTTTAGTGTGGATGGTGATTTCTAATGTAAAGTTTGATAGATAAAGACTAATGTAAACTTTTGATAAGGTGATTTCTAATCCTATTTGATTGCTTTCACTAGATGCATTGATATCAGTGTAGATGTTGGTTTCTAATCTTATTTTCTTACTTGCACTAGATGCATTTATTTCAGTGTAAATACAGATAATATCAAACTCTAGATCTAGAGTAATGTATTTACATAGGGAGTGATAAGTGGAGAGAGAGGGAGTGACAAAGGAGAAATAGAGTATGTGTATGTTTGGGGGTGAGATAAAAAGAAAAATAAGGAGAGATGGAGGGAATGGGGGAGAATGAGAGAGGGAGGGATATAGGAACATAGTTTGAGGGTGAAGAGAGATAGAGAGAGAGATATAGAGAGAGAGAGATGTGGGAGAGAAAGGGATAGTGGGGAAGGAAGAGAGAGACGATGTGAGAGAGTGGAGAGAGGGAGGGAAAGAGAGATGGAGTTGGAGGGGGGAGAGAGGGAAGATTATTTCTTGCACTCAACACATTGATTTCAGTGTGGATGGTGATTTCTAATCCTATTTTTCTTGCACTATATGCATTGATATTAGTTTAGATGTTGAGAGAGAGAGTGTGTGTGTGTGTTTATGTGTGTTGGGGGAGGAAAGAGGATTGGAAGCCAAAGAGAGAGAGAGAGAAATAATTGGATTGCAAAGAGAGAGAGAGAGGAAAATATAGAGGAAGGTAGGAGAGGAAGGACAAGAGAGAAATAGACAGAGTATGTGTATGTAATGTGTAATGTCAATGTCACATTATCTTCTCTCTCTATGTATTTCTTCTTCCCTCCCTCTCTCATCCTCCAACTCCATCTATATGTAATGTGTATTAAAGTTTACATTACACACATTAGTTATTATGCAAGGAGGCACTCTGCAACCAGTATATAGGGATGTGTAGATTTAATGTGTGCTTGTCATCAAATGTTGGCCCAATATATAGAGATGTGTAAGTCATAATGTGTGTAATGTAAACTTTTGATACTATATGGAGCCCAATATATAGAGATGTGTAGATGTAATGTGTGTAATGTAAATTTTTGATATGTGTTAATATATAGAGATGTGTAGATGTAATGTGTGTAATGTAAACTTTTAATATGTCGGGCCCAATATATAGAGATGTGTAGATGTAATGTGTGTAAGGTAAATTTTTGATATGTCGGGCCCAATATATAGAGATGTGTAGATGTAATGTGTGTAATGTAAACTTTTAATATGTCGGAGTGTATATAGATGTGTAGATGTCATGTGAGTAATGTAAACTTTTGATATATTTACCACTTTAATACCATGGGCTGAATACCATGGGCCAAATATAGTAACATAGTTGGAGGGTGAAGAGAGGGAGAGAGAGGGAGATATAGAGAGAGATAGATGTGGGAGAGAAAGGAATAGAGGGGAAGGAAGAGAGAGTGGATGTGAGAGAGTGGAGAGAGGGAGGGAAGGAGATATGGAGTTGGAGGGGGGAGAGAGGGAAGATGATTTCTTACACTCGATGCATTGATTTCAGTGTGGATGGTGATTTCTAATCCTATTTTTTCTTTCACTATATGCATTGATTTTAGTGTAGATGTTGAGAGAGAGGGAGTGTGTGTGTGTGTTGGGGGAGGAAAGAGGATTGGAAGGCAAAGAGAGAGAGAGAAAAATAATTGGATTGCAAAGAGAGAGAGAGAGGAAAAGATAGAGGAAGGTAGGAGAGGAAGGACAAGAGAGAGGACATGAGAGAGAGGAAGAGAGTTATGGGGGAAGAGAGAAAATTGGAGGGAAAAGAAGGAGAGAGAGAGGGGGGGGAGAGAGAGGAAGGACAAGAGAGACGAAGATAGAAGGAGAGATGGAAGGATGGAGAGATGGAGTTGGAGGGGGAGAGAGGGAGGGAAGAAGGAATACATAGAGAGTGAGAAGTGGAAAGAGAGATGAAGTGACAAGGGAGATATCGAGAGAGTGTGTATATGTTTTGGGGTGAGATAAAGAGATAAAGAAGGAGATATGGAGAGAAGGAGAGAGGGAGGGAGATAGTAACATAGTTGGAGGGTGAAAAGAGAGGGAGATATATATGTGGGAAAGAAATGGAGAGAGAAGAAGGAATGGGGAGGATGTGAGAGAGTGGAGAGACGGAGGGAAAGAGAGATGTAGTTCGAGGGGGGAGATAGGGAAGTAGATGGTGATTTATAATCCTATTTGATTGCTTGCACTAGATGCATTGATTTCAATGTAGATGTTGATTTCAGTGTATAGGAGGAGAGATGGACGGAAAGAGAGATGGAGTTAGAGGGGGGAGATAGGGAAGATGATTTCTTGCACTCGATGCATTGATTTCAGTATGGATGGTAATTTATAATCATATTTTTCTTGCACTATATGCATTGATTTTAGTGTAGATGTTGAGAGAGAGAGAGAGATAGAGAGAGAGAGAGTAACATAGTTGGAGGGTGAAGAGAGAGGGGGATATATATGTGGGAAAGAAATGGAGAGAGATGAAGGAAGAGGGAGGATGTGAGAGAGTGGAGAGATGGAGGGAAAGACATATGTAGTCAGAGGGGGGAGATAAGGAAGTAGATGGTGATTTGTAATCCTATTTGATTGCTTGCACGAGATACATTGATATCAGTGTAGATGTTGGCTTCTAATATTATTTATTACTTGCACTAGATCCATTGATTTCAATATAGATGTTGATTTCTAATCTTATTTGATTACCTGCATTAGATGCATTGATCTCAGTGTAGATGTTGTTTTTTAATCTTATTTAATTTTTTGCATTAGGTGCATTGATTTCAGTGTAGACGTTGATTTCTGATTTGATGTACATTGATGGTACATTAATTTTAAATTGATTGGATTAAGATTGTGCATTGATTTCAGTGTAAGCACACAAAATTATTAACAATGTACATTAATATTTGTGTTATAGTAAATCAACCTATTAATATTGAAGAGCAAGAGAGACAATGTATGATGTTTAGTACAATAGTTCAAGCTAAATATTTAAATGGTTTATTATTTCAATTGTCCTTTTCATATAATCTATATGAAAAGATGACAAAACTAACAAGGGTGACAATAAGAATAGAAAAAGAAAATAATTTGAGATTGATCACAATGAAGACTATTTGTAATTGACTACATTCTTATTATTTTCACTTTCTATCATTCAACACTAGTACATTGTCACTTTGCATTAAAAAATGGTTTCGTCATTAAATTTATTAACAATATTTATCATCTCAAAAAATTGAGGTAACTAAGAAAATTTTAAAATTAAAATGAATAGATAAATATCAAACATATTTAACATATATAAAATTATTATATTTATATTATTTTGTATTTACATATTATTGATAAAATTAATCATATTTTCGATAGATTTTCCTTGGCCACACACGACTGAAACCAGCCTAGATCCATCTTAACTTTGGATCTATCAAGCGCCGAGAGGGATCAAATCTCTCGAGGTGCAAACCTCTCCTCAAGTTTTGCACTCAAAAAAAGAGGTTTGCACCTGGAGAGATTTGATCCCTCTCGGCGCTTGATAGATCCAAAGTTAAGATGGATCTAGGCTGGTATAACCTCATTAGAAAACCACTCTTTTCTTTAACAACTAATAATAAATCCTTACTTAGATCCATAATTTCCAAAATAACTAGACAAACATCCCCGCTATGTTTTATTTCCACTCTATGTCTTAAATATATAATTGCCTAAGAACAAAATAACCTCTCTTTTTACGATAACTCAACTATTAGTCATTATATTAACGTGATTCCATCTACCAAGATACATTGTTGCTATTGAACCTATGAATTCTACTCATTTTTATAGACCCTTTACCTTTCCTTCATCCATTTGTTACAGATTTCCACTCTATCTGTCTATTATATAGGTCATCCAGTTCATGCAAAGCTATAATAAAAAGGTACCTATCAACTCTTAGCTCATAGTTTATGTTTTCTTTGTAATTTTTTTTGAATGGTACTATAGCCACCGAAAGATGCACATTATGTAGCTAAAAAAAATTATGCAGCCAATTCCTAAGTGGTATAGGTTCAGACGTGTTAGAAGACAGATAGGACACATGAACAATTTCCAGGTATCATCCACATGGACATCCACTTATTGGGTGCAGCGGGATGTGTGAATCTTATTGGTCAAACAAAAAGTCAAACGTGGGTATCGAACGTTTTCTTCATGCAGAATGTCAAGCAATCAACCTTATCATCAAGCGAGGATGAACAATATCAAGCGAGCAATATCTAGAATCTAGAAACTTGGTTGATGAAGTGTCAATATGAGCCCTTTCATTTTTCACTCTTTCAATACCGAATTAGGAGACTGAATTTCATATTGTGAGTTCAAAACATAGATGTCTAATTTCAGAACTTGTCTCTCAGCATTAATTTCTTAATTTCTTAATCCAAGAAGACCTTATAAAATGCTTCAGTCTTGAAGCAAAAGACAATGATGGTTAAGTTTGAATTATTTTTATTCTTCCGTAGAGAAGAAGACTTTGTTTTTATAGTAATGAAAATACTTGGTTCCATGTTGTACTTAAATCTATATAATGTTTCTATGTCTTGTGATCTGAGTTCCTAACTTCTATCACTCATGAGGAGGACCCCTGTAGATTGTATGAAATAATATAGTTGTTCATTTCATAATTTCGATTCGATTTCTTACGCCTTTTAAGTAGATTAATATTCGATTCAATTTATTTATTTAATTAGTTATACGTTTCAAATGCCCTATTTTCGATTCCACAGTTTATTATTTGTGTTTGTTTCATGACGGGTAAGGCACTCGATGAAAAAATAAATTTATCCTTTCTATTCCTTTGTTAATTTGTAGTCTCTTTGTAAAGAAAGGATTTTATAAGGAAACAAAAGGTTTTTCATCTATAGGAATGGTAGGAGTATATTTTTTTCATCTGTCATCTAATTATGTACAAATATATTTCTTTAAAGGTGAATTTTCTTTACCAAGAAATATCTCCTTTTTAGTAATATTATCCTTCCTATATTCTTGGATGACAATTGCTGGTGTTTTATTTTTGGATGACAACTGGTGGTGTTTTAATATAAATGCATTGGGCTTATAAGCATGGTCAACCATGGTCCAACGTCATATTGTGACAAATATTTTCTTAATACGAAAATCAATCAATGTTGCATTGTGACAATGATTATCTCAATAGGAAAATCAACCGTGTTCGAATGTTACATTGTGACAAATATTTTGTCTATATGGAAATGAGCCCTGGTCAATAAAGGTCAGTCATTTTCAACCATGTTCAATAACTAGGGTCAAATTGTGACAAAGATTGTCTCTTGGTGCAACGTCACATTGTGACAACCATGGTCAACTATGGTCAAATGTCACATTGAGACCAAGATTGTCTCAATATGAAAATCAACCCTTTTGCAATGTCTCATTGTGAAAAATGTTATCTCAATATGAAAATCTATCAAGGTAAACTATTTTCCAATGTCACATTGTGACAAGGATTGCGTCAATATGAAAATCTATTGTGGCTAACCTTGGACAACCAAGTTTATATTAGGATTTAGAATATTTATCTTGTGATTTATGTACCTTGGGTTTATAATATTTATGCCTTGGGTTTAATAGTATACCCTTGGGTTTCTATTTTTAATCCCTTGGGTTTATAATATATATCTTAGTCAGCCATGTTCAAATGTCACATTGTGAAAAATAATGTCTCTCTATAAAAATAAACCCTGGTGAACCATGGTAAATCATGGTCCAATGTGACACATTGTCGAAAATGTTTTCTCAATATGAAAATAAACAAATGTTTCATTCTGACAAGATTTCCTTAATATGAAAATCAACTGTGGTCAACTAAGTTCCAACGTCACATTGTGATAAAGATTGTCTCAATATGGAAGTCAATGATAGTAAACCATGGTCGATAACCATGGTCACATTGTGAAAAATGTTGTCACTTAGGCGAAAATCACATTGTGACAACCATGGTCATCGAAGGTCATCCATGATGTAACATTGCATCGTGATGAAGATTGTCTCAATATGAAAATTAACCATGGTCAACCACAGGAAACCATGTCCAGCATTGCATTGTGACAAATGTTGTCTCCATATCAAAATAAATCATGGTCAACGATATTACAAAGTCACATTGTGACGAATATTATCTCAATATGAAAATAAACCATGGTCAACCATAGTCCAATTTCACAATGTGACAAATGTAGTGTCAATATAAAAATTAATTGTGGTCAAAAATTTTAATTTAAGGGCTTATACTATCTATTAGAGTATATATACATTCAATGTATAATATAAATCCATTGGGTTTTAATATTATTCCCTTTCATTTATAATACCCTGGGATTTTAGACTTGATCCCTTAGGTTTATAATAACAATCCCTTGAGTTTATTAATCTATTGCTTCATATTTATCAGGTATAATATTATTAATTAGGTTTATAGTATTAATCCTAGGGTTTAATATAAATCACTTGGGTCTCGAATCATGGTAAAACATGGTCAACAATGGTCCAATGTCACATTATTCCAAAGATTATCTTAATATGAAAATCAATCATGGTCAACCATGGTCCAATTTCGTATTGTTACAAAAATTGTCCGAGTACGAAAATTGATAATGGTAAGGCATTGGTCAACCATTTTTATTCTAGGGTTTATAATATTTATCTTAGGTTTTTTATACTTTTGTTTTATAATATTTATCCCTTGGGTTTTTAGTATTAATCCTTTCGGTTAACTGTTCCCTCTAGCTTATTAATCTAAGGTTTCATATTCCTAGAGTATAATAGTATTCATAAGCTTTATAATATTACTGTGTCACTTTAATATAAATCCACTAAGTTTACAACCAAGGTCAACCATGGTCCAATGTCACATTGTGACAATTAGTTTCTCAATACAAACATCAAAAAATGTCGCGTTGCAATAATGATTGCCTCAATAGGAAAAAAAACGATGTTCGAAGACCACATTATGATAAATATTGTGTCTATATGGACATCAACCCTGGCCAACAATGGTTAGTCATGGTCAACCATGGTCAATAGCTATTGCCACATTGTGATAAATTTTTTATGTTCATGCAACATCACATTGTGACAACCATGGTTGTGTATGGCCAACCAAGCCTTAATGTCGCATTGAGATGAAGATTGTATCAATATGACAATCAACCATGGTCAACCATAGCCAAGCATTGTTTTAAATCACATTGTGACAAATGTTATCTCAATATGAAAAACAATCATGGTAAACCATAGTCCAACGTCACATGATGATAAATACTGTGTCAATATGAAAATAAACCATGGTTAACAAGGGTCAACCATGTTTATTTAAGCTTTATAATTTTTATATTTCGGGTTTTGTACCTTAGGATTATTTGATTGGGGTATTATTATTGCCCTGGGTTTATAATCCCCTGGGGTTTTAGTATTAAACCCTACACTACAAGAAGAAGGACCATTTAGCCCCACATTAACACCATTATTTTTAAAGGATTTGAGAAATCTTCATTTTACAAATAGTGGTACAAAACTGATGATAATGTGGGGATATGCAAGTGGTGCTATCTTTTCTGGTGCAAAAGTGGAGTTAATAAAAAATGTTAAATTTGGTGTTAAATGCAGATGTAGCATTCTATGGTGTATGGTGCAAACCAACAAAAACAAACCCGACATGGATCAAGATACTGTGATGCAATGTGCCATAAAATAAAAATTGGTAAAAAAAAATCATTTATTTAAAAAAATATTATTATTATAATAAAATTGTATATGGTGCAAAGAACCATAAAATATGAAATGGTGGAAAAAATAACCTCCTCTATTTAGAAAGGTTAATAAAAAAATATACTCATATTTATGTGAATTTTGGTGGAAATTTGTTACAGATTACACCATTTTGTGAATTGGTTTTGAGAAATATTTTTGTGAACTATTTTTATATCTAGTTTTTGTAGATTTATTTACGCCAACTGAATTTTATAAATAGTTGTGGTAAACTATTTTTATAAACCGATTTTTTGAAATAAAAGGAATACTCGTTGAATGGTGTAGACAATGTGAATATAAATCTAGAAGTTAGCAATATGGGTGAAAACTAGAAAAATAGAATAATAATATTTGGTGGTTGTATCTGAAACTATGGTCAGATTAAGCCACACTAGTCGAAAATACTCTTTGACCATTCAAATATATATATAATTATATAAAAAAAAATTGTAAACTAGATTTATTACTAGGAACCAAGAACTGAAAATAAACACATATATATACCATAGAAGTTAAAATTATTCCTATGCATAAGTAAAAGATATTATGCATCTGTATACTATGGAAATTTAAGAAACAGTAGGAGTATAGTGAAATAAAATAAAATAAAAACTTATATGACAGTGAAGTTTAAGGATAATATTTGTCAGTAAATATAGTTTGTTAGTTTTGGCCAAGATTGGCTAGAGCGAATGGGCTAGAAAAGTCTTCATAATTCAATAAAAGCAATAGTTAAGGGGAGAAAATACCAGATAAATTGCACCATATAAACCCCAACTTAGTTTAACTACTGTTGTTAACGAAACATTGGATAATCAAGTCTTTATTATTCACTGATATACAACATTTCAAGAAATATTGAAACCCTGTATCGAGACTTAGCATTAAGACAAGGTTTCGAGAATATAAAAATTATATTCATAACCAAAACAAAATTTACATTATCGTAAGAGGAACAATATCGAAATAAGAAAATTTGATGAACATTATAAACAAGAATTCCAATAATAGAAACATTTTGATGATATTTATTAATTAGTTAAGATATTTTACTTGATACATAAAATGTCATTCTAGTCACCCATAGTTGTAGGTTAAGTGGGTGTTGAAAATGCAACAAGATGATGGAGCTTAGTGAAATGAAGTCGCCTTCACTAAGTGGGCCCGTGGGCTATTTTTGGCGCAAAGTCTATTTTTAGACTATGTCTATTTTTAGACATATGGAGCATGGTCTAGGAGTTGCAGTATGCTATTCTTGGATGATTGGTCGAGTTGGTAAAAATAGATAGACCTCTATTTTTAGACATATAGATCGAAGTCTATTTTTAGACTGCCTGTCTAAAAATAGGTCAATCAAATATTATTAGCCCTTAATAATATTTGGACTATAAACTTCAGTTTATTCTCTTACAACACTTCAGTTGGAGCTACAGATGTGGTCCATGCACCTGACAGAAGGAATTATGCTATTCCTAGGGGTTTGGTGAGCTCATGCATGGTTGACTTCAGTTAGGACTTCAGTGGCAGAGTTTGGTGGAGTTTATGAGACAATTGGTGGATTTTTGTTCGGTTTAACTTAGTTGAACTAGTTGTGTTTAGTTTAACTGGCTAATACACTAGTGATGAGTGGAGTGAATTAAATATTATTTAATTCACTAATCATTAACTCATTATTCAACTCAAGAACACATCATTTCACTACAGTGCATGGACAGTTCAGTGAAGACCAGTGGAAGAGGTAGATGAAAGGGTGAGTTTGCTATTAGTTGCGACATGAGTTGTGAATGAGATTTGCACAAGAATTGGAGGAGATTTCCAATGATGATTGCACAGTTGGAGTCAAGGAGATTCAAACTTGGATCTCTCATTAGACCAACTTGGATTGCACAATAGAGGAAGGCAATTAGTGGATGAGTTTTGAACCTGTGACTTGTTCAAAACTGAGCTAGTTTGTGTGTAACTTTTGGAGACAGTACTGAGTACTTGTGAGGAGTGTACTGAGATTGTTACATGTTCTCTTCTATTATAATATACAAAATAGCTGGGGGTTTTCAGCTATAAGCTTTCCCCATTACATACTGTGTCAGATGTGTGTTTGATTATTGTGTTTATGTGCGCATGCGACTGTTTCTATTTCCGCAAATTGTTGATCAATTGTAGAAGAGATTATGTGTTATACATGAATTATAATTAGTGTATGATTAGGATAATATCAGTGGATAAATCTTCATTATTCAGCAAATTTCTACAGTGGGGTCTTTAACCTATGCCGAGAATTAATGATACAATAAAAGTAATTTTAAATATTTAAGTGTAATTACATGGCCTGCATGGAGGCTTCCTTCAAAATCAATATTTTATAAATTACATATGATGTCAGTGTAAACTTGCTAGACATATGCAATCTGGATAAAAATTAGTGTAGTAACCTACAAAAATATGATATGAAATAAATATGGCCACCAAAAATAATTAAGATATTAGAGTTGTGAGAAAGAGGGTTTGTTTTTGTAAGAACCTGGTAACATCCATAAGTGAAAAGATGCATCTAGACCACAATCAACCAACGAAGATACCTAAATCCGAAGAGAAAGTGGTTAATCGGAAACTAGAATCCAAAGACAGAATATTACAACTGCAATAAAAGTTGAAGGTTTTTTCTTTTTCTTTTTCTTTTTTTGGTATAACAATTCAGCGGGATCAAAAACCCTTTTATGTGCTTCAGGTGATGAAGAATTTGATAAGAGATTTACCAAAGGAAATAAAAAAATTAAGTAAAATAAGTGCGCAAAAAATACAGTTGCAATAATATTATAGTTGCAATAAAAGTTTGAGGTTGTTGTTACCTGTACACAGATTCGGAGGGAGCCAAAACCCTTTTGTGTGATGCAAGTGACGAATAAATTGAATAAGAAATTTATGAAACGAAAACAAATAATTAAATAAATGAAGTGCATAAGACATCCCTGATGCGAGAAGGTGAAGTGTTGTCCATCTCTCTACCATAGGTTGCCATGGGCCAACACAGTCTTAGCAGTATCATTAAGCATTGCATGGCATGGGTATGGAAACTGATTGAGCAAAGGTGGAGAGGACAACATCAATGAAATTTTGGTTAAGAATCATACCCAATACACCAAAGAGGGTTTAGTTACAGACCCTTCATTCCATATTGTGAGTTGCAAATGGGTGAAGGCGACGAGAGGAGCGAAAGGCAGTTACCTTGATAACTTCTCAAACGTAATTGACGGTGCAGAATTAGCCCTAAAATTTTATATGTTAGATGAAGGACAACTCAAGTGCTGGACATGATGATAACTGTCATCTCCAAAGTATTCGATACGACAACCTAGTAATTACCTCTTCACGGTATGAAGGAATTATTTGAAAATAAATATATGTATAAGAAGCAAAATGGTCCCGGATTTTCAATGTAACAACTATACAAAAGAATAGCCAACGCAAATAGAACAAATTAAACAAAATATATACAAAGCAGCAAGTCCCTGCCATAGCTGAATTGTTTTGAAGAGTACCACAAAATGATAGGTTTTAGGCATAATCTCAGATCGAATGTCTTTAAAATTACAGATATTATTACATACAAAAATTAGCTAACAAACCACACCACCAAAGGCATATTATGGATAAATTATGCACAAGTACAATTCA
Source organism: Pinus albicaulis (assembly GCA_034641835.2). Classification (NCBI taxonomy): domain Eukaryota; kingdom Viridiplantae; phylum Streptophyta; class Pinopsida; order Pinales; family Pinaceae; genus Pinus; species Pinus albicaulis. Next base: position 1,139,030,818 of record CM076574.1, read on the forward strand.
CCCTTTTGACTAGAACTTGGTGTAGTAACAAGATTTTTTAGAATAAAGGTTGCCAAAGATGCATTAATGCATGAGAATGGAAATGCCAATAGTGAATTGAGAACTGTGCTACACAAGATTAGGTCTTCACTCAACAACTGTAAATTTATTACAATTCTTTTAGTCAGTGTAAATATCACACCAACTTTGTGCCTCATATTCAAACATATGGAAACTATGATATAAACAAGTTCTACATAGTAGCTACCCTGTGCCACTTAATTTGCGTCTTAATTTAAAGAGAGTTAAATTGAAGTAAAAACAATTAAATATAAAGCTTTAAAATTTTAAAATGTTTTATAATTAAATTACTTTTAAATTATAATTGATTGTATTATTGAATTTTGTAAAATAACATTTTATGCATTTTGCTTATAATTTTTTCTTATATATTTTCATATATTTATATTTATCTAGTTAAATAGCATTTATTATAAATATAAAGAATTTAATTTATAATAATATCAAATTTATTATATATATATATATATATATATATATATATATATATATATATATATATATGTATGTATGTATGTATGTATGTATGTATGTATGTATAAAATATAATTAATCTAGAAAGGCAGATGAACTGCATTTCAAACAATTAAGTACACATTATAATGGTACAATGAAGATAAGAATATGCATTTAACAAGTTTACGTTGAAATATATAAAAAAAATAACATGCTATACATAAATACATTATCTTCAACGTCCATGAATTACTCAGGATTGTATTGGGCAAACAAAAATAAGAGATAAATGATCTCATTTGAAAACCTTGTTGTGGGATAATAAAAACAATTACTTTAAGGTACACAAATACTGTTGAACACAAAACCAAATCAATATACAACAGGTGGTAGAGCTATCCCCAAATATCTCTGTAAGGTGTTTATAAAACTATACAAATAAAGAGATAGATCTTTAGTGTTTAATAGAAAAAACCCTGTATGCAGAAGCCTAAACAGTGATAACAACACATTAAAAGAGAATGTATAGATAATAACCATAGTCAAACTAAGCACATAATACCAAAATGATTGCATTTAGAAAAAAGAAATATTATTGTACTCACATAGAATAATTTTGTGACAAGGCCGAAACCCATAGTCATGGACAATATGGCTCATTTGGCCGAAAGAATGCATAACCAGTATTCCAATCTATGCAATAACTCTTTGAAAACCAGAGACACTGGGGAGAAACATGGCTCAACTTGTGAAAACCATTTTACGGAAAAAATAAAAATAAATAAATAAAAGAAATAAATAAAAATAAAAATAAATAAATAAATTACATGAAGGGTTAACTCTATTACCCTGTAGCTGTCACAATCCTCACTCAGGTGAAATGAATAAAATGAATATACATAGCATTGAATTAGACTGCAAAGAGAAATAAGAACCGAAAATCCTAGATAGTGTCAACTTATACATCATAGTCACTTAGACTGTAAGGACAGACTTGAGAAATCATAACCTAGCCATAATTTTGGGATATCAAAACAGCTACTGGATAAATAGACCGAGTGAGAACTACAAATTAACTCTACAAAATGCCAAATACAATTTGGGTAGGGTTTTTCACCTTTTGTTTTTAAATAACAGAACAAGAAGAAAACCATTTGGGTGCTAAAGAAACCTACATGGAGTGGATAGGGTTGCTGAGATGAGCTGGGGAGTCTCCTAACCATTGGGAACTCGAGTAACCTACAAAACAAAAAAAAATATGCTACTTCTGTAAACGAAAAGGTTAGACAAGGGAAAAATATTCTTGCGAGAAGTTTTTACCTGTAAGTGAGTTGGAGAGAACAAAAAAGAATGGAGGAACAACCCGAAGATAAGAAGGGTTAAACCCCATCTAGAACTCATAACAATAAAGACCAAAGTCTACACACCCATACCGAGAGTGACCCCGAAGTAAGAACCAGTGAACATCAAACCCAAATAAAACGTATAACTAATAACTTGAAGGTAGAGTCAAACCGTTACAGATCTATGAAGATAGTGAACCCTGCTGCCGGAAGGAAGACTTCTAAAGTTGCATAGCTGCACTATTGGGGGTTCAAGGCAAATGAAGATCCCATGTTGCATCTGGGTTGGGGTTAATTACCCTAATCCATTTCGAAATAATCTCCATCATCGAATCAAGTCCACAAAGATCAACGGTCAAGACATAAACACTTGTAAATTGAGTGATCAACATTTTCTTGCAAACCACCCTTTGAGAAGTTTCCTGCTATTTTCAAAGCTATCTATGGTGACTAACTAGTGAAGGCCCGATCCCAGTGAAATGAGTACAGGATGAGGTTACATTGCTTTGACTTAATAATAATTATCATATAAATGCACATGATTTATTTATTTATAAATAAATTCAATTCAATTTAGATTTATTTTAATTTAATATTAGGTTTATTAAGGACTATGAAAATAAAATCTATTAAGATGTAATTATTTTTCAAATTTTATAATCATTTATATGAAATTCATAATAGATTTAAACTCATTTTTTAATAAAAACGATAGTTTAATGCCATTTTGATATTAATATTTTTTTAATATTAAAATATAAGTTTATAAGTTGTATTAATTTTAAATTACCTAAGAAAATTAACTCTAATGGATAAGATATTAGAATATTTTAAATATCTATATTTTTTTTAGAAGAGTAAATTAATTTATTTTTTCATTAAAATTAATATTAAAATATTTAATTTTAAAAAAGTATATAAAATTATTTTTAAAACATTGAATATTTCGTATAAATTAACATAAATTATCAATATTCTATATTACATTTTAAAAATGATCTCTAAACAAGATTATCCAAAATACAATATTAAAAAATATATAAAAGTGATTTATTTAACCTTTGGTGGATAGTTAGATATAAAACTTATGTACAAGGAATTAACCCCTGAGGGCCTTGCTTGTCACCCATGTTACTGTGATTTCATTACACCTTTTTCATCTATACCATGTGGTAACTAACGAGAGTCAAGAACCTTCTCCCAAGTGTCTCCTCGGTGAACGTACCTTTGATGGGGTCACAGCGCTAGGTGGTCACAACAACTTTGTTGATCTGGTCATGAATCCATCCAATGGTGAGAAATTCAAGGTAGAGGTTAGGGTAGACAAATTTGCCTACCCTTTGCGTTGAGCTTTGTTATTTGTAGCGAGACTTTTGCAAGTAAGAGCTTTGCAACTTCGCAATTCCTCTTCTTATTCACATGACGGATTGATGTAGTGCGTGAGGCTTTCATCTTGTTTATTTAATAGTTATTTTTTTTGCAGACGTCGTCAACAAGTTAATTTATTTAATTTTGTAATTCATTTACAGTGTTTTCTTAATTTCTGCACGACGTTTAGTGGCTGGTGTCATATTCTTTAGGTATTTCCTACTGGCTACGTAGTACTTCAGGGTTTATGTTTTTTTCTCCTCGGTTGAAAGCCATGGTTTCACATGGAACTTCTCTTAGCTTATGGGCAAAGAAGCTAGATTTCCATATAACTATTAATTTTGAGGTAAGAAAGTGAAGAATTTTCCATTGTGTTTCATGTAAAACATGCAATTATTGTGTGATCAACTTTAGTGGCTTGAGTGATGTATCGATCCATAATGTTGATCATCTAATAATACAAAGAAATCATATCACTCTGAATGTTCATTGTGTAATCATATAGTGAATTTCGATTTCTCTCTTTATCTCACTAGAATGTTCTTCTTCCAGTGATAAAGGTTGAAATTTATTGTTCAAAGATAACAATAACTCATAGATATAGGGTTGGTGTCCTCACTAGAGAGCATGAATTGCTCAATGATATGAGTTAATTCTTATCACATAAGAGATAATAAGTTGACATAGCAATGAAGGCTGCAGTGTATCTCTTAGGGTCTTCTACAAAATCAAGGCTAAAGGCCATTTCAAAAAACACATTGGGTTTCATTTTAGCCTAGAGGCATGCCAAAACTTGGCCCATATTAGAGGGGAGATCCCCCATTCCAACTCAAAGGTATATCATAACTCGACCCATATCGAAGGGGTATAACCTTTCTTGAATATTTTATGCATTGCATAACATGAGCTCAAGAGTGCATTCAAAAATATTGAGCTTAAGAGTTCCGAAGTTAATGATCCCAATTTCCCATGTATCATGGGTTTACCTACACTCCATGCCTAGCCTCACTCCTAACCCAAAACTTGTACCTGTAAAAATTAATTAACGGGATAAAATTCACTACATATAGACTCATTAAATATTATATAAGTATAATTATCACCAGATCTCTATGGCTGGAAATATTTCTCTCAACTTGAGGGTTCACAATTTCTTTGGTACCTTAATTGACTAATGCCAAGATTTGAAGGGAAATTCAACAAATCTAGAATATTATTAGGTATTTCTATAGTTACTATACCTATTCTGACATAGATTCAACTTCTATATATTGTATATAAAAAAGATATAAAACCATCACCGGTGTTCTTCATGGATAGGGTTTCAAAAATGTTATTTAGTGATATGGCTATAAAATTGTTGCCCAAAATCTACAAGGACTCATTGAAGGCATGACTCAGTGCTTTTTTTTCAACAATTATGAATTTTAATGTGATATGGGAAGAGGATAAAATAAGAAATGGATTCATAGATAGCGATATCAGTTCATGCAATTCTTACAAGAGCTTTACATCTCGCTAGAAAAAAGTCATCTACCCATAAATTAAATCAATTTTCTTCACTTCACGTGAGTGTGCATGTGTCTTAGTGAGTGACCAACATCATTTCCATTCCATCAATGGAAAGAAACACCTCTAAGTAAGGATTACAATCCGGGGGCACAAAGGACTTATTCTAGAGATGAGAAATCGATCTAAATGAAAAATCGAGAGGGTTTCTACCCTCGCGAATCACAACTAGTATGGGTTGTGTCATAATATTTTCATTTATAATTAGGTCAAGGTACATGAATTTATTATGTCACGCAACTTTTATTATGTTGTGCAACCTCGTAAATATTTCCAATCGCCTTTGGTAAAACAAAAAAAAAAATTAGTCGCACCACACATTCACTTCTACCAAGCTATATTAATGTTTAATAAATCTAACAACATTATGTACTAGAGAATACAAATATCGATCAAATCAAAATTTTTTAGTCACCACCACATACCTGTATCAGATCATGAATATGTATTAAATTACCCTTCAAAACAGCAGTAAAACCCACCGACCAAATTCATGTGTCCAATTTAATCAAGTCGTATCTGGAGTTTGGAAACACAGGACATCCATCAACAATAAGAAGCTAAAATTACCAGCCAATAGTATTCAAGAAAAATATATTTAAAAATTTAAAATAAATAAATAGTAAAAACTAGTAAAGTTTAACTAGAGAAAAGCTATAAAAAAAATTTTCGCCAACAAACAAATTAATGTCAAATCATAGTGAAAATTGTTGTATTATACCTGTTGCGCAACAGGTATAATAATAATTATCATATCAATGCACAATAATATGGAATGTACTCTGTGATATCCAATGGGATATGTTTTTTAATGCAGGGTTGTTTCATAATAAATAGAGTACTCAACAATAGGCAAAGGATATGGTTGATTTAACAAGCCAACAACTATTGGAAAGGGCCCATTAGGGAGGGTCATTAAAGAATATTTTTCCCCCAATTGCTAGGAGGCTCAAGGAGAATTGTTGATGATGGAAATCAATAGGTTAAGGTACTAGTCATCAAGTCATGATTTCAAACTATAGGTAAAAATTTTGGTTAATAAAAAGGAATAGACATTGATGATCACAATTGGTATTGTGGGGAGGAATTACGGCTCTATCAAGGCCATGGTCATTGAATTTTAAGATATCAAACTACTATTATAGTGTTATGGTGGTTGGGGAATGCACTAGCACATAATATATTTCGGTGAAGGAGGGAATGATAGATAAGTGAAGGGTCATGAAAGTGTAGGATGACAACCTAGTAATATGGAAGGATGATGATGTGGTGTATGAAGATGGAATAAATCTCAGTGAATCTTGAGAAAATTTATATGGCTCTTCCAGCCTCTACACAAGAGACGAAGGAGACCAGTAAATGTAATAACATGGTATCAAATCTCAAAAATTATGTGCCCCATTTCATGAGGAAACTAGTTGCGTGACAGAGGAATATAGAAGTGGAAGGGATTGGGGGAAGGGGACCCGAGGGTCACTTGATTATGAGGACTTAGTGGTAGAGACGGGTATATTTCTAGTTCCACAAATTGGGAGTGTGTTTTATATTTCTTTAAATCATGCACATGATTTGTATTTCTTTACATAATGCAAGCGATTTTAGAGAATAGTTTTTTATGGGAGATATAAATGAGGGAAATTTGAATTTTAATGCAACATGAATGTGTTTAATAACACCTAAACTATTCCCCATCATAAATAAATGTCTCACCTCTAATCCAACTAGGTGTCTTTCTTGGAATTAACTTCGATGAAAACAAACCTAAATGATAGAGCCTAGCTAAGTAAGCTAGCACTTTAAATAATTATAGATTTTATTTAGAATCAACACTACCAGCTAACTCGAACAGAAGAAAGGAGAACATTTTTGACAGGACCCAGATATGGATATGTTTAGGGACGAAATATCAGAGCTCAAACTGGTGGACCTTCAAACCAACAACGGAACCTTCACCTTGAACAATTAGAGAGGAGGTAAAAATCAGATGACATCTAGATTGGATCCATTCTTGGTTTTGAAACGTCTGAGACATATACATGGAAACCTCCATTCTCCCCGGAATGGGCTCGAAGCACTAGCCAAAAATACTGGAAATTGACCTCAAAATAGGACCAAGAAATAAGCCCTTCAGATTTGAAGCATTTTGGCTCTAAGACCCTAACCTACTGGGGAAACGTAAAGAATGGTGGAATACCAATGAAGTGGTGGGAAGAAATATTATGCATACATTTTGTTATAAAAAAATTGCACCTGATTGGCTGCTTTTGACTAAAGCTTAGCCTCTTCAGTCTGAGAGGGCTCTCTCAAAGGGTTTTATGATATTCGATAATGATAAGACTAGATGGATAACTCTATTTGGAAAATGAATTGATTTTTAGTGTATGTAGGTTGAAAAGAATGCAGGCTTGAAACCATTGGGCTTATCGAGTCAAAAATCAGTAGTTTCAGTGGCAAGGTTTCTTGGCATGGAAGCTGAGGCTGGTAGGGCTCTTTAACAAAGGAAATTCACTCATAAAAAATACGAAAAACACAGTCATTTCATTGCTAAAGGAAGTTAGACCATAGAGTTATGAATTATTAGTAATAGCAATGAAATATACTGCTAGTGGTTCAAAGGTAATTCACTCATAAAACATAGGAAAACAAATTCATTTCATTACTAAACGATGTCAGAGAATAGAGTTATGAATTCTAAGTAATTGCAATGAAATCTACTACAAGTGGTGAAACATAAGATGTATATCAATAAAACATTAAAAACCCCATGAGAATCTCTATTCTGTCAAGAAGAAAACCACTATGTATTACTGATATGAGTCAAAATACATAAGGCAGCAGTTTGCTGCAAAAAGTCTCCCACCCCTTACAAATTCAAATATTTGGCATTTAATAGACTTGTTACATCATAGATGATCTCCCTCTTGGATAGCTTCATCGAAATTTTCCTAATGAAACCTTTCCTAAAAGAAAACATCTACTTTAATGATAAAATCACATCTATTCTATTAAATAGTCCTTTTCCAAATAGGACTCAAATAACTAGTTATTGAATCAATTACCTTATCTCTTGAAACAGTTATACATCTGAAAACTAATGATTCACATGTTCGAATGAGCTATTATGGAGCTCATCACTACTTGACATCTTGATTACCCTTCTCCAAATCTGAAAAAAAAAAACCTATTTTTAAGGAAAACAGGTCCTTATCTTCAACAAATGGTTTGGCTAATGAGTTGTCTTCATCTCATGGTATTCAAGTCTTGGATGACTGCTGGAAAAGTAATTTGACCCTTTGAAAGTATTGAACTATTAAAAAATTCCCAAAAACCTACTCATAAACCTTCAAAATATCATGCTACGAAAGTATGACAGTTTCGTAGTGTACTTTCGTAGCATACAGAAAATGCCCTTTGCCATCAACTTTTCTAATTCTTTCCTTCTACATTGTGTTAATTATGCCTTGACACATCCTCCATATCATTTAATATGCTTTAAATTTACCAAAAGTGGTTTTTCAAGAAAAAAGAAAGCTACAGGGGGTTTTGTAGTGTTTTCTTGGCTTCAAGACTAGGAAATGCTACGAAACTGCTAAAAACTATGTAAATTCCATATTTTTGTCTAACTTCAAAAATATGCCTTCCAATTGTAAAAAAATTATTTCCAACATGCCATTGACCTTTCAAAACATAAACCATATCAAAGTATGAATCCTGAGGTGTTTCTTCCTCATTGATGATGAGTTGAGCTATTGGTTCCTCAACTACTGTCATTTTTAGGCCATTCTTCTCCAACTCCTCATGGATAAGTTCTAGTTGTTCTTGGAGTTATTTAACCTGATCTTCAACATGCCATAAACCCCTTTGCATGTTATTGACCTCATCAAACTAATGAGGAACAAAATCCATCTCACCTTTCATATTTAAAACCACTTTGCAGATGTTTCCTGTTTTTTCTAAAAAATAGGTCTTAGAACAACGTTTATATCCCCAAATCCATGATGTATTTTTCAAAACTGAAAGATATTTTTGTTAATTAAAATTTTATGAAGAAAAAATCTCTTCTTTTTTTGAAAACCATCTCGAGGTGTCCAAAACCTACATTTGCAAAGCATGTGTAAAACAAGAAAACTCTGTTTTCTGAAATTACAGCTAAAGAAATCCTTGTATCTCCCAACTTATAGCACCTATGAGAAATACGAGAGACATTATTTTACCTTGTCCTGTGCTTGACAATAACCACTCTCAGTATTTTGAAATTAATATCTTTTCATCCCTAATATTCTCTTTAAACTTACTGCTCAAACAGTAAAAAAACACAGCAATTTCCTTGTTAGCTCCAATAGAAATTCAAACGTCTTGAACTGATGTATGCTTCAGAAAAACTAGGGTCCTCCATGAATAGCTTAAGGTCCATAAGCTTCTATGTTATCCACATAGCCTCCTTTGTGTGCTTTCTTGTACATGACCATCTCCTTTTATAACCAAGTTGTCCGCTTAAAAAGGTGACACTTGTAAAGCCAAATTGAACAACAAGTTGCTTGATGTGATGAAGCAGCTCTCAAAAATTGACATTGAGATGTTACACATGCAAGAATTAATGTTCAGTGACAAATAGTAGCTTAGCATAAATTTTTTGTGTTTTAAATGACAGCTCATGCTTAAATTATGACATACACATGCCAAAAGGGTAATGATGACCTCATACATGTTTATGTACCTTTGACTTAACCATAAAAGACTTGAATAACCTCCACCCTATATCTTCTAATCACGAACTGACACCTAGAAGTTGTTTTGACAAGACAAACATGAATCCTTACTTTTGTAGCATTCTTAGTGTAATTCTGGGCATTTTCACTACGAAAGTATTAGTCATTTCATAGTGAAAAGTGCATTTTCTCTGTGTATTTCACTACGAAAGTGTGGATTTTTGGATAAAATAAATTTTTTGGTGTTATAAACTTGGGAAATGAAAAATGTCAGAAAATAATGACTGATGTGACATGGAAGGATTTGAATGAGGGTGATTTTAGACCTTATGATAGGCTAAACAAGAAAAATAAAAAACTTTTCTTGACCAAGTAATGAAAACATGAATTATATGACCCTACCTTTGACACATGAACCTCTAAGACTTTCTCAAATAATGTTTCAAAAATTGTGAGTGATAACACATTCCAACTCAAGATAAAGGAGAAAAAAAAAGACCAATAAGTGGAATAAGGAGGACTTTGGTAACATCTTCAAAGGCTAGGAGGAGTGAAAGAATAAGATGGAGATTGTCCAGCTGTAGATTATCACAAAGGGAAGATAAAAAATTCTAGTAGAAGAAGAGGGGTGGATCATAACACAAGTAGAAGAATGCATAAAATAGGAGGAGATACTCTAGAAGCAAAAATATAGATTCAACTAGTTGAGGGAAGGAGAGAAGAACACGTGTTTCTTCCATAAATAAATGGTCCAACACGGACACCATAATAGGATCTTCTCACTAAAAAATGAGGTCAAAGACAAAACAGTCCATCATGAGGACATGGAAGAACTTGTTGTACATCACTTTCAAACCTTGCTCTCTGAACCAGAGCATGATCACTCTAAGCCAATCCATAGAATCACCGAAAACGTTCTTCACCTCATTACCAGAGATCAGAACCTCAACCTTATGTAGGTGGTCACAATTGAGGAATGGAGGAGGCGGTAAAAGGTATGGAAAAAAACAAAGCATTAGGGCTTGATGGTTTCACAATGGAATTCTTCCAAGATGCATGGAAACTCATAGTACAAGGCATTCTAGAAGTGGTGGAGGAGTCAAGACGGAACCAAAAGGAATGTGAGAGTCTCAATGCTACTTTTATAACGTTGATTCCTAAATATGCTAAATTGGAGGATCCCCAAGGATTCTGCCTGATTGATTTATGCAAATGTCATATAAAAAATCATTGCAACTAATATGGTTAATCACCTTAAACCTTTGCTTCCTTCCCTCATATCATTTAAAAAACTAGCTTTTTAGAGGCCGTCAAATCCTAGATAGTATTATTACCTCCGAGGTAGCAATCCACTCCTCGAAGCATCTCAAAATCTCGAGGATGATGATAAAACTGGATTTATCAAAAGCCTGTTACTGCATAATTTGTACCTTCCTTACCAAATTCCTTCGTGATTCCTTCAAGCTTATGGATTTTATTAGAGATGGATCTGATGGATCGAGGCTATGGTTTCCTCCCCTATCTATTCCCTTTTCCTAAATGGTTCACCCACCGAATATTTTAACCCTACTCAATGGCTAAGACAAGGAGATCCCATATCCCCATTCTCATTTACTCTAGCACCTGAAGGCTTTGGTAGACTCCTAAAGAAGGAAGCTTGTAATATGAGGATCTATGGTATTAGGCTCTGGGGCAATGACCTCCATCTTACCCACCAGGAATTTTTTTACAACATTATTCTCTCTTTTCATGTCTTGCTAAAGGAAGCAAGAAACATTAAAGATATACTCCATGTGTTTATGGAAGCCTCTCACACCCTTATTAATAATGAAAAATCCCACATATTCTTCTTTAAGATGACTAGAAATATCCAAAGATTTATAACAAGAGTGCTGGTGTTTGGTATCAGCTCTCTTCCAACTAAATACCCAGGCATGTACCTTGTTGAAAAATCTCTGAAAATTTCTTGTTTGAGTCATCTTATCCAAAAAATTCAAATCAAGCTCAACAATTTGACTTTTAGAGCCCTCAATATGGATGCCCGCACCATCCTTCTTAAATTTTTCCTACAATCCATCCCCATTTACCAATTATCTGGAATGGTCATGCCCAAAACAATCTGTTGTAAAATGGAGGAAATATTCAAGAAATTCCTTTGGGGAGGGTCCCAACAGTTGAAAAAATGGCCCTTGGTAGCATAGTCCAACCTCATCAAACCTAAGATGGAATGGGTACTAGGCCTTAGAGACCCATTGATTCTCAACCAGGTATTGTGGGCAAAATTATGGTGGAGATGGGCACATAGAGGGAGCAGATATGAACGAGGAGATACGACATGCCCAACCGTACAAAGGACATTTTAAGATTCTGGGACCCCTCAGAAAGATAGACCATCTGGAATATAGCATCCCAAAACAAAGATCTTATTTTGCAACATTTATTCTGGGAAATAAGGAATGGACAAATAACCCTCTTTTGGGGAAAAAGGGGAAAATTATTCCCTAGACAGGAGCTGAGTGAATGGTTCACATATGGTATGAACAACAATTTTAAAATGGTAAAACAATACTAGAGGGAAGAGACCATTAATGATGGATGGAGAAGATGGAAAGATAGGATAGATTGGCCATATGCATCGAATTAAAATCATGGGTCCATTTGAAGAAGGAGCTAAAATCGTTAAGAATCACCTTCCATGAAGGGTCAGACAACTTGAGATGGGGCTATGATATGACAGGATCATTTAAGCATGATGAGGACATGATAATCAATATAAAATCTGGAAGAATAATTGCGTAGGGAAGTGGTGGCTGAAGGTGACCTACTTCATCTGGTTGGTATGTAGAGGCATAATATTGGCCTAGGACCAACTAACAAAAAGAGGCTACAAAGGGCCACCGATTTGTGCCCTATGTGGAAATCAAGGGGAAACACTAGAACACCTCCTCAACTTCTGTCAGCATGTGGAGAGAAAATGCAAGCAATTTTAAGCGTTGTTTGGTAGGATAGATCGTGAACCAGGTAGTGTAAAGGAGACCATCATAATGTGTAGATAAAACTTATACTCCAGCCCTATCCTTAATCGAGAATGGGCCCCTGTACTAGGGTTCATTCTATGGGAAACATGGAAGGAAAGAAATCGATGAATATTCAAAAAATCCAGATTGGACCAAGAGATAGTGTGGGAAGAAATTAAAAACAAAATTAAAAAAAAAACCATGCTCTCTGAGAAATAGATGCCATATTATTGACAAATGGCTCCTCAAGAAGCAATAATTTTCCAAGGCCTTCACCTAGCGCCTGGCAGGGTCTCCCCAGCTTCTTGGAAATTTATCACTGAAAGAGGCGTCACCATCAAGATCTTCAAACCTCCTCCAAGAGGATTCATCAAACTCAACTTTAATGGAGCCTAGAAAGGAAATCTAGGGCAAGCAAGAGCTCGAGGGATTTTTCGAGATCATCAAGGCACAACAAGATTAATATATGCTGACTCTCATGGCTTTGCCAACAACAATGAAGCAGAATTCATAGGAAGGCACCAAGGTCTCCTCTTGGCCATCAGGCTAGGATACAAAAAGCTAGTAATCGAAGGATACTCTCAGTTGGTTACAAACACTCTCAAAATACGTAATCAGGGAACATAGTGGGATAAAATCAGCTAGAGTTGGTTTACTTATCACCATGTTTAGGGATTGGAGGATACAATCAAGTAATTTGATTATATCATTATCACCCATGTAAGGAGGGAAGGAAACAGAGTAGCTGACCTCTTGGAAAATTGTGGTTGCGCTCAATCGAATGAACTGGTTGCATTAATAATGCCTCATAATCTGAGGGAATAACCATGGATCAAGCTCAAGAGCATGATAGAGCAGGACAAGCCAGAGGGAGGAGCCCACCCACAGTTCCCGGGCTCAGCTCCCCGATTCGAGTGTGACAAAGAAGATCAACCCTCCAATCAATTTTAATGGTAGTGGCCTTTGGGTTGAAGCCCAACACATTCCACATGAGTGGAAAGGGCAACAAGCTGTATTGTCGCATGCAACACGAGGTGAGGTGGCGGGACGGAGGCCCGCGCATGGAGCTTAAAACATGGTGGAAGAAGGTGTGGGGTTTTTGTTATGACGACAAACTCTAGTGGAGGTGTGACCATGGGATAAAATACGTCCATCGCACTTCCACCACGGAAAAACCCAGGTATGTGTTTGGTTACCTCTCCCTTGTTCATGCCATGTTTATGTTTTATGAGTTGGGTTGGTCTCTGTGGGAGCCTAAGGGGATTAAGGAGGACTGGTATAGTCTTATCCTATGTAGGTGAGAGCAGAACCATTTTGACTCTAGTTGAGGGAAGGTTGGGTTTCTCTTGGGTGTTTGCCTCTGTGTCAGAGTAGGAATTGGGCATGGCATCAACATGCACCGAGTGTGAGTCTTCCAGGTAAGGGAAGCCAACAAGAAGGAATGGTGAGGGGTCAGGAAATACTGTCAGGGTATAGAGTTATGAAGCAGTCTTGGGTTGTGTTTATTTCAGAGGCTTTGTAGGTTTATACCAACTTGACCTACTTGGGCTCGGTGGACATGGGGAATGGGAGAGGGAATTCCACCTAGACCCGAGCAATGGGCATCGATGCCTCCTCTGTCAATTTCGAGGGTAGGAGGTATGACGAGAGAGAGGATACCAAAAGGGAGGCAAGGAGATTGAAGGAAGGTCGGTAATTCATGGTTGTTTTAACCTGTATTTTTTCTTAGTATTTATATGCGGCTAGCATTTAAATTTCAAGTGTTTGGTAAATATGTTAGTCAATATGTGAAAAACTTTGTATGTGTGAGTATCCCTGCTTTGTTTGCTTGATATGACAGACTTAAAACCTTAATTTTTTTGATGGCATACCACATCAATTGGCTTATTTATAAAATAAATAATTTTGTATTATGATTTTGTGTATTTATTTTCTCACGAGAATAATATAAAAGTAAATAATTGAAATAAAATATTTAGAAAACAATTACATTGAATTTGTTGTATTTATGGTGCACACTTACATAAATAAATTTTAGTTTTACATGTAAACATGGCAAACAATTAAAACAAATAAATATTATAAAATAAATATTTGTGAGTTTAGTTATAATTTATATATTCCTTATATAAATATTTGTAAATCTTCTATGTTTATGGTGGCAATTCACAAAGTTAAATACCGTACTTTATAAACTTTCCAATATATCATACACCACTTCTTTAAATATATGGTGATATACTCCACTTCCAATAAGATCAATAAAAAATTACCCCTTTAACACCACATAGTAAGAATGGTGCTAACTTGTTCATCAAATATGGTTATGTACTTCATTTTTAATATGATACATAAACATTTACACTAGCACCACATAACATAAGTGGTGCTAATTTATGATGCTAAAAGAAGGTTTTTATTGCTGTGCTAGGAATATGACCATTGCATTAATAAAGAACGAGAGATTTATATTATAAACTAAATGGTTAATACTAAAACTTCAACTTTTAAAAAATCCAAGATATATAAACACTCCCCGGAATGGGCTGGAAACATTAGCTAGTAATAAGCTACTGGGGAAACACGAAGAATGGTGGAAGACCAACGAAGTGGTGAGAAGAAATATTATGCATACATTTTGTTATCGAAAAATTGCACCTGATTGGCCGCTTTTAACTGAAGCTTAGCCTCTTCAGTCTCAAAGGGCTCTCTCAAAGGGGTTTATGATATTAGATAATGATAGGACTCGATGGATAACTCTATTTGGAAAATAACTTGATTTTTAGTGTATGTAGGTTGAAAAGAATGCAGGCTTGAAACCACTGAGCTTATCAAGTCAACAATCAATAGTTTCAATGGCAAGGTTTCTTGGCATGGAAGCTGAGGTAGGTAAGGCTCTTTAACAAAGGAAATTCACTCATAAAAAATAGGAAAACACAGTCATTTCATTGCTAAAAAAAGTTAGAGTATAGAGTTATGAATTATGAGTAATAGGAATGAAATTTATTGCTAGTGGTTCATAATTGAAGCCTGAATACATTTACACAATATTCACGAACGATGCCTGAAAACATAATTTTCAACCTAAAGTAGTTTGTCACAGATTTTCAGCAAGGGGAAATTCTAGAATTTGAAGCTATATATGACGAATAAACTTTCTAACAGAAAACGATGAATACCTTGTGCGTAAACTTACAAAACGATGAATACTTTGGGCGTATATCTACAAATCTTTCATATGAGGATTGAACTGCCTTTCTCAACATGAATATGATTTTTCCCCCTCCGATAAATCAGCATTATGACATTCCTCCTACAATTCATTAATTCAACATTATGCAATATATTTGATGAGAAGGCGGTTTACAGATAGGTCCCACACCTCCACCTACACTAAAACGATGACATAATTTCCAAACAATGAGCCTAATCTTTCTTTGTGTCTTGCTTAAGAAGTTGCGTGTGAATCTGAGGTAGGACACCTCCACCTGCTATGGTAGCTTTGATCAAAGTATCAAGTTCTTCATCTACTCTTATAGCAAGCTGCAAATGCCTTGGGGTGATACGTTTAACCTTCTGATCTCTAGCGACATTTCCTGCCAGTTCTAGAATCTCTGCCGTGAGATACTACAGAACAGCAGCAGAATATACAGCTGCAGTCGCTCCCACCCTTGTCTTTGCAGATAATCCAGTCTTCAACTGACGGTGGATCCTTCCCACTGGAAACTGCAATAAGAGAAAACACTTAAGTGCACATATTACAGGAACCTTATGGAGTCTCTTCCAGTTAAACAGTTGCCGAGAATTACTTCAGTTGAATCATGGCACAAAATATTGCAAAAAATAAACAAGTACATATGTAAGTAAAATGAAAACCTGTAATCCTGCGCGAGATGAACGAGAAATGGCGCTTTTCCTATCTTTTGCAGCCGCCGGGGATTTCCCATTTACCGAACCCATACAACCTTCGCGTGATTTATTCCCTCCCGCAAGCATTTTGAACGCCTGAGATATTAACCGCCTCTTTCTCCGATATCCTCCTGTCTGGCACACATACATCAATAATAAGAAAAACCCAATTGAACAAATGGGTTGTACAAGTCTGCAACTATGTTAAAAAGTGTGGATAAAAGACATGATACCGTTAGAAGTAAGAACCGGAGATTCTTCCCAAAATGTTATTATTATTGCAAGGTTGCCAAGCGGAAGCTTCCGGGTTTTCAGAGGTGGTTGCTGTGCAACTTTCTTAGTATCCACCCTTTCGAGCAATCAACAATCAAGAGCTTTTCGACTCTGAGCGCCCTTCCGACCAATCACCAATCCAGAGCTTTTAGACTTTGTGCGATTTCTCTATATAGATATATAACTTCAGTCGCTCTGCGTGTGCATATATATAATATATATAAGTTGAGTATATGTTTAGAAGATTGGCTAGGGACGTACTGTTCGTTAACAAGCCGACACAGTTTTTTTTAAATCCACCGCAAATATTTTTAATATTTTGTTGTCATTAAATTATAGTAAATTTCACTTATTATTATGGCAGTAATTTTGTTTAATAGTAATCGGATTGCTGTTTAGGATGATATATATGGGAATCTAGTACAGTTAATTTAGGTTTAGAATTTCAATTATATTCATGTGTTAAGTGGTTCGGTTTTGTTAGGGGTGATTTTGGTTTTAATATTCTGAAATAAATAATAGTTATAAAATTATTTATTTATTTATTTAAGTTTGGTAGTTCTTTCTATTTTTCAGTTTGTTTGTTTTTCTTTACATGTCCAAATACATCACTTTGATTTGGAAGGGAATTGAACTTGTGATGAGTGCTATAAGAGCCCGCATCATCACGGTTTAACCAAGACCTTATGGACAAAATAATTTAGTTCTTGTGATTTAAAATAAAATTTATATTATTTGGAAAATAGTATAAAAAATTATAATTTATACTAGTTAGCTTTAAACCAATAATGTTTAGTAGGTTTAATATTTTCTTTTTTTGATATGGTCAAAATGGACGGAAACTACCCATGGTATTTTTCCATGGGATATGATTTAGTTTTTCGAGGGAAAATAATAAAAATAAGGGTTCTAGAGAGCCCATCAAGGCTATTAAAGGTGATATGACTTAGGAATTTGGATCATCTAAAATTTGTCTATCTTATTGTGTGCTTGTTGAGAACTTGGCATGGATAGTTCTAGCTTGATCCCACGACGAAAATCGAGCGGTGACATTTGTGGTGTAGATCCGTCTAGAATTCCGAGGTGGGCTTCAATGTCTTAAACTTGTCAATGGTGACATTTGGGGTGTAGATAATTGAAATTCTAGTAAATTTCAATTATTATGGCAGTAATTCTGTTTACTAGTAATTGGATTGTTGTTTAAGATGATATATATGGGAATCTATTACATTTAATTTAGGTTCAGAATCTCAATTATATTCATGTGTTAAGTGGTCTTGTTAGTGGTGATTTTGGTGTTTTAAACTAATAATGTTTAGTAGGTTTAATATTTTCTTTTTTTGATATGGTCAAAATTGACAGAAAATACCCATGGTATTTTCTCATGGGATCTATTTTTGTTTTTCGAGGGAAAATAATAAAAATAAGTGTTCTAGAGAGCCCATCAAGCCTATTAAAGGTGACATGACCTAGGAATTTGGATCATCTATCTTATTGTGTGTTTGTTGAGAACTTGGCACGATTAGTTCTAGCTTGATCCCAGGATGAAAACCCAGTGGCGACATTTGTGGATTAGATCCATCGAGGATTCCCAAGTGGGCTTCAATGTCTTATACTTTTCATTGATGAGAATCTGTACATACCATTTGTAGGGGCTTCAGTAAGACTTGCATGAGAATATTTCTTTGTTTTCAGTTATAATTAAAAATTAGAGGTTGCATTTTCACATCGCTTTGTGTTCGGTGTTTTTTATTGCGATCATTTTAATTATAAAACTCAAGTGTGCTAGATCTATTGGAAATTTTGTTGTTTGGGATCTTATAGTGGTGTCAGAGTTGTGCTTCCGGCTAGCCTAAGTGTATTTTTTTAATTACAAATTGAGGGTTCCAAGAAGACTAGTCTTCAGTGATCCTCCATAATCACCCTAGCTAGGAACTCACCCAACATCGGTCATTTTCTATAACTACCCTAGTTGGCTAAATAATTTCATGCGTTAAAGATTTTCTAGTGTCAAGAATAATTATCTTTATTTAGAGGATATCTTCTAGTGCTAAAGAATGAATACTCTCAGAGAATATTGTAAATTGTAGGGAATATAGAGTTGTGCTAAAGGATATTTATCTCCTCGAACATAAGGGTAAAAAAAAAACATATCCATCTGAGCTTCCCTGTCTTGAAGGGACGTAGAGACCATCAAGTGCAATAGTCCACTCAATCTGTACTAGTTTAAGGAACTTCCACTCAGGGTCCATCACCATCCCAGATTTGTGTCTGGGATAACAGAGGACGGAGGTGTTAGCTCCCCGTAATTTGCTAGATTTATTGAGATACAAATGGATAGGGTAACATCAAACCAAGCTTTGGAATCCAAGGACCTAGCCTTCCTAGATTCGAAAAGGGATCTCTCTAGTAGGTGCAAAGATGTGAACTTGTTTGCTGATTAGGGTTGATTTTAGGCTAGATGTTAAGTGCAAGGTATTTTGATTGTTTTTGGTTGGGTATGATGCTTAGATGGATTTAGATAGAAAACATGGAAGATTGTTAAGTCATTGGGAAATGGAGTCAAGAGCATTTTCAGGGCAATTTTAACTTCATTGGTGGATCTTTAAGGTTGTGGTGGATGATGAGATGAACATTAAGCTTGAGAATAGAAGCTAGTGAAGGGTGGAACTGAATCCTTAATAACTTTTTAGACTAAGGGAGTTAGAAAAATCATAAGCATGGAAAGAGAATCAAAGGCATAAGTAAAACCTAATCCCTTTGATTTCAAACTGAACACAGAGGATTATCCAAGACAGACATTCAAATGAAATTATAGAAAGGAAAGAAACTTATTTAACTTTCATAGATTTCATTATCAACAACAAAAAAACATCCAAGATGCATAAGTAGCTATAACCATAGAAGGAGAGAAAACCCTGAACATCTATAGTTACAACTATGAAGGTTCTTTGAAGCAAAATTAGCTAAATAAAGGCACAGAGCATGATTGAAAGAGACTTCTTTGATAAACCTAGGCAAAGATGCTTTTAAAGAGATTGATTCCAAGAACAGAGTATTTCAGTGGAAACAATATGCAGGGCTAGCCATAAATCATACTTGATACTAACTGATCTAAACCATTCAAGAAATGGACAAGACAAGAACTTCTTAGGGAGCAAGAGATGGATTCCCTAACATATCTCAACAGAAGAAAACATTGAAGCAGTGAAGGACAAATAGAAGTAAGGTGCCATCAAAAAACATTTCTTAATATAAATTTTTTGTCCTACTGCAAAATAGCAAGATGGAAAACATAATGGAAAACTAGAAAACATGAACATAAGAAACACTTCACCACTAACCAAGCTTATGGATCCTGTAAATATTCTTTATCCATCAATAAGCAAATTAGGACATGAATGAGCTCCAAGACATCAATTGTTATCAAAACTCCAAGAGACTATGTATTTTCTTCAACATAAGTCATCAAAATCAAACCAAATACACAAGAGCCTCATGCTCTATTTATGGATTAAATGAGGAGGTGGAAACCCTAAGAGGCTTCGAGAAACCCTAATTTAGCCATAAATGTCATAAATGTGCTTAATGACCATGCACGGCCCAAGAAAATTAGGAGTGATTTGTCCAAAAAAAAACTTTAAAAAATGGATTTGTCATTAATCAGTGTCTTTTTTTGACTTTTGGCAAAAATTTGTCTCTCTGCGTAGCGCCATTTCAGCAAAAAATAGGGTCTATTGCAGCTGAGTTTTGGACCCCTTCCTGGCATTGGATTTGGCCCCGTGATGGATCATTGGAAAGATTGAAGAGTCTAATTTCTAGAAATAGCTGAGTTGTGCTAAATGGTTTCCATTTAACTGCTAAAAAATCCAATCTCCCATGACTGCTCTTTGCGTAGCGCCAGGCCTAAAAAGGAGGCAGAAAGGTCAATTTTGAGGTGTTTTTTTTTTACCTTTTGAGGGGGGAAAATTGCTCCAATTGACTTGAAATTTTGTGGGTAGATTGCTGGTGACATGAAAAACACAAAATGTAAATTTTAACAGTTTAGGATTCCACAAAAAAGAGCGTAGCGCCTAGGGTGTTGCGCTCTTAGGGGCCAAAATTTGAAAAAAACAAAAAGTTTTTGGATTTTCTTCAAAATTGGTGTGTAGAACCCTCAAGGGGTTTTAGACACGTGCTGAGAAGCATCAACCAAGATCCCAAGGCTGTCATGCACTTTGGGCCTTTTTAGCTCTTCTAGCTCTATGAGGGCTAGCTTCAATTTGGCATTAGCAAGCATGCTCTTCCTTGCATAGTGTTTGATCATTTTCTTCTGCAATGCAAGGGCCCTCTTCACCTATTTGAAATGTTTGTGCTCCTATTTATAATAGTAGATGACCCTTTCTGCCCTTTCAAATTCCTTTTCCCATTCTTGAAGCTGGGCATCCTTTTCTAAGGAGAGAAATTTTGTACTCATCCCTTGGTCCTCATTATCACTATTTAGATCAACGAAGAGAGGTCCTTAAGAAGCCTTTTTTATCCTTTTTCTCCTCCTGACTGGTGTCTTTTTCTCAACACTCTTCATTTTTTCTTTTCCTTTGTCCAATGCTTTCGTATTTTGTCAGGAGATGGCCCTCTTCCTTTTAGAGGCAGAAAACACATCTCTTTTCTCTCTGTGATAAGTGCATGGGAGAGGAGAAATAATGGGAGTCTCAAAGGCAGTGTTGGCATCATTTTTTCCTTCAATATGCTCTACATTTTCTGTACCTTCCTCACTCTGATTCTCTTTGTCTTCTATGGACTGATTTTTGTCAAGACATTCATGACAACTATCATGACTATCATGACTCTCTCTTGGAATGTCTTGGGCACTTAGATAGATATCTTCCTCATCTGGTTGTTCTCCCTCTTCACTGTCTTCTTCTTCACGATTTTCCTCTTCCTCATCATTGTTATCCTCTTCCTCATCATCATGTTCACTGCTTTCATCCTTGCGGTTGATTTCACTGATGTTATATTTATGGCTGCCATTACTAGTTTCATCTTTGTTTTCTCCTTCATCATCTTGCTTCTTTTCACCATTGCTACTTTCTTCTTGGCCAACTTCCTCTCCTTCATTTTCTTCTTCATCTACATCATCTTCTTCTTCAATGATTTCCTCATGATCATCGTTGCTTTCTTCATGATCATGGCTGCTTTCTTTAGGTCCACCACTGGTTTCTTCATGGCCATTATTATCAGTCTCATCTTCCTCCTGACTATTGCCTCCTATTTGTACTTCACTAGGGCTACTGTCAGCCCCTTCATTTGGCAATTTAAGGGAGGAGGTAATAGGTGAAATTATTTGTGGAGAAGGCACATGGGGAGATGATTTATGTGTGGAGGTAGATGGGTGTGAATTGGAAGGAAAGTTCTACTAGATGAAGGCCTGGGGGTCTGCAAACACATCATGTGAGAAGAAGGTCTCCCAATATATACCTTGTTTCTATAGTTAGTATAGGACAATCATCTTGATCAGGGAGTGATGAAAGAGGCTAGTAATTTGGTGGTCATATCTTTTCCTCTTTACAGCGGAGGCCATTTTATCAATACTCTAGAAAAGGTAATAAGGTAGGTTCATCATCTTGACTTTGATAAAATCCATCAGCAACCTCATATGATATGAGTAGAGTCGAGAGTATCTTCCCTCACATGTGAAAAAACTGATAATTTGCCTCATTAATGCTGCATGCCTCTCTAGAAAATGAGAAAAAGGGAAAATAGCCTTACAATTTTGTTGATAGGTTGGTTTCAAATAAGGCCCATAATAACCCAAATCCAACTTATTTCGTTTGAACAAAAACTCATCAATGTCTGGTATACCTGTTGCCTTGGAAATGATTCCAGATGAAATCTCAAATTGGACCCCTGCTAGATTAACTTGGTGGTTTTGTAGGCTACAAGCAAATAATCTAGTCAAGTCTGGATGATTGTTGACTTTCTTGATCTTCTTCTCACTGGGAGACCTTATATCTCGAAGATGGAAAGGATCATAGAGAAGATGGAGGTGTCTAGGCTCAAATATTTAGCTTTTCTCCTCCATGATGTTTTGCTTGTGAGGTGGACTTTCATCAAATCATTGGTGTGACTGCTCTTCGACATGATGGCTATCCAAATATTAGTAGAAACCCGGCTTTTTTCTTTGGAGGGTTTTTTTATGTTAGTGGGTGGTAACAACTTCTTTGTAAAAGAAAGTTATAAGAGGTGTTTTTTCAAAGTTTAAATTTTGTGTGGTGGAGGTCAGCCTTATAATTACTCAGTCCTCTCTTTACACTCAAAACCAAGTTTTCTTACAAACCCTAGCTCAAAGACATAAAAATTGATTTTTGTATAGTCTAGGGTTCATTCAAATTTTGACTATGGATGACCTCTTTGATTTTAGGAAAATAAGTGCTTGGGAGGAGGAAAATGGTTTCACTGACCTTATGTTTAGCTTGCAGAATTTTAGAGGCCAAAAATTTGTTTTTTGAAGGTCTTTGGAAAAATCTGGAAAATGCTGCCAGGAGAACAGTGCCGGTTCGCAATGCCAAGCTGGTCAAGATGTTGGAGCATGGCGTCGGGTAGAATGGGTGGTCTCCCAGGCGCCTGTTGAATTTTCTAGGCCTGATCGTAGTGCTAACCCAGGCGAGTAGCATCATGATACAAGCACGTAGCGCAGTGTAATTTTACACTATCTGGCTCGCCTCTTCGCGTAGCACTGAAGGCTAGGGGCGTAGCACCAGCCTCTATGCGTAGCGCCGGTAAACTCTCACAGTTTTTCCCAAAAAACACTACAACTCTCCCCCAATAGTTTCTTCTCTTTTTCAAAGTGACAAATGGTGCAGGGGGGAAATTAGAAGGGGCCCTTTATAGCTTTTTTGAAAAATAAATCAAAAGGGAAAACCCACTTTTGTAAAGTTCATGTTTCCCTCTATTCTTGCATATGTCTTTTTACTGACATTTCATTGTGTAGAACACTTTTGGCTTAGTTTTTGCAAAATGTTTACTCATGCTTTTATCATGTTTTTGCAGAACAATCTTTTGACAAGGATGCCCTTGTTGGGGGTCTTCATCCAAGATGTAAATCACAGGAAAAATGATTCTTAAGCTATGTTTGTTTAATGAATTATGTTTGATTTTGATTTTAAGGTAAAAAATTTGTTTTTGCCTCTTTGGTGAGATGAGGCTCTACATACTGATACTCTTTATCCCTTTCCTCTCTTAGTTCAGGTGAAGAAATGCTATTTTGACAAAACCCTAAGGAGGAGGCTTCTGTCCTTGAAATCTCTGAGATGGTTCTTTTCTTGCCACCATTGTTTTGTTAAAAGCACTAAAACAACCCCTGATACTCTTTTACCTATAGGTCTATTGTTTTTGTTTTGTTTGTGTCTACTTCTTGGTGATAATCACATCCTATTACCTTGCCTCTTCTTATTTCTGGTGGCCACCTTAGCTATTCTTTCAAAAAATGTGAACAAGGGCAGTTGTCCCTTGCAACGTTTGTGCTCTAATACAAGGAGGCTTTTCCTGCATGACTTTGGGTCAAAATTCTTGATTTTATTCCCCTTTGAATGCAAACTCTTCATGCATGAAGGAATAACTTGTTGGGCACCAAATCCATCCTATGACTCAGTGAAAACTTAGGTGCCCTAATGGGGACCTTTGGACTTCGATTTTGGACAGAGATCTAGACTTAGGGATCACCATGTATAAGATAGGACCTGTGATAAGGTTAATGTGTTTTGAAGACCTAGGATCTAGCATACTTGACTATCTAAAGGGTCTGTAGAGACAATCAGTGTTTGAGAATATTTGGAAGAGTCAGAAATTCTATTTGATTGGTAGGTTTGAATAGTAGTAGGGAATCCCGTAGGTAAGCAAAACAGAGGATTTGAGCCAAAAGGAAAGACATGGTGAAAAATGGGTGACAGTTGGGGTTAAAATAAATGGCTTGAGCCCATGATTGGTTTTCCAAGAGTGGTGGGCTAGGCATGACTAGATAGGAAGATGAAATAGCAAAATTTTTATCTCAGGATAATGAAGGCAGTGAGATTTCTAGAACTCACAATACTTATGAATTTTTTTTCTAGAAATCTAGGACCACTACATAGTCATCTTCAAATAGTGAAAATTATGGATGACTAACAGGAGGAAACATTAGATTTGCACTGTTGAATGGAATCTGAAGTGATGGTCAAGAGGGTCTTATCCAATGGATCTGTCACACCAGAACTTGAGCACATCAAGGGGGCAGAGTTTCTGCATGGTTGATTATCTAGTTCATTTCTTATATAACTTGAAATAATGCCCTAGGCCAATTACAGAAGAGTAATTTAGAATTAATATGGTCAGTTGGTGTCGTTATATTTGGCCTTTCTGTCAACTATGCATGTCCTATAAAATGCATCGCTCATGGGGAACGAAGTTAAGCCAGGGTCGATTTTCCACTACTAAATGAGACCGTGTTTCATCTACTTTTTGACTAAGTAACAAGAGAGTTTGAATTTTCTTTGTGAGAAGGGAGGGCCTTCTATATCAAGCTAACAACCACAAGTTAGGCATTCCATATTTAGATTTCATTCAAAAAAGGGAGGAAAAAATGTTTGTCATTCAGAGGGTTGAATTCCAAGCTTAAAGTGCAGGTCGAATAAGCCAAATTTTGGAACATGGTTGAATTAATTTTTGTTCCATATTCCAAAGGGTTGTGTCAATTTATCTTATAGCCAATTTAAAAGAGTTTCCAATAGCATAGGTTGAATTATATGACATTATTGTTCCTATATTTCACAGGCTGAGTTGGATTTTATAATTCCCCGACTCAGCAAAAAAGACTTGGTTTCATTCTCATAATTTGTGCAAAATTATTGTCTTGAAGATAGTTTGAATTAGATAATAAGGAGGCCAAATTATCTTATTTTTTGGTGCCAAAATAAGGGTTGATTTCATTCAATGGATTGAGCATATTAGAAAACAAGAGGCTAAATTCACTACATTAACAAGGTCGAAATTATTCTCCAAATTTAGTCATGATACTCTACTTTATATGCATGAAATTTCTAGTGGTTTCATCCTTTTCCAAGTAGAAGCCTAGGACCCAACTTTCAAAGGCTAATTCTTACCAATAGAGACCTCATTGGAGATGGAATAATTATGAATTTTAATCTTGTGTTGGCTAGAAGTATCTATTAATTCCTTGGCATATAATGGTTGTAGAATTTATTCATCAAAATTGAATATAATTATGTCAAGACGACCGAGTTAAGAGTTTAGCATAATCTATAGGTGTTCTCCCAAAGAATTATTTCCTTATAGATAGTTAAAGAAAGCTATGATTTTATGTCCATGATTTTCATTTGTAATCATTGAAGTACCCAGTTAAAATAAAAAGAGTTTAATTTTTTGTCTCCATAAGGATTTTAGTATGTGGGTTTGAGGATGTTAGTACATGAGTCTGAGTGTGATAAGAAAATGTGAATATTTGAAATATAGTCTTATATCGCTAACATTTGTATTGATAAGCACATATTGTCTAAGCAAGGGTTTGTTAGTAGAATTGTGAAATTGCATGTTGAGTATTGGTAGTAATCTCTCATGTAGTGTGCACACTAATATATTCTTGAGGTAACACAAAAAATGGAGAGATAAGGAAGACGAAGTATTTAGATCCATAGATGAAAAACCATAATGTCATCATTTTACTTTTGAAAATGCCATTGAAATCAACATAGTAATATATCTATTGATTCTTTGGGCTACAATACTTTTTTTCGATAAAAAATGGGAACAACTAACACATCAGGAGCAAGAGAAAAGAAATAAGCCTTTCTCTCGAAAGGTCCATGTTATTCTTCAACAGTTAAAGGATGTCTAGAAGGATGATGTAAACAATAAGTGTCTCTTCATACCTGGATATGAATTGTGATGAAAGAAGTCAGTCATAGACCTTCGTAAGTCAGAGGAATTAGAAATGTGTCTATCTAGGGTGGGGAATCCATAATGGAAGAAACTTGGTTGGTCTCTCAATCCATCCATGTTTGCATTGATATAACCCAAACAATGGGAGCATCCTTGTCTATAATTCAAGATCATAATTTCCTCTTGTCTTAGCAGTATCATAACTTTAGCATCACCTCTACCTCCTTAAAATAATGATGTCATGAGGAAGATATTACAATTGATAGTGTGAACCCTTCAGGAATTAAAAAGCATGAGGCTTCCTACCTTTGAGAAGTGGCGCTACAATTTATAACTCAGGGAAGAGTTTATCTTTGGCACCTTTATGCTGAAATTGGAATGTGATGACATAATCATTCAGTTTCTCCATACATTTTTTCTCCATCATTACATTATCTCATCCACACCATGTCAAAACAAGCATGAAAAATATTGTCTCCTTGTTCCTTGAAGGAGAGGCCAACATCTAAAAAATATTGAGATACAACCTATTGACCATTTGGGGAAAGGAAATAATTTTATCACTAGTTGCATATGATATAGTTGAGAAGTAGGAAATGCAAAACATAAAATATATTTGAATGGTACTCACTAAGAAGGAGCTTAAAATGATTTATGAAAGAATCAAGAACAAAGTTAGTAAAACCTGCAGCAAGAATGAACTAAGAAGGAGAGGACTATGCTTAATCTGCAAGGGACCTTGGCCACTTAACCATTCCAGTCGACTGATACAAAGGATGAAACAAGGAAAAAAAAATAGATGATTGCTTGAGATCATGGGGAGTCTTCTTGTTAAGTCCCTATATTACTAGTGTAATCCCTTGTTGTTTTCAGTGTAGCTCCTTTATTGTTATTTTTGAACCCCTTTAGTCACCATATTGTTATTATTGTGCCCCTGCACTATTATTGTTAGGTATGCTAGGATTATATTGTGACCCATGGACTCCTGTATATAGAAAGGAGGTATTTTCATTTGTATCATCCAAGAATTGATCATTTATATAATTTAGAGGAGGTTGGATCCTAAAAGTGGCTGATTTCTAAGCATTTAATCTCTTGTTTCTTCTATTATTGGATTTGGTTTCATAACATTTGGTATGAGAGCTTTGGATTCTAGGTTTCCACTACTTCAAACAAGTCATCGTGGCATTTTCTCTATAAATATCTTTCTACAAAGGTTCAAGATATTAAAAAAAATTCTATTTGTGAAGAAATCCTAAGGAACATCATGCAAAAAATTCAAATCTTGGTTCCCAATAGTTTCAGAGATATGATATTTGGATGTTAGGGTTTTTGCAGGCTTCCAAATTTCATCTCAAAGAGGTGACCTTGGGAAAATTGTCATAACTCTCTCTCTCTCTCTCTGAGCATCGGATTGGAATTATATAATAAGTGGCTGAAATTATATGGAATTTAGTTTCCTTTGTATCGATTTCAGAGAAGAAGGGGGAAACATTGGCACGTGGAATGTTGTACAATTTTTCTCTACTGAACGTGTCCATAATTAGGTCATTGTGGGAGATTGGGCATAAATGTTTCTTAAAGAATCCAAATCAGGTCAAACCTATGGAATTGGAAAGAAGATTCAGAGGGCTACTAAAGGACGAAAGATGAAATCTTGTAGATCCGAAAATACATAGCTACATCAGTTTCAATATCGAGTTCCTCAAAAGTAAGAAAAATGTGTGTATTTTTTTCAAATTCCATATCTTGTTTAAAAAATCAGTTTTAAGTGATTCCAAGGGCATATTGAAGCATAGATATCAATATTGGGTTGTAAAATGCTCGGTAAAAAGAATTCAATGCCCATTAAGACCTCAGAAGTCTATACTATGACTCATGACGACAAAGAAGTGCAACATGATATATCAAAATTACAAGAGCAAGTACAACAAATTTCGCTCTCGCAAAAAGTAACCAAAAATGAAATGGATGGTTTCAAGAAAGGCATGGAAGCTAAGATGAATGGCATGGAAGCTAAGAAGAATGGTGTGTAGGCTAAGACGAATGGTTTACAGAATAGAATGGATGGCATGGAAGTTGAGATCGATGATCTAGAAGAAAAAATTAAAGACAACATGGAAGACATGAAGAATGATCTAAAAGAAGACATGAAAGGTTTGAAAGAAAATTTGAAAAAGTTGATACAAGAAATGATTCCTAATGGAAAAAATATAGTAGAGGAAACTCATGATGAGAAAAAAATAATTTTTAATTTTGATTTCATAAACTCTAATGTTGGATTGAAGACCCACCATATTCCAAAGATTGATATGAAGAAGTTTGATGTAAAGGATCTAGTAACATGGATACTACAGATGGATCAATATTTTGATCTCAATAATGTGAAAAACACACAAACATTCTGCATTACAACTTTATATTTAGAAAAAAATACATTTGTATGGTATCAATAGCTTTCCTCCCATTAAAAATTGTCGCTTGGTCAATTTTTACTGAGGAAATGATAGCATGTTATGAGGATACAAATAAAAACACCTTCTTTAGTCAATTGATAAATCTCAAACACAAGGGTTCAGTGGTGGAGCACATTGAGGACTTCCAAAAATTTAATATAAGGGCAACGGATATTCTAGAGGAACACATAATTGATGTCTTCATAGTGACTTTCAAGGATAACATCCAACATGAGGTTCACCTTTGGGAATCTCACTCATTGGAGAATGCATTCAGGTTGGAAAGAAAAAATGAATGTAAAATTATGGCAACAAGGAAGCCTACCACTCACATCTATAAAGATGGAAGTGTTGCTAATCCTAGACTTCAAAAAACTACAAGGTTGACACCACAACAATTTGGAGAAAAAAGAGAAAACGGTCTTTGCCACGGTTGTGATAAAAAATACACCAAAGGTCATAACTGTGCTGAGAAGAAATTGTTTACATAGATTGTGAAGAGGAGGAAGAAAATGTACAAGAAACTTAAAAAGAAGTGGATATACACCAAGAACCAACCCTATAGAAAGAATAAATGATTCCAACCATATCCTGTAACGAATTGGAAGGAATTACCACTCTTAAAACTCTCAAGATAGAAGGAAATATCAAGAAGAAAAATCTAATATTTTTTATTTATTCAGGTAGTACCCATACTTTTATTCATTTTAAGGTAGCCAAGTAATTGAATTGTATCCTATACCCAACACCAGCATGTCAAGTGATGGTTGAAAATGGAGGAACTATAAATTGATCTGGAAAATTCCATAATATAAAGCTAACCATGGGTGAAGATGTATTGAATATTCCAATGCTTTACATTCCAATGGGAAGTGTTGGTGTTGTAGTAGGACAACAATGGTTACAATCTTTGTGGACGATAGCTTTTAATTTCCAATAAATTTTCTTGCATTTTTTTTCAGAAGGAAAGGAAGATGAATTATAGGGTATCATAGGGAAGCTGGGAAATATAATAATCTGTAATTTCATGACAAAGCTTCTGAAGAAAGAACAACAAGGCGTAATTGCACAATTATTCTCACTAGAAGTTCCAACATCAAAATCATGTATTTCTCGACATCTCCAAAAAGTATTGATCAATCATTCCAATGTGTTTGAAGCTTCTCCCACTGAATCTTGATCATGATCATGTTATTCATTTGATTCCAAGAAGTGTTCCTCCAAACATCAGGCCTTACAAATATCCTTATGTCCAAAAAAGAGAAATTGAACGTATGATTGCATAAATGTTAGAGGCTCGTATAATTTAACCTAGTTAAAGTTCTTTCTTTCCTCTAGTATTATTGGTGCACAATAAGAATGGATCATGGCTCATGTGTCCAAATTATAGGGAGCTCAATAAGCTCACTATTAAAGACAAATTTGACATTCTTGTGATTGTTGAATTATTGGATGAATTACATGGAGAAATTTATTTTACCAAGTTAGATATTAGTTTAGGATATCATCAAATTAGAATGAAGACTAAAGGTATTCCAAAAACAACATCTCAAACTCATGAGGGTCATTATGAATTTTTGGTCATGGCTTTTGGCCTTACCGATGCACCTTCTACATTTCAAGTTTTGATGAATTCCAATTTCAAACCCTTCCTTAGAAAATTTGTGTTAGTATTTTTTGATTGTATGATAATCTACAAAAGGTTTTGGAAGGATCATGTTCAACATGTTGATAGGGTGATCAAACTATTGGAGGAGAAACAATTATATGCAAAAGCCTCCAAATGTTTCTTTGGAGTACAAGAGGTGGAATATCTGGGTCATATTGTATCTTAGGAGGGTGTTAAGGTAGACCCTAACAAAATTAAAGTGATTAAGGAATGGAAAGTCCCCACAACCATAAAGCAGTTGTGAGGATTTCTCAGGTTGACAAGGTATTATCGAAGGGTAGTTAAGAATTATGGGAGAATAGAAGCCCCTCTAACAAGATTATGGTAGAATAGCAGCTTAAAAAAGAAGAAGATTATGCAGAAAATAAATTGGCTAAACAAAGCAGGGAAGAAGCCCAAAAGGAATGTTTGAAATGAGAATTAAAAGAGTGGATAAAGGACATGATATTATTAAAAATTATAACCTAGAGATTCTTCTCAAAATGTTATTTCCAAGCATAAGCTTTCGTGTTTTCAGAGGTGGTTGATGTGGAACTTTCTTACCGTCTGCACTTCTGAGCAATCAGTAATCAAAATCTTTTCGACTTTGTCCGCGCTTCCGAGCAATCAACAATCCAGAGATTTTGGACTTTGTATGATTTCTATGTATAGACCATATATGACTTCATTCACTCTATGTGTGCATATATATATATATAAGGTCAGTATATGTTTAGAAGATTGGTTAGGGACCGTACTATTTGTTAACAAGCCAACACAATTTTTTTGGAATCCATCGCAAATATTTTTAATATTTTGTTATAATTAAATTCTAGTAAGTTTCACTTATTATTATGCTAATAAATCTATTTAATGGTAATTGGACTTATGTTTAGGATAATATATATGGGAAATTTGTTAGGGGTGATTTTGGTTTTAATACTATGAAACAAATAAGAGTTATAAAATAATTTAGTTCTTGTGATTTAAAATAAAAATGATGTTATGGGGAAAATTTATAAAAACTTGTAACTTTTAAACCAATAGTATTTAGTAGGTGTAATATTTTTTTCCTTGATATAGTCAAAATGGATGGAATATACTCATGATATTTTCACATTGGATTTTCTTTCGTTTTTCGAGGAAAATAATAAAAATAGGGGTTCTAGAGAGCCCATCAAGCCTATTGAAGGGGATACGAGCTAGCCATTTGGATCATCCAGAATTTGTCTATCGTATTGTGTATTTGTTGAGAATGTGGTGTGTGAGTTCTAGCTTGATCCAAGGATGAAAACCTTGTGCTGAAATTTGTGTGGTGGATCCATGCAAGTTTCACAAGTGGGATTCAATGTCTTAGACTTTCCTTTGATGATAAATTGTACAAGCCATTGGTAGGGGCTTTAGTATGACTTGTATGAGCACATATCTTTGTTTTCAGTTATTAATATAGACAAGAGGCTCCATTTTAGATCCCTTTGTGTTCGATGTTTTTTATTGTGGGAATTTTAATTAAAACATTCAAGTGTTCTAGCTCTAATGGAAATTTTGTCGTTTTGGATCTTACAATGGTATGAGAGTTATTCTTTCTATGATCCTAAGGGTAGTTTTTTAATTGCGAATTAAGGATTTCAGGAGGACTAGTCTTCGGTGATACCCCATAATCACCCTAGCTAGTAACTCACCCAATTTGAGTGTCTTTCTATAACTTCTCTAATTGGATGAATAATTTCATGTGTTAGAGATTTTCTAGTGTCAATGATCATTATCTCTATTTAGAGGATATCTTCTAGTGCTAAAGAAATAATACTACCTTCGAGAATATTGCAAATTGTAGGCGATCTAGATTTATGGAAAAGGATATTTATCCATGCAAATATAAGGGTAAAAAGGAAGAAAAACAAAATAGGAGATCCATCTGAGCTTCATTGTCGCTTGAAGGGAACTGAAACTGGAGTAGTTGAAAGAAATTCCATGCTTCTGACAAATTGAGTATTGACAAGAACAAAAGGAGTTGACTTGTCTCTTATGCTGGGAAAGTGTAAATAATAGAAATAAAACACAAGATCATTGGATAAACTCCTGTCTAGCAACAGTATGGGGCCATGACCACCGACTCAAGGTCACAGGGGTCTGAACCACCATTTTGAAAGAGGTCAACATGCACTACACTAGGAGAAGGAGCACTCTTTAGAATATTATGGGACCATCATTAACTGAACCCATGACTAGGAGAGTGCCTTGTTGATTCAATTTGTGGATTGAAGTCAGCGGGTCAATAACATTACAAATTCTTGTGGTCATTGGAAGAAAAATGGATCCATACAATAAGGTTTGAAAGTCTATTGAGGGTACATAACCATCTGAGATCTGTGTATGGAATAGCATAGGGTCGATGAAACATTAGATCTGCACTATTGAAGGACATTGGAAGTGAGGGCTAAGAAGGGCTTATCCAATGGATTTGTTGCAAAATAACTCGAATGCATCAAGGGGTGGAGTTTCTGCACGGTTGATTATTTGGTTTGTTGCTTATATAACTTGAATTAATTCCCTGAACCAATTGCATAAGAGTATTTGAGAATTAATAATGTCCATTTGTGTCATTATATGTGGCCTTTCTGTCGATTATCCATGCCCCAAAAAAACCATCTTTCATGGGGAACCAAGCTAAGCATCTAGGGATTTATTTTCATCTAGTAAATGAGACTGAGTTTCAACTATTCGTTGATTGTGTAACAAGGGATTTCAAAGTATCTTTGTAAGAAGGCTCAGCCCCTATATATCAAGCTATGAACCAAAAGTCGGGCATTCGATATTCATATTTAAATCAACAAACAAAGAGGAATTTTTTTTTGTCATTCAGAGGCCAAAATTTCAAGCTTGAAGCAGTGGTAAAATAAGTCAAATTATGGAAGGTTGAATTAATTGTTGTCCTAGATTCCAAAGGGTTGTGTCAAATGCTCCTGTAGCCATGATAAAACATTCTCTAGTAGAATAGGTCTAGTTATATGAGATTATTGTTCCCATATTTCACATGATGAGTTGGATTTTATGATTCCATTTCTCAACCAAACAGACTAGGGTTCATTGTCATAATTTGGGCAAAACAATTGTCTTGAAGATAGTTTGAATTAGACAACAAGGAGGCCAACTTATCTTATGTTTTAGTGAAAAATAAATGTATGATTCTGTTCAATGGACTGATTATATTTATAAATAATAGGTTCAATTCACTACATTAATAAGGTCAAAATTATTCTCCAAAATAAGTCACAATATCCTACTTTATATCCATGCAATTTCTAATCGTTTCATCCTCTTTTAAGCAAAGGTCGAGTACCCAAATTTCAAAGGTTAATTCTCACAAGTAGAGACGTCATTTTCACTAGAATAACTATGAAGTTTAATCTTGTGTTCGATATAAGTATCTATTAATTCCTTGACATATAAGAGTTGTAGCATTTCTTCATCAGAAGATAAGATAAATTTCTCAAGAAGCCCGACTTAGGAGTTGGTATAATATAGAAGTAGTGTTCCAAGGATTTATTTCCTCATAGATTGTTGAAGCAAGCCTCAAGTTTATCTCCATGGTTTACATTTGCAATCATTGAACTACCCAATTAAAAAAAAAAAAAAAATTATCTTTTGTCCCCATAGGGATGTCAGTGTATGAGTCTTAAGATGTGAGTGTATGATTTCTAGGATGTAATTATATGAGTCTGAGTCTGATAAGTTATTTTAAAGTTTTGCTGCATACTCTTATATTGATGACATTTATATTGATAAGGACACATTGGCTATGAAATACTTTTTTAGAAGAATTCTGAAGTTTCATGCTCACTATTAGTAGTAATATCTCTTATAGCATGCACACTAATACAATTTTGAGGTGCCATTAAAAATGGAGAGAGAAGGAAGACTAAGTATTCTGATCCATATATTTGAAGCCATAATTTCATCATTTTACTTTTGGAATCACCACAGAAATCAACACATTAATACATCAATTTATTCTCTACGCTATAATACTTTTGTGGATAAAAAATTTCAACAAATTACAGATTAGAAGCAAGAGAAAAGAAAAATTCCTTTCTCTCAGAAGTTCCATGTTATTCCTTAGTAGTCAAAGGATGTCTGGAAGGACAATGTAAAAATTAAGTGTCTCTTCACACTTGGATCTGAATTGCAACGAATGAATGAAGTCATAAACATTTGTAAGTTGGAGGAATTAGAGAAGTGTATATCTAGTGTGGCTAATCCATAATGGAAGAAACTCAGTTGGGCTCTCAAGCGATCCATGTTTATGTTAATAAAACCCAATCTATTTGTGAATCCTTGTCAAGAATTCAAGATCACTTAATTATCTGTTGTATTAGCAGGATCATAGCTTTAACATTGCCTCTACCGCCTTACAATAATGATATGACAAGGGAGATATATCAATGGATTGTGGTAACCCTTCAAGGATTTAACAACATGAGGCTTCTTACCTTTCAGAAGTGACACAAAATTTTGGAGCTCATGGCATAGTTTAGCTTTAGCACCTTTATGCTGAATTTGAAATGTGATGGCATGATATTTCAAATTCTCTAGACATTTTTCACAAACCTTTAATTAGCTCATCAAGGCCGATTAAAAACAAGAATGCAATTTTTTTTTCCTTGTTCTTAGAAGGATATGCCAATATCTTCAAAATATGTAGATCCAAACTATTGGCCATTTTTTGGAAGGAATTAGATTTATCACGAGCTGCCTATGATCTAGTGGTGAAGTGGGTCATGCAAAACATAAAATTTCTGAGAAGGGTGTTAACTAATAAGGAGCTTAAAATAATTCAGGGAGGAAGCAAGAAAAAAGGTAGTAAAACCTGCAGCAATGAGAAATAAGAAGGAGAGCATTATTTTTTATCTACAAGGGACATTAGGCACTTGAAAATTCATGTCGAGTGAGTTGGCTCCCTGTGATTTGAAAGATTGGAAAGAACAACTCTGCAGGAACCACATCAAACCACTTTGGAGTCCAAGGACCTAGCCTTCCTGGAATTATAGAGAGCTATCTCTTTTTGTGTTTGTAAATTATTTATATTTATGCTTATGTTTTCTAATTTTAGGCTAGTTATGAAGCTATGGGGTTTGTCTCTTTGTTTGATTGATTGTTTGATTAATTGATTGAGTGTTTCGGTTCAATATATAGACTGTGAGAAGCATTAATCCATTGGGCTATGGAGTCATAAAAGGTTTTAATTGTACATCAAATCTGCAAGGGATTTCATAGGGAAAGCTAACTATATCAAGTGGATATTTTTATATTAGATGAAATATGAAATGAAAACAAGTTGTGAATTTAGTAAAACTAAAGGGAAATTAAGAATAATTTAACTATACTTCATGAATAAAATACTTTAATATAATTGTTTAAGAGGAACTAAAGAGCAGAGAAAACCATAAATTCCTTTAGCTAAACTCTACTAAGTAAACCTTAAGACAACAATCCAGTAATCCTAGACAACAGGACACCCCTGAATTCTTTAATCAAACTTCAAAGAAGGACTTTAAAGAAAATTTTTAAGAAAAACCGAAGATCAAGGCAAACCATAAATTCCTTTGGCTAGACTCTACTAAGAAAACTTCAAGGCAACAAGCTAGGTGGAACTAAAGAGCATTACACCCCTGAATTCTCTAATCAGACCTTGCAGAAGAAAACATTAAGATGAAGGAAGAAGACATAGTTAAGGTGCCAAGACAACATATCTTAGTCTAAAATTTCTATTATTTTATCAGAGAAATGATGGACAATTTCAAAAATAGAAGAGAAACATTTAGAAAGAAGGATAAAATCACCATTAACATAGCTTAAGAATCCTGTGAACGTGCTTGTATTACTGATGTCCAAAATAGTTACAATAGTTTAATGCAACAATCTTTACAGCTCAGAGTCTGATCAAATAGAGCTTAGCATTCAATCAACTAGCCCAACAAGCAACCAACCAACAATAAAAATGAACAATACATGCAATATTTATCTGCAGATGAGGAGGTGATCCTATTCTAGGGCTTCAGACTATAATTATTAGAGAGTAAATGTAATCTTGACCTTTGAGACAACGCAAGGCTCAAGGGAAGAATATTTTTGATTGACTCACTGTAATAATAACTTTTATCTTAACTACTAAGCTAACTTTAGGATATTATTGAATTTTTGGCTTTAATATTACCTATTTCAATAACTTCTAAGCTTCTAAAATATCTATGATTGCTTTATTAGATGTAGCTACTTTTATTGAAGTAAAATGAAGCTGTAGGTGGAAAATGTGATTTGGAAGAAGTAAAGGTTGAGTGGCCTTATCATTCAGATCTATCTTCTTTGTTAGTTTGCCTATGATTTGTAATTTAAACTTGGATTTGTTTTCTCCTTAACTTTTCTTTCACTATTTGATTCTTTTAATCTACTTTCTATGTTTGATCTCTCTTTTAACCTTCTTAAGTTTTTGTAATCTCTCTTTTAACCTTCCTTAAATATGCTTTGTCTTTAATCCTTTTCTTCCATCTTCAACCTTTTGATTGATATTTTATTTCATTAACCTCTTACTGTCATAGTGAACTCTTTGACCATGTTCTTTAACTGTGTTTTTACTTGTCTTTTATCTTCATGCAACCATTGTAAACATTCTCCTCTTTTCCTTTATCCTGCCTTTTGAGGAACACTTGTTGCCTTTGTTTGATTCCTTTAATCTATAAGGCTACTGGATCGTCACCCAAAGAACCTTGATTCAATGATTCTTGGGCTTATAGATTCAATTTATGCACTTTCCAAAAACGTACATAACCTACAAAACATGAACAATTTATTAATAGAACTCGAGATATGGATAGAGTCCGGGAAATGAAGGCTTGCAAGCAGTAGCGCCATTTGTGGACAGAGTCTGGAAAAATCGAATTTTTTTGGCCTTCCGTGTTTTCTTATGTCTTAACATGTCTTCGGAAGAGCTACATGAGTTAACATAGAGGATCGGGGTCTTAGGCATGTTTGAACTACGGTCAGTAGTTTTTGTTTGTATGTTGGAGGTGATTTAACAATTTTTGCATGGTTTAAAGGCGGTGGGGAGGTTTACATTGTGAGGATGTGATACCATAGAGGGGTTGACACGTGGAGGGTAGAACAGGCTATAATACTACCCATATCGCAAGGTCATAAAAATTTTAACCTTCGTGTTGTTGGGGGTGCGATATAGTGCATGGGTCGTTGGATCGGGGAGGTGGAGATTCGACGGTGGTCAGGATTTGGTGGACCAGGGGTAGGTTTAGAAGGTGCGACCTGGGAGGTATACAGAGCTAAGGGTTTACAATAGCATGGGGATTGGGTTTTAAACGTGACCGAGGTCTTTGTAAAGTGGGGCCTAGGGGATATTAAAGTGAAGGTGCTTAACTATAAAGGTAGGGGGTCGGGGTCATATGAGAGCGGGGGTTTAGTTTAAGAAGGCGGGGGCTAAAACACAGAAAGAGTCAGGTATTTAAAATAAAACATGGTTTCTTTTAAATAGTGGAGGCCTAAATAAAATTAAATTTCAAAAAAAGTAAAAATGCTTTTTACATTGTTTTGATTAAAAATTGAGGAAAATGAATGAAGAAGAGGGTTTTTCCTGGGGAAAGTGGGGTTTGAGGCAGAGGAAGGGGTTTTGGGTAGGGAAAAGGGTAAAAATTATGGATCCAGGTCAAACATGGGTTTTTAGAGCATGAGCGTATTTTAAAAAGGAAAAATGAGAGATAGTGAAACAGGTTTGATGAAAATAATGAAGGAAATGAGATTTCTGAAAATAAAATGATAGTTAGGGAATGTTTATTTTCAGTACTATATAAAATCCATAGTCATCTACTGATACTGTATAATATAGGAGACTAACAATGGCTCCAACTAGGGAGGGCAACTCCTTTACGAGGTGTCAAGAATCTTAGATCTCTAATCTCTGGGTCTTGTAGATCAGTGCCTTATGTACTTGGCTGATTTTCCATTTAGTAATATTGATTTGCTGCAATGTTTGTGACTTTGGCTTTAAAGATTGACAACCGTGCTTCCTTAAAACATATTCTGCCTACCGATCTCTCTATTCTAACATTTTTTTCTTTATCATGGAGGTGAATTTAGACTTGCAAACATTTGACATCATTTTTCTTTTGAAAGGAAAACTTCCTATTTCTACCCTTGTAACTTCCAAAGGCTCAGATTAAACTAATGAGCTTTTGTTATTCTCTACCTAAATACTTATCTGTCAAGGTTAAACAGTTTGAATTTTTTTTATTCACTAACTATCAACATGAAATTCAAAGCATGACTAAATCAAGATTAAGAAATTTAACTATCACGAATTGTGGCATTTTGGACAAGCTACACACAATATTATTTTGCAAGAAGTAAACTTAAATTAAGGGCTTTGGTTTTGAATCTTTCATTTGTCACTCATCCCTTAATTTTCCTCTTTTATTTATTTTTTGGGTTCAAATTTAGACTTTGGAACCAATATCTTTTTCATATCTATCTATTGATAAGGCAAGTTTAAACAATTTGGAAAATATTCATTTCTAACTTATCAGCAAAAATTCAAAATTTGTTTAATCATGATTAGGTTGTATGATTGAACAAGACATGCTTTTCAAAAGTAGTGGAATTTGGACTTGCACACTTTTAGAAATATTATTTTTTGGTATGGGGCTTACCTTTTCTTTTATTTTCCCTATTTTCTTTGTTTATTTTGTATCAATTTTTCTAAAATTTTTATTTCATCAGTGTTATATACAGTGAAGAAAACTTTAAACTTTGCTTCTCAACTGAAATAATGCTTGAGCATCGTGCCATTCACAGGACCTTCAAACAATTCTGTTCCATCAATTTTCTATAAGAAAAATGCATTATTACCTCTTGCTGAATGGACAATGTATGGACCTTTCCACAAGTTGTCAAATTTTCCATGCTTTCCTTTGTCCTCTCTTCTTGAATCCCACTTCAACACTTTGTCTATAATGCTGAAATAATTTTCCTTCGTCCTTTTTTCAAACAATTTCTTGATATTTTCTTGTAATAGCTGTGTTATGTTGTATACTCCTTCTCTGGTTTGCTGCAGCCGAATGGTTTAGCTCATTCTTATTTGTATTTCATTTTCTTTAGACTGCGCTTCTTGAATGAAATTCATTAATGGCACTCCTAGGCTTGTTGGGAAGACGACATTTGTTTCATAGACTAGATGATAGGGTGACATGTCAATTAATTTTTTGTTTGTTAGTCTGTCTACCCATAGTGCATGTACTAGTTTTCTATGCCATTACTTCTTGTTTTCCTCCAACAACTTTTTAATGATGTTCACCAAAATCTTGTTTGAGGATTTAGCCAGCCCATTACCT
The DNA here is from genome assembly GCA_034641835.2 of Pinus albicaulis. Classification (NCBI taxonomy): domain Eukaryota; kingdom Viridiplantae; phylum Streptophyta; class Pinopsida; order Pinales; family Pinaceae; genus Pinus; species Pinus albicaulis. Next base: position 1,139,070,930 of record CM076574.1, read on the forward strand.
TGAGGGTAGTAAGATGTATAATGGCTCAAATTAACATGATAATTGTGGAAAAATTACACAATTTTCTTGGATTTTGAAGCAGCATCATTGTCAGTAATTATTTTCCTAGGACAACCAAACCTAGACAGAATATTGTTCTCAAGGAAACTGATGATTACTGAGCTTGTGGTAGTTCTGGATGGGATGGCCTCTATCCACTTAGTGAAATAGTATTTTGTAGTAAGGATCCATTTATGCTAGGCAGAGGAGGCAGGGTGGATTTCTCCGATGAAATATAGACCCCATTGTTGAAAAAGAGCTTCAACGGAAATTAAATGTAAACGTAATGGCATCATTTGTTTTATACCCTCAAATATTTGGGATTTATGACAGGCAATTGCCATTTTGTGGATGTCTTGAAAGAGTGTAGACTTATAGAAACTATCCCTAAGGATTTTATTGACAGTGTTTTTCCAATAGAGATGGTCTCCACACTCCCCTTCATGAAATTCATGCTTAATCCTATCATCATCTTCTTCAAGAAAACATTTAAGAAATACACCACCAGAAATTTTCCAATATAAAACTTTATCTAAAATGAAGAAATTTATAGCCTTCAACTTCAAGAATTTGGCCTTTGTTTTGGACAAACCACGAGGGACATTAAGATTATAAAGCACATATAATATATCAACATACCAGGGAGAGTTCAAAAATGATTCCTCAATAGGTGGAGTCACCAGCTCCTCTTGTTCATCCAATGAGTGAATCATATTTATGTCTAGTGTTTGAAAATTTGTTTCAACCATGAGTTTTTCCAGTCCTTGTCCTTTGATTAGCTTGGTGGGCTTGATTTCCAAATCATATTCCAATATGACAACAATCCACTTATCTCTTTTTCCATCAGGATCTTGTGTGAGTATGTATTTAACCACTGTATGAGGCACAAATGAAATGATGTGTGAATGAAAAATGTAGACTATGAAATCTTTTAGTGAATTGATTAAGGAAAAAGCTTGTTTTTCCATTATGTTATATTTGATAGGTGCATATCTCAATTCTTGGTTGGAGAAAGCTATGGGTTGCTCTTGTCCCATTATGTTCTTTTGTAGTAAGACAACAACAACTAGGTGTTCTCATGCAAAGGAGAAGATGAAGAAATATTTTGTGAAGTTAGGGCTGATTAGAAATCATGTTTGTGTAAGTGCTCGTTTCACCAAGTCAAAAGATTGCTTTGCCTCTATGGTCCACTTGACTCCTATTTCTATTTTTAGCATGTTGGTGATGTTTCTTAGGAGTTCTTCAAGGTTTGTTATGAACCTTCTTAAGAGATTTATCTTTTCAATGAAATATTGCAGCTCTTTGATGTTTCCTAGGTGACTGATTTGCAATATTCACTCAATCCTTTTTGGGTAAATATTAATCCCTTATTCAGATATGATATGGCATAAGAGCTTCCCTTCTTGAAGGCCAAACAATTTTTTCCTAGGATTTAAAGACATGCCATACTTTCTGCACTTTTCAAAGACCTTTCTTAGATGACCTATGTGTTCTTCATCAATTTTTTAGTGGAATGTGATGTCATCAAGATATATCACAATGAAGTAACCTATTTCTTCAGAAAAAGCTATATCCATGGCTCTTTTAAAAGTGGCTCCAGCATTCATTAACCCAAAAATAATTTTAACATACATGAAGGTGCCCTAAGGTGTAGTGAAAGTTGTCTTGTGTTGATCATCTGGGTGTACCAACACTTAATTGTACCCTGAAAAACCATCAAGCAAAGATATCCTTTTGGAGCCCACTACCCTTTGCAGTATGTGATCCATTTTTGGTAAAGAGTAGTTATCTTTTAGGGAGGCTTTGTTTAAATTTCTGAAGTCTATACATAGCCTAATTTCCACTATCTTCTTCCTCACTGATAGAAGATTTGAGACCCATTTTGAGTACCTTAGTGGGTCTATTATGCTAGCATCAAACATTTTCTTTATTTCTTTCTCAACCAGTGGTAGTTGGACAGGGTTTATTCTATGCAATTTCTGTTTAAAGGGCTTCTGGTTTTTTTTAGAGGGATATTGTGTTAAATGAAATCTGTATCATAGTATTTCAAGTCTTCATAGATCCAAGCAAAAAAATCTTCGAATTCTTTGAATAACTCAATATATTTCAGTTTTATATGTGTTGGCAGTGTTTTTGACAGTTTTATCATTTTGGGTTCTTATTCACAACCTATATTTCATTCTTCTACATTTTCTTCAGTGGATTCTAGATTTGGCTTCTTAGGAACATCATTAAAATCAAAAAGTTCTTCAAGAGTGACTAGTCCTTTTGGAAAGGTGTTATCTTTGAACTGCAACACTTCAAAGTATTCCTTTTTTGGATCTACACATAGCTCTGTCTCATGGGGGTGTTATTTTTCTAACAGATTTATATCACCATCATCAGGGGGATCTGTTTTGTATGTTTGTTCCTCAACAGAGTAATCCTCTTCATGATTTGAGTCTATTTTTTGCATTTCAAACTCATTTATGGATTACACGAAATCTTCAATTTGTTTGTCCCCTTCAAAAAGTTGCCAATATTTTATATTATCAGGGACTACTAGTCTGTATCTGACTTGTATTGTGTATTGTTTGTTATGATAATGTTTTTTACAAGTACTGCCTGCAAATGCTAGGCCATTGGCAAGGACATTTTGATTTATAGGGACAAAGGCAAGATCATATTCTTTGAAAAATTTTAGGAGATCAAGGGCATCATTCTTATAGGCTCTTAATCTAGGATGTTTAGTTGCATACTCTCCCCTAATCTGCCTAATGACTAGTTCAAAATCCCCATGGATAGAGATCCTTTTGGCTCCTATTTTCTCGAGTAATTGTAGCCCTAGAAGGAGTTCCTCATATTCTGCTATGTTATTTGTACATTGAAAATTCAGTCTATATGAGTGACCTTTTGCATGGTTTTTCTTAGTGTTATGTATCCAGACACCTGCTCCAGATCTGGTTTTACTACAAGAACCATCAAATATCATGCTCCATAGAGGTTCATTCTCAGATGTTTTGTTATGTTCAACATTATATTGTTCATTTTATATTGGGTCTAACTATTCTTCTTATTCCTCTTCTTTTTCCACATAATTTTCATTTATTTCCACTTTTTAATTAATGTTTTGATCATTGTAAAGGATAAATGAATCGAGGTCTGTGTGGATAGAATAAAGAGGTGAGTTATTAGGCTTTTACTAACTACTGACCATGTGTTTCATGTGAGTTTCCCTCTATAATCTTCTTGGTTGACTAAAGACTGGTATGGTAGCATAAGTCATGTCCATTTGGAGGGTGCCTTGCAGTTTAGCTCCCCATGAGCGTGAAAGGAGCATGCCATATTTAGGGGGTATGTCAACCACTACAAGATCCATTCTAGGCTCTTGGCTAGTATTTTTGCTAGATTAACATGGAGATATTTGATTAGGCGTAGGCATTTAACTCTACTAGAGTCAAAGGAGTACAAGTCTTTGTATGGTCTAGTTATCTCAAGGCCTAGTCTTTCCATAGCTACCTTTGGCATGAGCTTATGTGAAGCTTTTGAATCTAACATGGCATTTTGGAGGATCTTTTCGTGGATGTTCAATCTAACATAAAATGTAGGAACACCTCCTTCTTGGAATTTAACTTCTACTTCTTGTCCAAACAAAAGTTCAAGTTTGTCATCACTTAAATTTACAGAATCAACATTTTCTCCTCTTTTTAAAGCTTTAAAAACTTGGGATCTATATACATCTTGGTCAACTAATTTAGTAAGAGGTATGGAAATTTTTATCTTGGCAATATCATTCTCTATACTGAAAGGTGTTTGCGTTTTTGGCAGATTCAGATAAGTTTTATCAGACACTATCTTTTCAGCAAATTCAACATGCTGAGTTTTATTTGGGATCTCAGTTAAAACAACTTTTTTAGGGCTACTTGTTGATGTACTAGTGTTTCGTTGGTTGCCATTATGTTGGTTGTTTTTATTTTTATTTTTATTAGAGCTTTTAACCATTATGGTTGAGGTTTCTGTTATCTTTTTAGGATCATTTTCAGGGGTCTCCCTAGCAGAAATTTTAGGTTTGTTTCTCTTGGGAGTGTCTTGGGTTTTGTTACTTCTGAGTTAATACATCCTATGTACTTCTATAATATCATTTTCAAAGCCTTGTTTATAGTCTTCGGATTTTAGGCTTTCTTCTTCAAATTGAGATGGGGAAAACATACCTTGTTCTTCCTCAGTGAGGAAAACAATATCCTCATTATTCACTCCCATTAGATTGATTTTAATTTTCTCTGGTTCTTCTATCACTCCCTCATCCTCATCATCATATTTTTCTTGGAAAGGAGTGCCGATTTGCTGGTCAGACCCTCTCTTCTCTCTTTGTCTTATTTGAGGGGGATTTCTCCTAAAGTTTTGGTTTTGGTTTTGGTTTCTATTTTGAGGGGCTGCTTGGTTTTCTTTGGGGTAAGCTTTCTCATTCATTTTTACTCTATCCATCATCCTTTCCATGGTTATAACAAGGTTATCAATCTTAGTATCAGATGATGAAGGTTCAATCTCTTCCCTATATGTGACTCTCTTTTCATTTTTCATTTTTTCCCTTTTGGCAATCAGATTTGCCTCTACACTTAATGCACCCCTCTGTGTGTCTTCTAATGTAAGAGGGTCTCTTTCTCTTAGTTGGTAAGCCATTTCTGGATCAAAGCCACCTATAAATTTTATTAAAGCTAGGCCTTGTAAAGTTTTTATGTGAGGAGGGAGGCCATTGTATACACTATTGAACCTAGTGCAGTAATCTTAGACACCTTCTCCAACATTTATTTTAATGTTTTCATAGCCTGATAAGATTTGGAGAGGGTTTTTCTTGACTTCCTATTTGTTTAAGAATAGTTGGTGAAAAGCAGGGAGATCATGTATATTATTATGGGTTAGGCCTTTAAACCATTTTCTTGCCTTTCCCCCTAAACTTTGAGCAAACAATCTTAGTTTAACAGTTTCATCATCTATTTCTTGTCTGTCAAAACAGTCATTGATTCTATCCACATGTAATTAAGAAGTTGTAGAACTACTGGCACCATATAAAGAAATTTTGGACTTATATTTCTGTGGTAGAACAACTAAAGGAAATGGTAGAACTAATGGAGAATACCATGTTGCCATGACTCATGGTTGAAGAAACAAAGGAGGGTTAAGAAGTGGAGGATTGACAAAAGGAGGTAAAGGTTTAGATGGAGGAAGGTGAATAATGGGGGTTGAAGTTAGTACAACAGGATTATGTTGTAATATGGATGAGTCTAAACCTATCTGAGTTATCCAACTCTGATATCTAGTCCTAGACAAGCTTTCTTCTAGGGGTGAGTCAGATAGGATATTCTAAAAGTATTTAAGGTTTTTAGGTAGGGAACTTGCTTTGTGAATTTGTTTGCTAACAGTTGGATTTTTGGATCTAGGATATTTCCTTAGGATTCTCTCAGGATTGTCAACTATTGTAGGAGGGTTTGGGTCTAAATGGGATCTAGTACAAATTATTCTAGAAGCCAAAACTTGGACCCAAGGTTCAAAGAGGTTGAGAGTTTTATAACAATTTGAAAATGAACCAATATGTAAAATAAATACTTAGTCCGCAAATTATTCTTGCTGGGTTATTTTTAAGGTTTGATGATATCAAGATTTCTCAATAATTCCCCGGTGAAGTCTATAGAAAAACAATGGAGTCAACATGCCTACTGAAAACTAGTGGAGTCACTAGGTGGAGGATTTTTAATTGTTTTGAGGTTGGCTGTTGTCAACCATCAGTAACCAGATACCATTCTTGGCTAACACTTGAGTCATATAAATTTTTAATGGGGTTTTCTAAGTTCTTGAGGAAATTTAAAGATTTTTTAATTACGCAGACTCCCCAGTATGGTCACCATTATGTTAGATCCCCATGATTTTCAAGATTGGAAAGAATAAATCTACAGGGGACCACATCAAACCACTTTGGATTCCAATGAACTAGCCTTCCTAGACTCAGAGAGGGCTCTCTCTTTTTGTGTTTGTAAATGATTTATCTTTATGCTTATGTTTATTGATTTTAGGCCAGCTATGAAGTTCTGGGGTCTGTCTGTTTGTTTGATTGATTGTTTGATTAATTGATTGAGTGTTCCAGTTCAATAGATAGGTTGTGAGAAGCATTAAACCATTGGACTATGGAGTCATAAAAGGTTTTAATTTTACATCAAATCTGCAACGGTTTTCATGGGGAAATCTAACTATATAAAGTGGATAATTTTTATATTAGATGAAATATGAAATGACATCAAGTTGTGAATTCAGTAAAACTAAAGGGAAATTAAGAAGCCTTTCACTATAATTCATCAATATCAATGTGTTTGATGGACTGGTGGTGAAAAAAAACCCTAGCAGGGCTCTGCATCACGCTGACCTCCATGACGTAGGGTTTGCGAGTTTTGGTGTCGGCTGCCCTCAGTTGTCCTTATCCCCCAGTCAGATCTATTGCAACCTTTACCTGGACAGCTTCATGCTTTTCGATGATCGACTCTAGTGGGGGGCGGCTGCTCCCCGCTCTACAAGCTAGCTTCAACAAGGGATGGTGGTAGGGGCTGAAAACTTCAATCAGCACAACATTGGCCCATTTCAAGAAAACACAGGGGCAACACCTAGAGTGCAGAAGAATAATATACAAGTAGCAGCAGTCGCAAACATGAAATCCACCACTCCCATAACAAAGGAAACCAAGAAAACATTGATTGAACTCCCTGCGCATCACATCAATTGTAGAATTCAATTCATGAAATATCATGCATTGATAGGCAAGTTCATGGGTTTCTGGCCCATGGAAAAAGCATTGAGAGATGGATGGCCTCGAAATGGAAACCCAAAGGACACATAAAACTGCAATTTTATGATAAAAGATTCCTCAACATTATCTTCACCTTCTCTGATGACAAGGATAGGATTATGGATGGAGAGTCATACTTCTTCAACACCACAGGCCTATACCTCCAACCATGGACTAAGCGCTTCAACCCAAATAAACAGGATCTAAGCTGGGCACCGGTCTGTATCCATCTCTACTCTCTCCCCCAAGACTATTGGGATAAACTCACCCTTAGAGACATAGGAAATTCCCTAGGGGAGTTTGTCAATATTGCAGAAGAAACAAAAATCAACCTCTATGTAGCCTACACTCGCATCTGTGTCTACATGAATTTAGGCAAACTGCTCCCAGGCAAGGTAAGTCTTTTTCATGAAGAATTTCAATGGACTCAAATTGTTGATTATGAACATATTCCTTTTAGATTTAGGAAATGCCATAAAAATGGGCATCTCTTCAGGGACTGTCCCCAAAACAGGAAATAAAAAACTGAAAAGGATACCAGTGAAGAGGAAGCAGAAGGATTCATGAAGGTAGCAAGTAAAAAAAGATACATCAAGAGAGATACACCGTCGCAGAAAAATAAATGAACTACAACCAGGAATATCTTTGCAACCCTTAATCAGTTAAGAAAAAATGAAACTGTACCAGTCAACGAAGTAGGAAGCACCTCCAAAGCACTTGTCCAACTCTCTAAGGCTCAGCAATAGAAGCTTACGCTGGAAAATTTCTTAAAATCTCCCAACGCCAATACTGAAGAGGACAATAGTTTGACAAAGGGAAAAGAACCGATGATGGAAACGATCCCAGAGACGATGGAGGAAGAACCATAAAGCATAGATCTGGAAGGATTGGATCTCGCAGGGCTAGAAGGAGCCTGCACCAACAAGGACTACACTTCAATCCCAGAGAAGAAAATCCAAAAAATGGAGGAAATACTAGCTAGGGCACAAAAGCTCCCCTCTCTGGTTATACATGGAAGTACGCTAATCAACACTCAATACTTCACGAAGGAGTCTTGAAAAAGAGGAATAAAAACATCTCTGCAACGAACCACAGAAGTAGGGAAAGAAATGGTGGATTCTGGATGTTTCCGCAAGTTGACGATATTATATTCCCTCACCTCCAAATATATCCCCTGAAGCTCATCTCATGGAAAAACAGAGGGCTCAATAGCCCTACGAAGCACAGGATCTTAAAAAAAATGATCTTGGAGGAACATTTGACAATTTTCTATAACCATGGAACCAAATGTACCAGCTCTACTCTGGAAGCCATCTTCAAAAAGATATCGAAAGGTATTAATACTATAGCAGTTGATGCAAATGGGGCATCTGGAGGACTAGCCATCATCTGGAACCCTCAAATCATCACCTTAGAGAACCTTCATGCTAACATAAACTTCATTCAGGGCAATTTTCACCTAACTAGCACGGACATCCATAGAATGCTCACCAATGTCTATGCACCTCAAAATGCGCAACAAAAATTGATGCTCCTGAAAAATCTAAAGGAAATGAATCTACAACGATTCCACCCCCTTTGGCCAGTAGGAGGAGATTTCAACATGATAACCAGCCTCTAGGAAACGAATGGCGAGAGGTTGCATCTAGAATCCGATAGTAATGGATTCAAAAAATTCATCCAACGAAACAACCTCATTGATCTTCAGACCTCCAATGGAATCTTTACATGGAACAAAAAAATAGGGGGTGCCCAATAGATATCCTCTTGGCTAGGTAAATTCCTTACCACCGATGATCTCATCTGCCTAGGAGGCAACTTGGATACCACCATCGATCCTGTAGTGGGATCTGATCATTAGCCAATACAAATCCAATGGCTCCAGCCAGGTAAGCATTCTCCCAAACCTTTCTTCTTTGGAAATTGTTGGTTCAGGCACCCGGGGTTCAGGGAATTGGTGTCCAACTGGTGGTATTCCATAGAACCCCCTCAAGGCACCAAAATTCTAATATTCCCAATTATCCCAAGCTAATGGCAATATAAAATTGTGTTTCAATTTTCTGTTTCATGAAAATTTTTGTAAAGGAGGATCAATAAAACTCTTAATCAAAAGAATAAATCAATGCCACATGTGAACATAGCTAAATCTAGGCTATTTACATAAGCACACTTAGTTGTGAAAGAGACCAGAGAACTTGACCAAGTCAACTAGGACCAAATCAACAACGTTGTCTAGATACAGTGAATCTCCTAGAGGCACAACATAGTTTTAGTTGGAGGCTACTGATGTGAATGGAGCTAAATCATTGATATGGTTTAGGGTTTGACAGGAATTTCATCGTATAAAAGGAAGAGGAGGAAATCAGAAGAAGGTTGTTAATTGAGTATATTTCTGAATATATTGTCTTTTTAGACATATATCATTCTATGTTGTTTAGAAAAGGATAGTGTTGTTTAGCACTAGGGTGTTCCTGTTCGGGAATCACACCTCTTCCATTGAGTAGCTCTTGGAAGAGCCTTGCTGATCTCATCCACTATCAAGCATTTGGCCAAGCTCATCTTCCAACTACAACATAGATCTTGTTGAGGGTTTGGGGCAATTCTAGGGCCTCTTATCACTGGGAAAGTCTTCTATCCCATTGGCAAGAGAGTTCTGGACCTTTGGAGCCAAATTTTCAGATCTTCGCATCAGGTTAATCTAGTGCTAGATCCTACATCACATTTTTCCTTCCAGGACTATGTTATTTGCAAGAAGGAAGTTGCAGGGTGTTTTGATGACACATTTGGAGGAGAGATCTTTAGTGTTGGGGTTCTTCCCTTCAATATCCTGATCCATGGATTATACTTATGATTCATATTCTCTATAGATATGATCTACTTCTATTGTATTTTTCTACAAAAGTTCTGAATACTACTGCAGATCCACAACTAATCTTAGAGCTACTCTCTGTGTTTCATGTTTTGATCAAAACCCCAAGGGGAATTTGTAAAAGAGCTCTTCTAGTGTATATATATGAAATAGATCTAATATTTTGTACACATATATTCTCTAGATCTAGAGTGTAATATATAGCTACTTTATCTCTTAAAAATAACGCTATCAAGCTATTTTTTAGTCAATACATTTGTTGCAGCCCCTCTTTTCAGGAATTTCTTCTATTCTTGTCTTCTACATTTTCTCATACATTGTATGGACCTCATTATGGATCTGATTTATTGCTTTATATATGAATTTTGAGCCTTATTATTGGTCTCCTATTGTTTCTCTCAAAAAATATGTTATTTTCATGTAGTATTGTTTCATATTGCTGCAGCCCCATTCTTGGGTGTTTTCCAGCCATACTAGGTGTGGGAGGTCCATTTACCTCACCTAGTTTGATTTATTTTTTCTCTCATTTTGGATTTATATGATAGATCTATAAATATAAGGGATCAAAGGGCTGCAAACTCATTTCAGTGCACATAATTCTGAAAAATGCGTTATTCTAGCAAGTTTTACTGAATCTTCCCTTTTGGGGACATTACAGTGGTATCATAGCAATCATCATGGCACAACCTGTGATTTGCTTTCTTGAAGAGCCCATATGTCTTCAGAAGAATATGAGCCTCTCATTGATAGAGAGAAGAGGTACCTGAGAATAAGACAAAGGAAATTTGATTACACCAATGATGATAAAGACAAGGGAAAAGCCCCTGAATCTAGAAGTGATGAAGACGGGAAGGAGTTTCCAAAAACCCTTCCGAAAGCTATCCAAGATCTTGCTAGAGAGATCAAAGAGATGAGATTGGAAAGGATCAAGGAATATAGGTTTCATCCTGGAGAAAGATCCTCACCACTGGAACGATCAACTAGTGAACCAGCCAGAGGCTCCACAACGCTCTACCATGCCTACATTTTTGGCTGTAGAGAATGAAGGGCCTCAAGAGCAAGCATCCCTTGAAGATTAATTTGAGGAATATGAGTCTCATAATTAGAGATTCAATGACCATTTGAGTTTTCAATAGTTTTTTCACCTCAAGGACAAAAGAAGAAGACCAAGGCATCAACATAGAGATGGTGGTCACTCAGAATCATGATCGACATCACTCTATGGGCAGATTATTTTTACCCAAGTTTGATTGGTCATCCACTTGTTCTGCCAAAGCATGGGTAAAAAAATTGGATATCTACTTTCAATTCAACAAATTCCTTGAAATGGAAGCTATCAAGATTGCAGCGCTGCACTTTGAAGGTGAAGCACACAACTAGTGGTTCCATGGGTTGTCTACATTGGGTCATGCCAATGTCACTGCCTATTCTGAGTTCACTAGAAGACTAGTGGAAAGGTTTGATAGAAAAGATCCAAAATACCCTTTCATGAGCCTTGCAAAGTTGAAGCAGTTAGGTAATATAGAGTCTTATATCTCTAAATTTCTGAGATTATCTGTTATGGTTCTTGATCTGTCTGTAGCAAGGAGGGTGTACATGTTCATCGATGGCTTGGATGAACCTCTGCATGGGTTGGTTAAATATATCAAGCCCACTACATTGCATGATGCCATTGAGAGAGCTAAAGACCTTCAAGATGCTTTTCCAAAATCAAAGGCAAACTTTCAGAACAAACCCTCTTTTCCTTCTAAAGGAAAGGAAGATAAGGTTGCTCCTTCAAAGGAGAGCTCATATAAGAAGCCTCTTGATGATGAAGTCTGGAAAGATCTAAGAAAGAGGAAGATATGCTTCACTTTCCAAGAACCATGGGTACCTAGACATATATGTGCTACTGGTAAAGAAAATTATATAGAGGTATTCTTAGATCTTGAAGAAGATGAAGATGATGAACCAAGAAGGGTTCACAACGCTGACAATGTTGAAGGAGATCCACCACCATCAGGAGATGGTAATGGAGTGTTTGCTCCTATTGGAGGAACTCTTGTGTCTTTGAGGGGAGTACCTAAGTACTTGACCCTAAGATTTCAAGGTTCAATCATGAATCAAAGGGTTTCTGTGTTGATTGATAGTGTGGCTACCCACAATTTCATTGATGCCCAACTTGTACAAAGGAGAGAAATACCCACTGAAACTTTTGAGGGATTCTGTGTTTTGGTCCCAGGAGATAGAATAATGCAATGAATGCATTATGTCACATCACTTTCACTTAGCATGGGATCCTACACTTTGGTGGATCACTTCTTTGTAGTTGACATACCAGACACCAATGTTATTTTGGGTGTTCAATGGTTGATTACATTGGGGAAAGTCACCACTGATTGGGAGGCTTTGCAAATGGAATGGGTGGACAAGAAGAGTGGTGCACCTCACATGATTAAATGCATGCATACTTACCCTTCACATGACACTTCCACATAAAAAATAGAGATGGATTTGTGCAGTGGAAGCAAGGACCTCACTGACCCTTCTATCATGTTCATGAGATTTCTGCAAGGGACACTCTTATCTAGTGACAAACCACCTGGGGGACCACCTGATTTAGTTTTTGTGAGATATCTCTCACTACTTGATGCTCTAAAATCAGATCCAAGAGGGATGGGAGCATTAAAAGACACAACTACAGCGCTGGAAGGCTTGGGCAAGCACAAGAAGGAGGGATATTTTCTTCTCTCATCATCATCACCCACCTTCATTTATGATTCTTCATTGTTGGAGGAGAATAAGGGAAGGTATTTCCTTCCTACTTATCCCTTGGCATAAGAGATGTCAAAGAGGATATCAGCAACATGGCAAGCATTCCTATTGATGCATCATCAATGCTGTCATTGTTGGTAAGTGTGGATCTATATTGGAAATCCCAACTGTTGGTGGATTATTCCAAAGATCTTCACACTTGTATGATGCTTGATGACCAAATACATGAAGAGGGCTATCTAATCCATGAGGGATTCATCTACATCATGATAGGATATTCTTACATAGAGACTCTAAGCTCAAGGAGAGGATGCTACAAAGGGCCTACAAAGAGTTTTGTTTCAGCCCTACCTATTCTATGAAGAACTACAACACTATCATGAGATGCTCTAAATGGGAAGGATTTGGTGGAGAGTGAAATCAACATTTTCTAGAATGTAAGAGCTATGTGGTGTTGGGGCAGCTAAAGGACTCTATGCAAGATTCATTTCAGCCATTTCTTCCTTCTCTTGAAAAGGGAGAAAAATCTATGCACAATTTCATGTATAGGAGAGACATTGTTGGTGAAAAATATGATCATGTAATGGAAATTTCATTTTCTGATTTGAGATATTATTTCACCATGTTTATGTAGGCCATGACTCCAAAGAGGAGTGTTGTATCATGTAAATCTCATGGAAAACATTGAGCTACTAAAATTTATGAATTTGGCCACTCCCTTGTTGTGCAAAGGTGTTGAGATTTTAGGATATTAATTTGGCTAAAAATCTCATGGATAATGCCAACAATAGGATTTGTTCCTAAACTGATTGCATCAAATCCTCATGAGGAGATATTCTATCCTATTTTGTTGTGATAGAATTTATTATTCAGTTTCTTCTCTACATCTATAAATTTTAAGCCTATAGAGGCAAATGATATGAGGGTGAGGAAGAGGAAGTGCAGATGTGAAAAACTGTTGTTGTAATCTCCTGTTCAGTAATAATATTGCCGATACCTTTGTTTGGTGGATGTAACCCAGATTGGTTGGGTGAACTATGTTAAATTTTGTCTTCATTTAATATGCTCTGTGTGTTATTCATTGTTTTCACTGTGTATTCTCTACAATTGGTATCAGAGCCTGCGTAACTCGAGAGTTAAGAGGAACAATAGGAGCAAGCTCTTAACACAATTCTTAACGTAGATGAGCTCTTGTCCCGAGAGTTAAGAGGAGAAATTCTTGATCAGAATTCTTGGGTTATTCAACAGTTCTTGATCCCATTTCACTGCTCGTTACTGTTTGGTATCAAAGTAGCTTTGTCAACGTCTCTGCTTTAACAACCATCTAACAGTTCTCTTTGTTCATTCGTTTTAATTCTGATAAGTAGCCCAACCCCTATCCCTGAGACGCTAGCAAAAATCCTTGCTGTTGTATGTGAGTCTGTTGTTTGGTATCACCGTGAGCTGGAGTTGAAGGTTCAAAAGTACCGTGAGCTGGAGATAGTTATCATAATAAAAAATTTGCGGATTTGCGTAACTAAAGAGTTTGGTTTTATGGTTTTAAGTGGGAGGAGCACCGTGAGCAGGTGTTGGAGCTTTAAATCAAAATTCCTGCATTCTTAATTTTCATGCAGAATTAAACTGGGGCATATGTTTGATGAAGAGTGCAGTTTGATTTATCGGTTTGAAGAAATGTGTTTGTATAATAAGGCAACCTTCTTTCAAATATATATTTTTTTAGCTGCTACATGGAGGAGAAGAATTGCTACTAGAGGTAAAAATCTCGATTTACTTAAGTCAAATATGATATATGGTGGAATTAAATTAAATTAATAAATATTGAGATGATGCATAATGTAAAATACTTGGGGGGCCTAGGGACTAGGATTTAGACGGTGGAATGGTGGAATGTTTTTTTGTGAGTGCTGTTGATTTGCCGAAAAATATTTGGTTTGTAGGCAAAAATAATTGCATGTTTTGAAAAAGGGCATTTTATCAAAATTATTAATTTTGATTAAAATAAAATCTTTGTTTATTAAGATTTGAAATTGGAAATTATTGACACAAGCTAATAAATATGCCAGAAACTCAAAGTGCTCGAATTGAGATCGAGAAGTTTAATGGGAAAAATAACTTTGAAATATGGAAAGTCAAGATGCACAATTTACTTGTACAACAAGGTGTGGTGAAGGCACTTTTGGGAAAATCCAAACAACCTATCACCATGAAAGATGACAAATGGAGTGACATCGATGGCAGAGCACTGAGCGGCATATGATTTTGTTTGGTGGATGATGTTTTATTTCACATCGTGTCAGAGAAAAACAGTCGCTGGTCTATGGACAAAGCTAGAAAAACTGTACATGAATAAATCCTTAACCAATAGGATTATTTTGAAAAGACAGTTGTATAGTTTGTCCATGAAGGAAGGTACAATGATAATCGATCATTTGAATACTTTTTATACTCTCTTGGTGAAGTTAGATAGTATAGAAGTAAAATTTTATTTAGAAGATAAAGATGTAACTTTATTATGTTCTCTGCCTGAGTCGTGGGATCATTTTGTTACTTCTATAAGTCTTAGTTCATCAGAAACCCTTGAATTTGATGATGTTGTTAGAGCTATGCTGTCTGAATAAACTAGAAAAGGGTGAAACTTAGAAGCCTCTACATCAGAAGCAATGATGGTTAGCGGTCGATCTAAAGAAAAACACTTCAGTTAGAAAAAAACTCTCAATCAAAATCGAAATGGAAGAAGAGTAAGCTAAAGTGCTAGTTTTGCGGGAAATCGAGACATTTGAAGAAGGACTGTTGGAAGAGACATCAAACATCCAAAGGAGACTCTTCAACAGAAAATAAAGAAGAAAACATGACAGATACAAGTTCAGGTTCGGCATCCAGTTCAGGTATAAGTGATGAAGTTCTATTAGTTAATTTGTTAAATCATGATCAACATTGGCTATTAGATTCTGGTGCATCCAGTCACATGTGCATTCATAAAGAGTGGTTTAAATCTTATAAGTCAAGTAATGATGGAGTAGTTTACATGGGAAATGATGTCTCATGTAATTTTGTGGGAATTGGAAGCATCCAGATGAAAATGTTTGATGAGACAAATAAAATCTTAACTGATGTAAAACATGTGCCTGAACTCAAAAAAAATCTTATTTCTCTACGAGTGTGTTGAAGCTTCGAAAATCGCTACTTCAGACATTAGGGAAAAACCACCTGGTCGGGACCTTAGGAAAGCTCCTTTTCGGTTTGGTGTGGTGGCTCCAACTGGATTGATAGGACCAGTTTCTTAGTAACTTAAATGGGTTGGTGATGGAATGATTGTGTGAGTGGATAATGAATACTAAAATGAGTGAAATAATCTATCTAATTTAATCTATAACTGATAAATAATTCTAAAACTTAACCCGGGTATCAAATATGAATACAACTTTAAGATTGTTTCAATTAAATCAATAACCCTGAAAATGTATTATAATTTAACTGAAATATACAGCATAAAATAATAATAACTCTATTTGAGAAATTAAATAGAGTTATAATAACACATTATATTCATCATTTTATATATCATTTGTATACACTGTGAAAGATGAAATATTTCTATACACTCAGAAATGATATGTATAAAGAAATATTTGTAAAACAAGTACATATAAATGATAGAAAATTTAAAGGGAATATATCATAACATAAGAAAAATAACAGTAAATCGATAGAAATACCAGATTCATCTTGATACTTTTCCAGATGCAATTCAATATCCAGATCCAATGCTTCAATGTAAAACAGACTCTAAGGTACAGAAATGCAATTCTCAGAGGTAATTTTCTGTAAAATACTACATGTGATCCTTTATCAAAATATAATAATCAATGGAGTACAAAAATGTAACATCCAAGTCAAAAATATTACAAATTCAGAACCCCTTTCTAAATGCGTGAAATGGGTTTAAATAGGTACCTAATAAAACAAAATAACTAAAACTATTGCTACAATCTATCATCGGAAATCTAGAAATAGACTTGCGATATTACAATGGAACAGTTTCATTGATTTTCCCCTACATTCATTGTGCCTAGCTAGAAAATTTTGAGCATATCTTTAGCCTTTGTTGGACGACTTAGCCTCGAATGTAACTGACTAGTGTACGTGGCATCAGAAAAATCTGGAATGATACAATGAATGGCATTGGAAAGGCATTTAATTTTCATTTGCTGACTGTGTGGCTTGATTAGATATGTCCACACGATATCCCATGAAATTCCTTGAATTTTGCTGATTTGCTGATTCTTATTGATCAATTCTTGTTTCCACTTAGAATCAGTCTCTTTCACCTTTGGTAATTTACCTGGGATACAATCTGAAATTAGATTGGTGGCATATAAGCTATCATTGATCAACTATGTTATACTATTCATCATAGCTTTGGCTCTTCATGTGGCTCTTTCTCCGTTTATCAATTGCTTTTCTCATTCATTAACCATAATTTATTTGTGTCCTTCTTCAATCCTGGGAAGGTTTGCCTTCTTTCCCTGCTCTGAGTCTTGCCATGAAATAAAATCATAAATTTTCTCATCCGCGTCATCAAATTCGATCCTAAGGTTGATTCCTTCATCTATAGGAGCTGAAGTTATCTCACATAAGGGCTCAGTTTATGCTATTTTTTGACATAATTCATTGAACTGTTGAGACAGTAGTTTGTTCGTTTCAAGGGCTTCAATTTTAAACTGATCCAATTTAGGATAATCCCTAAATTTGTCCAATCTTGCCTGGAATATTTTTTCTTGCTCAGCCTTAGCAGTTTTTTCATTTTGCAGCAAGTTCTGTAGTTTTTCCACTTCTTGAGTTAGCTGTTGTTGCTTATTCAAGGCTTGTTGATCAAGCTTTCTCTTCTCAATGCCAAGTTGCTCTTCCAACTGTTTAGATTTGAGCTTTTAATCCTGCAACTGTTGTTCCAACTGCATAATCTTTTGCTGATTTTCTGTTGTTTGCTCCTCTAGCATAGCTATCTGTACTTCCTTTTGTTTCATCATTTCTATGACCTCTGAAGCCTTTTTTATAGTACCTGCACTATAGGAACCTACATATTGTGACAGTTTGGTGAGATCCTCTGAAGGATTCACCTCAGTATTTTTCCAGACAATGTTCATCAGTTCACCTTGTGATGTTGAAAGAGATTCTTGATCTGTTCTTCTTCTCTTCCTCTGCTTCTTGACAACATTGCTATGCTTAAGACTATAAAATATATCTAGAGGAGGGATATATTCTACTTTCAACACAATTTATTTAGTAGGATGATCAGGGATGATTTCCATATCTTGGTCTTTGATCATTTCAACTTAAGGATTATTTTCTAATCCTATTTGCTGAGCGAATTGCTCATATTGACTTAGAAAATAGGAAGAAACAATAATTTCAGCAGAATCCACCATATTCTTAGTGGTATTTTCTCTTTCAAGTTGATTAATTGGCTTATTACCAATATCTTCCTTTTCTGTCTGTACATTAGCCTCATTTCCTGTATTCTCTTTCTCAACATGCACATTGGTTTCAATACCTGCACTTTCCTTCCCTGTTTGAACTGTAGTTTCTTTCCCAATAAGCTCATCTATTTTGCTACTAGTATTCTCCTTTGGCACATCAGGCTTGCCACTTGTACTTATTTTTTCAGTCTGTACATCTCCCTGGCTGGTAGATGTTTCTTTTCCTGCTTTTTTGGCTGCATCTTCTTTTTGCTTTTGCTCTGTTTCTATATGCTCAGATTCTTGCAGCATAATTCTTAACTGGTCAAGAGGAGCTTTTAGCAGCCTTTAACTTTGAAACAGCATGAATTTATTCATATATTCAGTCTGAAACTTAGATTTATCCAAGTAATAAACTTGGGGAAATTTATCAATAGAAACAAATAAATCATCAAATTCATCAGGCTCATGCTCAAATCGGGCGATTGAAACTAAAGTTGTGAAATCATATGAAATTTTTTTTTGAGTCATACTGCCTTCCTATAAATATAGAGAACTTAAAATCTCTTATTTTGATGACCTCCTTCTCAGCATGTGTGAATTTATTAAGTGTATAATGTCCACAGTGAAAGAGAAAAGTAGGCCACATTAGTTTCTTGTTATTCTTGAGAGACCTTGACATGCCTTCTACTATAAACTGGTAGGAAATTTCTTGTGCTAACAGTTTATCTGGGACATATAGAGGTAAAATATGGGGTTCCACTATACTCCCAAATACTCTGACATATGTAAATTTCTCTTCTCCAAACCAGTCCCCAATATGGGATATATCAGTTTTGGCTTTTTCAGAAAGCCGGGGAGGGAATTGGTTAAAAATAGTTTGATAGACAAGGATGAGGAAATCGTGAAAATCTCTATAAACATGGTTTTTAAAATGCCCCTTCCATAAGAACTTATGGTAAGTATGAATAGGAACGAGTTCTTTGGGGGTCCATTTCCAGCCAAGAATAGGAAATTCAAAGTTAAAACAAGGGGCATCTAGAATATAGGCACAGAAGTAAAACGGGGTTGTGTTTCTAGTGCTTTTATCCTTTTTGTACTCTAGGATCCTATTGGCTATTTTATCTAAAATGATAACTGCCCAATCCATGATCTCAGAATTAACAGCAGAATGGATTAAGGGTACTATTTGAATTCAAAATCTAGCCGAATTATAATTTAGAAATAGGTCCCCTTTTTCCTTTTTAGATAGGAATAAAATACTTAGAGGAAATATGATCATTTTGAATAAAACAATAAAATTCATTGATTAGAAAGGCATATATCGCATATCACAAAGTACAAGTGCACATAAACAAATGCAACATTAAAAAATCTATAATTTGATGAAATACAATGTCTTTTATCACATCAACATAATACATAAAAGTATTCATATTGAAAAAATTCCAATGTGATAAAGTAATCGCAATCACAAATCAGAGGTATCTTAAAGTTTTACATTTGTTTTGAAAAGTTATGATGCGATAACATAAATCGAAAATCACAAATCGCAAAGGTTTTAAGTTTGCACATTTTGTTTGATAAACCTCGATGCGATGCGATTGATCGCAATCACATTTTGGAGGGGTAATGCCATATGTGATTGTTGTATAAATTTCGATGCAATGGAGCCCATCTCTAATCCCAAATCGCAAAACAAGAAGACAACTCTTCATTTGGTCAATTGCTAAACTCCAATGTGATACGATTAATCACAATCACATTTCGGAGAAAAAAACATTATATTCGCTGATTCTACAAAACTCTAATGCAATGGGCCCCACCATCATCGCAATCGCAAAAATCGAAACTCTCTTTGAAAATAACCGATGCGATATACTATCATCGCAATCGGAAATCGACGGAGATCATGATATGTTATTTGTTATGCTTGTTGAAAATTCTCGATGTGTTTAATATGTTATCTTTATACTTGTTTTTTTTTACTACGCATATGATTTATTCATTGAAATCGCAAAATTCAAAAGGAAAAGTGTTTATTTTCATTCCAAAAACGCTGATCTCTGATTGTATGTTTACTATTAAATAGAAAATCAAACGAATAATGATGATTTATTCTATTTTGAATGCGTGAGTGTGACTCTTTAGAAGGCATTTAAGTTTTAAAAGGGAGTTAATAAATGAAAATCAATGAATAGATCTTTTTATACAGTTGTTCTCCTCATTGCATTTTCATCACGACTGAAATATTTTCTCCTTTGCAGAACCATAGAACACCCAATCCTTTCATTCACCAAGAAAGAGAGACATTACCAGACGACAACATGTC
The DNA here is from genome assembly GCA_034641835.2 of Pinus albicaulis. NCBI lineage: Eukaryota > Viridiplantae > Streptophyta > Pinopsida > Pinales > Pinaceae > Pinus > Pinus albicaulis. Next base: position 1,139,091,191 of record CM076574.1, read on the forward strand.
TAAGAGGTCTAAGAAAGCAAAGGCTACTGCCACTGAAAAGTTGTTTCTATTCGCATAATACCAAAAGAAAAACCAGCGAAGCTTAAGCTGGTTATACACACATCATGCCAAGGACTTGGTAAAATGACTTGGGAAAATGTATATAACCTGCTTGAAAAATAAAACCCTAAAGTTACTGAAGTGAAGGCGACAGTCTTGATGAAGATGACTCAGATTCAGATTCTGAGACTCCTCTTAAATCACTCGCCAATTCGTTCCTTCATAGTATTGCAACTCGGGTAAACATTTTCCGTTACTATGATGTAATTCGGTGTGTGAAAGATAATGTCACCATTAAAAACAATACTTTTGTTTCAACTGCTGGAACAATGTTTGGGAATTTCATATTAGAGGAATTAAAGGCAATGTACCATCTTCCAGACCCACAAAAGGTCTACAACAAATATTTTATTAAAGATTTTGCTGGAAGCAATGGAACTCAGTCTAAGCTAATCAGAGAATGGAGGAAAGCTCCAAAGAAGCATAAAAATGAATTATCAGGTATGTACTTTGTGGATTCTCTTTCACCTCTTTATTGTTATGCCGCCACAATGATGTGCAGACTATTTGGAAATGATAATTTGGCTAGATTTTCAATTCAAATGGTACACTTAATCCATTCTGTTGTTAATTCTGAGATCATGGATTGGGAATTTATCCTTTTAGATAAAATAACGAATAGAATCCTAGAGTACAGAAAGGATAAAAACACTAGAAACACAACCCTGTTTTACTTCCGTGCCTATATTCTAGATTCCCTTTCTTTTAACTCTGAATTTCCTATTCTTGGCTGTAAATGGACCCCCAAAGAACCCGTTCCTATTCATATTTACCATAAGTTCTTATGGAAGGGGCATTTTAAAAACCATATTTATAGATTTTGTTAGATTTTCCTCATCCCTGTCTATCAAACTATTTTTAACCAATTCCCTCGCTGGCTTTCTAAAAAAACCAAAACCGATATATCCCAGATTAGGGACTGGTTTGGAGAAGAGAAATTTACATATGTCAGAGTATTTGGGAGTATAGTGGAACCCCATATTTTACCTTTGTATGTCCTAGATAAAATGTTAGCACAAGAAATTTCCTACCAATTAATAATAGAAGGCATGTCAAGGTCTCTCAAGAATAACAAGAAACTAATGTGGCCTACTTTTCCCTTTCACTGTGGAAATTATACACTTAATAACTTCACACATGCTAAGAAGGAGGTCATCAAAATAAGAGATCTGAAGCTCTCTATAGTCCTAGGAAGGTAGTATGACCCGAAAAGATTTGCATATGTTTTCACAACTTTAGTTTCAATCGCCCGATTTGAGCATGAGCCCGATGAGTTTGATGATTTATTTGTTTCTATTGATAAATTTCCCCAAGTTTATGACTTCGCTAAATCCAAGTTTCAGACTGAAGATATGAATAAATTCATGTTCTTTCAAATTCAGAGGCTACTGAAAGCTCCTCTTGAATAGTTAAGAATTATGCTGCAAGAATCCGAGCATATAGAAACAAAGCAGAAGAAAAAAGAAGATGCATCCAACAAAGCAAGGAAAGAAACATCTACCAGCCAGGGAGATACACAGACTAAAAAAATAAGTACAAGTGGCAAGCCTGATGTGCCAAAGGAGAATACTAACATCAAAGTAGATGAACTTATTGGGAAAGAAACTACAGTTCAAACAGGGAAGGAAAGTAGAGGTATTGAAACCAATGTGCATGTTGAGAAAGAGAATACAGGCAATGAGGCTAATGTATAGACAAAAAAGGAAGTTATTGGTAATAAGCCAATTAATCAAATTGAAAGAGAAAATACCACTGAGAATGTGGTGGATTCTATTGAAATTATTGTTTCTTCCCATTTTCTAAGTCAATATGAGAAATTCGCTCAGAAAATAGGATTAAAAAATAATCCTCAAGTTGAAATTCTGAAAGACCAAGATATGGAAATCATCCCTGAGCATCCTACTGAAGAAACTGTGTTGAAAGTAGAAGATATCCCTCCTCTAGATATCTTTTATAGTCCTAAGCATAGGGATGTTGTCAAGAAGCAGAGGAAGAGAAGAAGAACAGATCAAAAATCTCTTTCAACATCACAAGGTGAACTGATGAACATTGTCTGGAAAAATACCGAGGTGAATCCTTCAGAGGATCTCACCAAACTGTCACAATATGCAGGCACATATAGTGCAGCTACTATAGACAAGGATTTGGAGGTCACACAAATGATGAAACAAAAGGAAGTACAAATAGCTATGCTAGAGGAGAAAACAACAGAAAATCAACAAAAGATTATGCAGTTGGAACAGTTGGAGGATGAAAAGCTCAAATGTAAACAGTTGGAAGAGAAACTTGGCATTTAGAAGAAAAAACTTGATCAACAAGCCTTGAATAAGCAACAACAGCTAACTCAAGAGGTGGAAAAACTACAAACCCTGCTGCAAAATGAAAAAACTGCTAAGGTTGAGCAAGAAAAAATATTCCAAGCAAGATTGGGCAAATTTAGGGATTATCCTATATTGGATCAGTTTAAAAATAAAGCCCTTGAAACGAACAAACTACTATCTCAACACTTGAATGAATTATGTCAAAAACTAGCACAACTAAGCCCTTATGTGAGATAACTTCAGCACTTATAGATGAAGGAATTATCCTCAAGATCGAATTTGATGATGCAGATGAGAAAATTTTTGAATTTCTTTCATGGCAAGACTCAGAGCGGGGAAAGAAGGAAATCCTTCCCAGGATTGAAGAAAGACACAAAGAAATTATGTTTAATGAATGGGAAAAGCAATTGATAAATGGAGAAAGAGCCACATCAAGAGCCAAAGCTATGATGAATAGTATAACAAAGTTGATAAATGATAGCTTATATGACACCAATCTAATTTCAGATTGTATCCTAGGTAAATTACCAAAGGTAAAAGAGACTGATTATAATTGGAAGAAAGAATTGATCAATAAGAATCAGCAAATCAGCAAAATTCAAGAAATTTCATGGGATATCATGTGGACATATCTAATCAAGCCACACAGTTAGCAAATGGAAATTAAATTCCTTTTCAATGCCATTCATTATATCATTCCAGAGTTTTCTGATGCCTGGTACACTGGTCAGTTACATTCGAGGCTAAGTCATCCAATAGAGGTTAAAGATATGCCCAAAATTTGCCAGCTAGGCACAATGAATGCAGGGGAAAATAAATGAAATTGTTCCATTGTAATATCGCAAGTCTATTTCTAGATTTTTTATGATAGATTGTAGTAATAGTTTTAGTTATTTTGTTTTACTAAGTATCTATTGAAACCTCTTTCACGCATTTAGAAAGGGGTCCTGAATTTGTAATATTTTTTACTTGGATGTTACATTTTTGTACTCCATTGATTATTATATTTTTATAAAGGACCACATCTGGTGGTTTATGTAAAATTACCTCTGAGAATTGCATTTCTGTACCTTAGAGTCTATTTTACATTGAAGCACTGGATCTGGATATTGAATTGCATCTAGAAAAGTTTCAAGGCCTTTTGGTAGCTACTCCCAAACAACAGTTTAGATATAACTTGGGTATATACCTTATTCAAATCATCATCCACCTCAATTTATATGCTACACCCATTTCCTTTCTCTGCATCTTCTCAGCCCTCCTGTCAAGAACAAGTCCACAAGCCTCCACCAGGGTGGCCAACGTCCCCTAATTGGAAATTCATATATACATTAATAATTGTGCTTCTGTTCAAAAAAAAAAAAAAAATTCTAAGAAAAGGGAGTCCTCAACAACATTATAATAGATATCAAGAAAACATTTTCTTAAATAAAATAACTATTTCATTAAAATGAAATATATTTATATTTTAAGAAAGAGATACTCTGATACCAGATTAGAAAAAAAATTTCCATTGCACTCTCATAAGTGGAGAGAAAAAAGTGCTCTTGTAAAAATAAATATTTAAATGGAATAAAGAAAAAGATGTTCTAATAACCATTTAAAAAACTCATTAAAAGCTAGAACAACTCTTGCAACTTAGAGAAAAATGTGTGAAATATGCAAATAAACCATATTTATATTTTTTAAGCTGTTGGAAAAATTTTATTCCTATAATCCTATGTGAAGAAGAGGATATTCCCTACACCTTGATTTTCTCAGCTGTAAGTGCCTGTGCAATGATACGACTGTTGTATGGATTAATCCGTCTTGCGGACAAGACCGATCTCCCTAGTACTAAAAGTATCTAGCAACAAATAGCCAAATATACTAATCTTTCTCTAAGCATATATGATCTATGAAAAGCTCCATATATGTGTAAAAGACTCACCGTTTGTCCAGTGCTTGTTTGAAGTTGTTGTTATCCCTCGCGCACTTGAAGGAGTTTTCCTCATAAACCTGCAGTCACAAACAAGCAAAATATTACATAGCACCTGTATAGAAATTATCATAAACCATGCTTATCATAGTGATCAAGGAATCTATGAAATAAACCATTGATTGAAAGCTTATTGAGAAAAGCGAGTATATTTGTATTAATTTCAAAAGAAGAAAATCCTTACAACCTGAGCCTTGATGTTGTACAAGACTTTCCGGGGTCCAGAGCAGGAGTCTCCTTTACTTTGATAAGCTCTGCACTCCTCCGACCAAGACAAATAGAGGTATGCAATCTCTCCTCACAAAATTCTTAGTTAACTGAGTCTAAATCTCAACAGCACTTAACTTCAAATATTCTAAAAGCTTGAACTCCCTTTGAGGCTACCCAATGCCTCTTTTTATTGTGGAAAAGAGGAGGTTTTTTGTTCCAAGTATGAAGGGATAGAATCCTCCTTCAAAGGGATAAGCTCCATAAGGTAAGGGATTCATGCACCTCACAAGAGCGGTTCTGCCACCGCAAGATCCATTCTGGAAGCTTCCAGAATTTACTTTAATTGAGCTTTTTGGGATTTACTTGCGCCTTTTTAATCTTACAGGGGTCTGCACCTATAAAAAAGATAAAGTGCATTCAGGAATGCAGGAAAGCTGAACATTGGGTGCGAGACCGCAGGCAAGATAGCCAGAAAGTGCGACACCAAAGTTTAGGAGACTTTTAGGAATTTTTTCTGATTTTCAAGGCTTGACATGAGGAACTGATATGTTAGACTTGAAAAAGGGAGAAGTATGAGTAATAATGAGCTCTTACACACGGTAGAATGTCAGGATGACAATTTTTAGTGTAATAGATTGCCCCCTAAAGTGCAAAGTCTGGAATAGATGATGTTGAATTTTGTCATATATGAAGAGTGCAGTACTTTATCATTTCAAGGATCATCTTGTGGTCACCCCAGTCAGCACCTGTAAAAACATTCAATGCAAAATATATATGTATACATATCATCACTGAGGTAGGCATTCTCATACTCAGATTAAAATAACTAAAAACCGATTCAATTGTTCTGATACAGGAATGATTTTGAGTACATGACATTATAGACATGTGTGAAAATAGTATGGATGCAACCATCTGTTTATAAATAGTCCACTGTATAAATGATAACAAAATTCCTTGCAGCCTGGATGGTAGAAACTAGATCCAGGGTCTTGATTTCCGTATCTCGAACTAGTACGATTCTATCCATGCGAATGAATGTGTCGAAGTCAAACATGGTAGAAACCACTTGATTACCAGTCAATGATGTAAAATGTTAACAAGTGTGAGAGTAGCCACCAGTAATGTCAATGGCTCTCAAAGTACCCAGTACAATCCATGAAATGTGAATGAATGAGCTGAAGTTGAACATCTCACGGAATCATTCGATCGAAGGTCGATGATGTAACCCATCATCGAAAGCGAGAAACCTGCCATTAAGGCATGAAAATTTCAAGGTACTGACGATTTCTAGATCAACTTCCCAGATAATGAGTTGTCGTCGATAGAAAGCGATCCATCGTAGGCAAGCCCACACATGAAATCATAGATCAAGTTTTGAAAATATATTAGCAAGGACTGACTTAGGGATGGTCAAAATGGATGACAAATATTTTGCAGAAGAATGGTTTATTTAAATTTTCCTCTTGAACACATAACGACACTGCAGATGGCTTGGCGAAAATTGACCCAAAGCTAATACCCAGAAACCGGATGAAAACTTTCAATGAGGTTTGATTAACTGGTAGGAAAAGGATTTCCCAACCCAGGTGAATGAAAGTGTCGTGTTCAAGAGTGGTTGACTGAATTTTCGAAGAATCAAAATACAACAAACACGCCCATTTTCCTCTCTTTTCCCCCACCATTTTTGGCAAGTACCTTTTTATTTTTGACAAGCTTGAGGAGGATAACATTTGCTTGTTTATAAGCTCATCATTCGGATGAGTCCAACTTATTTTAAGATTCGAACCCTAAGAAGGAGTGGTTTGTTCCTATTTGAAATTGAACAGGTCCTTTACTGTTAAATTTTAACGAGTCCAGTATAGGAGAAACTCGGTGTTTTTCAATTTTAGGGAGTCAGAAGAAAAAACTTAAGAAAACTCCATGGGTGTACTTTTTTGTAAATTTAGTCTCTCAGGCCCGAAAAAGGATAAAATAATACGGGAGAGAACTCTATTGACCGTAATTAGTCAACGTATACCTTTTTCGTAAATAGTCCATTTCAGTTTATAAAAGGGGTAAACTTATACTGAAGGGACGATTATTCATTTACTTTAACGAGTTCGAACAATCAAGTACTTGGCGATCTTTTCATGTTTAGAGAGTCTGAAAAGGGCTTAAAAGAGGACTCCAATGTTTTGCTTTTTCGTGAATTTTTGAAAGAGTCCGAAAAAGTGATAAAAGTATGCTCTTTGTTGAAAAATGATCAACTCTCCTGAAAAATCCAATTTCTACACAAAAACTTGAAACATTACACATACCTATTTAAGATGAGTAAAAATGCTTCAAAAATACCCTTTTTAAAGTGAAAAATAAATAAATTAAAAATTCATCTATTCGAAAAAAATTATAAAAAGGACTTTTTCAACTTCATTCACCATATTCACCATACCAATTGGTATTCAGAAAGGAACCCATATTTCCTATAGAATTTGAAATTCAAACATTACGAACAACTCAAAAGGTGGGTCTAGATTTAAATGATGCCCAGTCTAAAATACTACATCAAATTAATGAGCTAGATGAAATTAGGCTCTCTGCTCTTCAGCACACAGCATTAATTCAGCAACAGAGAGCCAAATGGCATAACGCCCATATCAAAGAAAAGATCTTCCACGAAGGAGATTAGGCACTCCTATATGATTCCAGGTTTCAGGTTTTCCCAGGAAAACTCCAGACACGATGGCTCGGACCCTATAAAATACAAAGAGTGCACGATAATGGCACTATTACATTAGTTACCATTGAGGGATCTAGACATTCCTTTAAGGTAAACGGTCATCGAGTAATTGTATCATAAACCGCTCACCCGAGAATCCTTTTACCAACAATTTCGGGAAGATTCTACAATGGAAATTCTTTCTGAAGGGGAGAATTCCTCCTCGGCACTAGTTTGATAAATCACTTCTCTTTTTTAAATTTTGTACATAAAGCATTTTTCAGTTTTTTTATTGTTGTTTTATGGAATTTGTTTTTAGACATTCGGTTAATATTACTTCTTTACTTCTTCATTGTTTGTTTCGTGAAATCTAATTTCTTTGGAAGAGAAAAAAAGAAAAAAAATTGTTTATTTCATTTGTTTTGTTGTTCCTTTCTAAAGGAATAGCACTTCTGGTGTTCCTTTTGAAAGGAACAACAGTTTCACAGAAGCGCTGTTGTTGTTCCTTTCCAAAGGGACAACACTTCCGCAGAGTATTTTCCTGATGTTCCTTTCCAAAGGAACAACACTTTCGCAGAGTATTTTCTTGATGTTCCTTTCGAAAGGAACATCAGTTTCGCAGATTGTTTTTTCTGTTCTTTTTAAAGGAACAACACCTTTTTTTGAGTGGATTTTTTTGTTTTAAGACAACATTTTGAACTTTTGATTAATTTTCTAAAGGCAAATATATCATTTATATACAATCATACAAATTAAAGCTTACTGAAATCAACAAATCAAAAGAAATCGTCATTTTTCTAAGAAAATTGTCTACTGATGATATAAAAAAAGGGGAAAAAGGGCATGATCAATAACAGAACTTTGCTATTTTTACCATTGAATTAATCTGATCGATTATTTTTATCATGATTGGTTCTTTCCCATTTGCTATAATTTTCTTTGATGTCTATCTATGGAATAGGAATAAGGGCATATTTTTTTTTCTATTGAGATGTTCAGACTTCTTCCACCATCCCTACACTTAAGGAGTGTTGAGCCATCCCATATGAATAATTGAGGAAAAGTGTTGTGTGAAAAAAAAAAGAAGAAAAAAATATTTATATATTTCATTAATAATGATTTTGCAGATGGAGGATAGGGGGTCTAACCAAGAGCTAGCGTACCGTGATCATAAGGAAGGCAGTGAAGTGGCATTCCCATTATGACAACCAAACCAGGGAAATGGTCCAATAGAAAATTGAAAAAAATCAAGAAGTCCTTCGAACAAGAGGTCTCATCATGAGCTGACCTGCCCACCTTTCACTTCTTCCCGGTGAATGACATTGTGGTTTATCTGGTCACCAAGCCAGCACAATGGCCTCCATCATGATATTCAATAAAAAAAGGGGGCACTTCCTCAACATACATAAAGGACAATGGTTTCATGGGTAAGAAAGCAACTCTGTCAAGGTTATGGACACTTGTGGGTAGCAGAGCTCTGTTGATGGTATTGGAGTCACATTTATACACATCAATAGTTATATTTAACGCTTTTCCTATATCTTTATTTAAATGTCAAATGAAAATATGAATCCCTTACCTTTACCTCCTAACCTATTATACACGAAAATAATTACAAATCGATCATATTAATTCAAAGTGGTAAATAACGCAATTATACTTATGGTTATCATATGCTGTCCCTTCTCCTCGTATTTGAATCATTACAAAACGATTTTCTATTTATTAACGATTCATCACATGCATTGATTTCAGTAATTGCTGTAATTTGATTGAATGTATCATAATTACGCCTGCTTTTTACTGTTGTACTGCTGCTGTGCCACACATGCTACTCTCAATTGACGGTTGAGGGTGACCTTTCATTCATTCGAGGGGCGCGGATCTCTGCATACAAAACAATCTCCAAGATTCCCTTACCTATATACAGATTAAAATCCCTGCATTTTAGGAAATAACAAATTTTCAACGAACTTTTATTTGTTGTTCCATTGTGATTACTATGTGTTGAGAAATTAACAGAACACAGAAATGGGAGGACGACCAATTCGCAGTGAACCGCAAGTATTGATCATCTTTGATGCTGCACGAGCAATTTTAGAAAGACTGGGGTGGATTACATATTTATTGAGAATGCAGCAACCCCATGAAGCTGTGGCCACCAAATTTTTATTGAACCTACAGGAAGGATCCTCCATGGTCAGAGGGAGGCAGATAGCTGTATCCGATGAGATAATTGCAGAAGTGTCTGGGATTCCTGCGCAAGGGACTATCTGGACTCAGAAGAAGATTAGGATTCGTGAAGCCATAATTTTTTTTTGAAGATGATGGACATGCGTTAGTCATCAAAGGTAAAGGAGTCCAACCAGCGTCATTAGGAGAACCATGGATAGAGTTGGCCAAGATTGTGCAGGCTTACATAACGTGTGACGGAAGAAAGGATGTGGTAAGACCTCGCCACCTTAAGCTACTAGCTATATTAAAACAGAAATGCACCATTAATTTGCCTGCATTTTTAAATTATTTGTTGCATGATACTGCTCGTGGTATAAGAAAAGCCCAGCATGCAGATATGGTGGTCAGCCACCATTTTTTCATTCGTTTAATAGTGAGTCATAGCCTTGCCCAGCAATAGACCAGCTGGGAATAATTAATATTTTCCATTAATGGAGGGTTAGCTCTACCCGTTCCAAAATGGAAGAGGATGGCCAGCTCAATTGCTGAGCCTTCTACTCATAGAAAGTCCCTCCGATTGAAACGAAATAGAAGGATGGTTGAAGGACTTCCAGGCAGTAGCAGCCAGCCCCTGGAAATGCACAGCTCAGAGGAGGAACAACCTCCACAATTGGAGGGAGTAAGCCCTCGCATTGACGAGGAAGAGAAATTGGAGGGAGTAAGCCCTCGGACTGATGAGGAAGAACAATTGGAAGGAGAAATTCGCTACTCGGATGAAGAAGAGATAAGCTGCCAATCTAGTAGTGAAAAACAACCCAGTGCAGAGGAAGGAGATAATGAGGAAGAAGGAATCAAAGGAAATTCTGGAGAAGAAGAAGTTGAGGGAGAAATTTGGTATTCAGATGAAGAGGAAGGAAGTTATCACACCTGTGCGGAGGATGAGGACAATCATAGCAGCAATAAGGATGAAACAGAGCTTCCCAAGAATGTTATCGTAAGCCCTTTACAGGAAGATCGATTGGCCCAGATTTTGGCCAATATGAGTGATTATGCACAGCTTCATAGCCCCTTGGACCTCAATATAGATGTTAATCAACTACCAGAGTACTCTGCTATTGATAAAGAAACAGCTGAAGAAAAATTAAATGAAACAGCAAACCCTAGCGAAGCTAGGGTTGCTTCTCCTGAGGGATGTGAGCAGGAGAAAGAAAACACTGAAGCTGGAGGCCCCCAAGAGACTGCAGAGTTAACTGAGAATATGATTCCAGGAGAATTGAGCCAAGGGCATATGAATGTAGAAGAGGAGCCCCAAGGAGAAGAACAATAAGAGAATTTTACTGAAGGCACCGCTGATATGGGAAAAAATTCTGTCGAGCAAATAGGGTTGGATAAAGGAATGACTGTTCCATTAAGAAAGAAGAGGAAAACAAATGAGATTGAGAAGCTTCGCAGAGAATTAATAAAGATTCATAAACTAGTAGAACAGCTCAGGCAAACCATTAGGGTTCTAAGAATGAAACACATGCCCAAGAGAGCCCCTAAGAGAAGAAGCATTGCTATCAAAAGAAGCTCGAAAAAGAGAAGAGTGGCCATTGATAGGAACCCCCAAGTCGCAGAAAAAACCATACCTGAGCCTAATTATGAGGATGCAGAGCAACAAACAGTTATTCCAACACAAGCTGTTCTAGAGGAACCGGTTTTGAGTAAAAATATGCAATCTAGTAGTCAGCACACTTTTAGTGAGCCGACACTGGCCAGACTTCAAGAAGAATTGACACAGGCCCGAATGGAAAGGTAGAGACTGGAGGAAGATACTGTCCCAAGAAAAAGATATTAGGAATTGCAGCAACAAATGAGAACTATTCATGAAGCAGAAGCTGAAGCTCATGAAAAACGACGGAAAGCAGCGGTAAAGGCTGATAAGGTAATGAACCAACTAAAACTAGCCTACACTCAAATGGACACTCTTTGCTCCTTGTATACTGATGTCTTAGCCTGTAGATGCCCCACCAAAAACTATGCTTTGTTTTTACTAGAAAGATATTTACAATTAAATATCAAGGCAGTTAGGGCAGGAAAATCCATAGAGCTAAAAACAATAGATGACTTGATATCATGCTGCAAACTTTATGGGATCAAAGTACATCACCTATTATGTGAATTTTACTTGCATAATCTAATACTTGAAAATGACTGTGAATCAAACCCTAGCCCTTTTATTGGATATGTTCAGTTTCATGCATTCATTTCCTTTGTTGTAAATCAATTAAAATGGCATAAAGCTTATAACGCCTTTCAAAGGCAGGAAAATAGATTAGATCTATGGGTCAGAAGTGAACCTCAAGACCCACTTCAATTTTGGGCTAGACATAAAAGCTTGATGACAAGGGAAGGCGTTACCCAAACTCTGGGGCCTGTCCACAAATCAATCATTTTGAATGGAACAGATTATTTTTCATCCATTAGGAACCAAGCTTATATAGCAGCCAAGGTCTGATGGAGAACCTCGAATTAGAATGTGAAAAATAGGGAACCATTTAATTATAGAAACATTGGGCTAGCTGCAGACCGTCTCATTTCCTATAGCCATCTTGTTTTTAAAGAAGGACCATATTGGTTAGGATGTAGATTCCGCAGCCCTATTGCATGGTACCCTGCTCCGGACTACAAAGCTATTTATGAACTTCCTGAAAGACAAACAGAACATATTCTTGAGTAATTAGCTGCACTACATGGTTTTAGACCTATAGATGACAAACCTTATTCGGCTTATTCTTTGACTGCTCTTCATGTGAACTATAGTTTTCATGAGGACATGAAAAATATTAAGCAGGGGGGTATGTTGGGCAGTGAAAGAGGTATGAAATTATTATGCATTTACTCATTCTTTACCATAAATATACTCCTTTTTGCCTTGGAAAGGTAATTTATCATAATAATTACAATAGAATTGGAAAGGTTTATGATTACTATGAAAATATGACTAAAAGCTACTTTTTGATTGAAAAACATGAATTCGGAGAGGTGAAAAACTATACCAAAGGCGGGGTTGAGAACAATCTAACTGCTGCTCTATCAAAATTTAATCATATCCAGCCAAAGGAAAGGAGATCAGAATGAATAGCCCAGAAAAAACAGGGAACAGCTTGGCCTCAGTCAACGCAAATAGAAGAATGACTAGACACAGAGGAGTGAATCCCTTAGGATCTTTCGATCTTGAGGAATCGCTGTTCAAACTCATCTTGTTCCTTGATTGGTCCGTCGAGATTTGATATCTAAATCCATGACATTTAGTGATAGGGGGACATATTTTTATTGTTATTGGGAATCGGTTGAAAGACTTAACATTTTCTATGTTCTATTAACTCTCTGTTTTGAGAGAAACCTTTCTGTAAAAATTTGTGTTGGTTTAATATAAAGCATGCATTTTATTTACCTTCTGCAGTTCTGAATTAGCCCAGCAGTATTTCACTGGCGTTAAGGGCCTGGCTTTGGTGGAATCACTTTGTTGTTTGTATTTTAATCTTTGTTTACTTTCGTGTGGAGTGTGTTTAATGTTTAAATTGGTTTATTGTTGATCGTATCAAATACAGAGTCATTGCTATTTCATTTCTTTATAATAAGCATAATTCGTTGTTTAATTATTTTTCTGTTACCATAAAGCTTCACTGACTTGTATCTGATTTGAGTTGTTGTTCCTTTAGTTTATAATCTGTTACAATTGGTTGTTGCATGGTGAGAAGTTGTCGATAGAATTGAAGCATAGAAATCTAGTGCCTTGAATATGTTCAAATTTTAATTTCTATTCATTTCACGTTGTTGTTCCATTTCTGTTCATTACTTGTTCATAGTCTTTGATTAGCAAATAGATGAGTTGTAGTTACATGTTGCTGTTCCTTTTCAGATTGTGTTTCTTTTAAGTTGCTTTCATTGAATCTTCTTTCGTTTCAATTGCTTCAAGATCTCCAACTGTAGAGGATAGAGGCTTTTGCTTCCAAGTCCCCAGATTGGTCATCTTGCATCGATTTCTAAGGGAAAGAGTTATTGCCACTGCATCCCTGATCGATGTTTTTCAAGATTGAAGTATTTTAATCTTTCCATTCATGTCACTGTAATTAGGTTTCTTTTCGAGCATTTGTTATCTTTGCATTTGGTATTTTGTACTACATCTTCACATCATTTCTCTTAGACAATTGCAGCCTCAGACAGATTACACTCTTGAAATAAAAAGACGCTCCTGGATTGATGATTAATGTAGGCTAATTAGGTGTTCAAAAGATACCTTTTTATGACCCAACAGGATTCACCGCGAGGAGGGAAATGAAGAAGGAAACATAGGATCCCATATATTCCCCTTTGTATGCCATTGTATTTAATTGTACGATATATTAGCCAACATATTCCATTAACTATGCTTCAGATGGACATTTAGGAGGACCATGAAGGCATATGATGACCAACCCCCAAGGCATATGATAACCATTCCCTGTGATTGGGTATGACATTGAGTGCACTTCATAGGGAAAGTCTTGGTATTCTTCATTTGTTTGTTTGGTATTTTTCTTCCTAGGTATTCTTTAGGAAGGAACACCTCTTTTTTTCGCCACTTCAAAAACCAAGTGAAACCTCACTGGGTGCGTATTTTATCACCGAAAAATTAGAAGGTGAAATGTGAGTTACCATTGGTATAATTTCTCGAACCTCCCAAATCAATAGATTTTGATATTTCCCACTGAAAATCCAGTTTGAGATCCATCACCCATCCGTATGGATTAGTCAATAGTCTAAGGTGGATCTAGTTAGTGACCTACAAGGACAAAGTTAGCTACCTAGCTCCTGCTTGTGTACACATATATGCCTTTTACCTTTGTTTACTTTGTAGCTACTGAGCTTTAGGTCTTGCTTTCTTTGGTTTTGGTCCTTCTTAGAGATGTGCTGGTAAATTCAGTCCTATAATTACGGGTTAAAACCTAGCCTTGCAAGTGCTTAATTAATCGTTGAACTTAACAAAGTGGCTCGGAAATTCCCCTTATAAACCTTGTGTATGGGGATGGGTTTTTATCCTCTATTAACCTAGCTATGTGGGGTGGTAAATCACCCTAATAAACTTGGACTATATATTTATAAATTCATATCCTTACATGCATATTGAATTTTACTATTCAAAGGGTGGATAGATAAAATAGAAGTGGTAAATTTAGAGTGAGAACCTAGTGTATTGAGATAGTAATTTCTACTTCTATGATCATCATGGGTCTTTGAAGAGTACCCAGTGGTAGCCATGCCCATACTCTTTTCCAAGTAGAAATTAAATATTCTTGCCCGTGATAACACTCCTCAACTTGCGACCTAATTTTGTAGAGGTTGTTGGATTTGTAACAGTGGGGATTTCATCCTTCCAATATGATGTAGGATTACTACTTTCTTATTAGAAACATTATTTCCCCTACCTCGTGGAGAAAATAAAACCCCACAAATCACCCAAATTCTTCATGCACTAGCGGTGACAAAAGGGGGTTATAGAGCCTAACCCATGACTAGGAAAAATTCCTTATCATCAATGATAATTGACCCCAACCATCAGTGCATCCCAGAGTCATCCAACTAAATAGAATTTGAAATCATCTCTCCCTCCTTGTAGAGCCATGGTCTCTTCTCCAATCTTAATATATGGATTCCCTCCTCTATGCTTTCTTATGGCCGAGTAATTTTTCCTTGTCTCTTGTTTTTTTTTTGTTTCCTAGGCCCATTGCTTGATGGCCTGCTCGATGTGCTTTAAAATCAACATTAATTATAGTATCTATACTTGTGCTTTAGGGTTGATGGTATCATATGCTAGTCATGGCCTCATATGATAGAAGTATTGGTTGACATTAAATTGGTACCATCGTTTGTGTGCATTGATGTTGACCTTAGGAATTCTAGTGGTGTGCACAACTACATCCCACATGGCCTGGTATTATCCCTCAAAATAAGTGTTTATTGTTACCTGCATGGCCCTTTTTGTTTTAAGATGAGTCTTTATTAATAAAAACTCAAAAATAGGTTATTCCTCTCCTCTATGATAAGTCTTTATATCAGAAAGTTTGTAATAAAGTGAATAGAAGGGTCCCACGATAGAATATCAACACTTCTCAACATTACCCATAGTGAGAATGAAAGGAAAACAAAAACCCAAATAGTGGAAGTGAAAGAGATAAGAGGACCTTATTCTTCCATTTCTATTAGTTCATTCTAGTCTTTATGATTCATAAGTAACAAGGAATAGGATATAGAATAAGGTCCCACCAAACGGAATATCAATCAGTCACTTTCTTATAAAGGAAAAAAATTTCTCATTCCATCATAAGCTCCACATTATGACATCAACGATGAGTTGGATTCAGCCTTGGGTTAAAGTCAATTATTTAAAGTATTCATCAATCTCTATCCAAAAATGAAAAGATGATAAGATTAATAAAATTATAGAGAGTTAGTGATTTATTTATTTCTTTGGGTGTTCATCAGTCCAACCTTGGTTGTATTGCTTCTTTTATCGATTGGAACAAGTACGACATTCAAATGTATCTATTATGTATTTCTCTCATTCTATCTACTTGTTTTTATTAGACAATGTTCATTTCGTGTTACCTTAGGAGGTTTTTTATTGGGTAGAAAACCAAAATGTGGATCAAGTAGGTTTTTCCAATAAAACAATACTTATACAACCATGTGAGAAACTCCAGCTATGCCATTAATTCAACCACATTATTTTCATTCTTTTTGGAGGAAACAAGTGTGTGAGGGTACTCCTTAGAGTTGGTACTCTCCACATTTTCCTACCAGCTAATGGCATTGGAAATTTTGTGTATCGAACCAACGACTTTGGCCATTTCCCACACCTTCTTGATAACCACTAGCATTCCCTACATTCCATACTCACCAATGGCAAAACCAACAAATATGGAGGCCTCAACAAAGCTCGCTAATTAAGCAAAATCAAATTCTTTTTTTTCCTCCCACTAGCCTAGCAACCAACATCCTCTGAGGCAGCCATAGTTCCCTGCCTAGCCTACACCTAATTCTAATAGAAAATAAACTCAGCTGGTCTACAACAATGTAAAAAAATACCTTTGAACTTACTCTCTCACGAACATAGATTGTCAAGGGGAATAATTTGGGAAAATGATAGAGAACCCAAAGCCACAAATCACCTTCAGGAAAAATAATGAAGAGCATCAAATACCTTGTCTTCCTCCTCTGTTTGGTTCAGGTCCAAATATTTCTCTGCCTGAAGAAAAATACGAAAACCCAACTTTTTAGGAAATATTAAATCAACCCAAACTTAAGCCTCAAACAGAGTTTGATATCTTAGGGGAATAAAAAAACATTTTTTTCAGAATATTTTTGTTTCAAGCCATCAGGAATATTCCCTTTTATAGTAAGGAAATATGTGACTTACCAAGAAGAAATGAAGCTTTCCTCTCACCCTTTAGGTTGAATTCTCCTCTCCTCATTAATCTTCATCGAGGCCAACCCTATTACACCCCTAGGGTGGGGGGTCTAGTGAACCATCGGTTCAAATAGTGGAATTCTGGAAAGAAGAAACAAAATGCATGCCCAGGGAGGTAGGAAATAAAGAAACTAATTTCCATTCGATGGAACTTCAAAATGATGAACCCCCCCCCCCACCAAATAATTAAATAAGGTGTTTTCGAAGCTAAAAAATATTAGAATGAAGGCCCAAGCAATCAATTGAGGGTGAATGAATCTACAGTTTTTAGAGTAGTATATAGAGAATAGATAGGTGAAACAGAGAAACGATTATTGTTGGAGGCTATTCAAAAAGTACACTAGGGTGTCCACTTTCGATAATTTTAGCTAACTATCCTACCTCCACCACTTGATGGATGACCCTCAAATCCTATGGGTTTTTCCCTACCCACCCCAAAGCTATGTTTTTCTTACCTTCCCACACCATTTGACCTCCTTTCCGCATCCCATCCCATACCACCAGTTGACCTCCTTTTCATGTTGCAGGTTTTTTACATTAAGCTCGATACAAATGGGAGATGTTCTAGTTGTAACTATCCAACGAGGAGAGGAATTTTACCAGGGGACGTCATTAGCAAGATCTCCCCAGACCAGCGAGCCTCGTGAATGCCATAAATCCAGGATGGTCATTCCTACCTGCTAAGAAATGAAACTATACAACTATTTTACCATCACATAGTTTTATATAGCCCTCCACCCTATCCGATATTTTTTGTGTGGTTAGCTGAGGGAGTCCCCATGGGTGAGGATGTTGTAGTTTCCTATAGTTAACTATGTCATTTCAGGATGGATAGTTGAGGAAGGGAAGGGATAACAACTCTATTATGTCCCACCCAACCAATAATTGAACTCACTGGAGGAGGAGATTGTAGCCTTGTTATTGACATGGGATGGAATATTGTCAAAGAATAGAGTAGTTTGAGCAGGATTTTTGGATGGATGATCGTCCTTACCATCTTGATTTTATGTTGGCTGACCCAATGTAATTTGGCTGGATTTTTGGGCTATCACATAGATAATCTTCTATTTCAGCAAAAATTACAATATCTAATCGATGGTTTAGCTCAGGAAGGTAATTAGTTCTACTTAGTTATTAAAAAACCGTGGACGAATCTACCGTATCCCTCAGTCCAACGAGATATATTATTATAAATTATTCCTATTTAATTTGTTGGACCTCATTAATTCTCCTAAACTATATTGTATTTATGCTCGAGTAACCCAAATAAACATTGATTCTTGGTGAATTGACCTTCCATTTGACTGATTTCTTAGTAACAAGTATGGGAATGAAAGCATGCTCCTTCACTCAAGGGAGGAAAGAAAGAAGAAGAGGCTACTTCATTCAAACCAAAACAAAGAAAGCAAGTCGGGATTTATTGTCTCTCTCTTTCATACATAAATAAATTTATTTTAGGCTCTTTACGAATGAAATGGTGTCATAGAGAGGAGATGGGTGATTTGACCCATAAGTGTTTGAGAAACTATACTTCTTATTGCATAAGACACCCCATCAAGTTTCAGCGGACCAACCTACATACACCTACTACTTAGGAACATAAACCACTGAGTTTTATTATCAAGTATCACATCACATTTCATCCTTTGTGAGTAGCAAGGGAAACTTACCAAATTATGGCTTACTACCCACCCTCGTTCTTCCATTTATTAGGTACTCCTATATTTCTTGAGCTAGAAAATGCTAGTCAACCAGACTTTCATTATTTCATATCTATAATCCCTTTTTGAGTAGGTATGGAAGCTCACCTAATTATAATCGACTTGACTAACCCTAACCAAGATTCACTAAATATTTCTCCATGATCGTTGAAATTTTCTGGGCTCTTGCTTCGGCTGAGCTTAGATGCACTCGAGAGTAAGCCCTCAATCCTAACCCCAAATTATAGGTGAAAAAATGGTAGGGAGTGGGGCATATGATCTATATCACATGGTTAACATAGCAACAACCCTTACCTATGTTCGAGGAATAACAAGGCTAAAAAATTAAAACAATTCCTTATCTAGTAAGGGGAAAATAAAGAACCCTTCCCTGTGAGGTAATACGGTCAGGTCAGCATTTGATAAGTGTGAGTCAACTAATATGAGGAAGAATAATATTTTCACAAATTCAGTGATAGAGTAAATAAATTCCATAATGTAATGAAGGATGGTTGGAATTTTGGCACAGACTCTTAAACAAGCCTTGTCACCTCGGTCAGTTAACCAAACCAAGTGTGGACAAGGTTCAACGAACAAGACAAAAGTATAGTAGGCAATTAAAGGAAGTTGGTCTTTGGGAATAGATGTAAAAGGAGCCCGGTTAACCCTGTAAAATAATTACTAGCTATGAGCACTACCATTCTCTAGTAATGGGGGATCCATGCATAACTTTACTAATGGTAGTCCACTTATGGGTTCTGATAAATGGCATGATTAGGTTGTAGGGATTATACCTTCTTTCCCAAAAATTGGATTGGTGGTTTGGTCCATGAAATGGTTAAGTGGCTTATGGAAGTTCTGGCATGATGGAAGGATATCTCAAGAGAAAGTGATATATTTTCTTTGTCAGAGTTAGTAAATTGGTATTAAACTGAGCCCATGTATTAATAGTCCTTATCTAGAGGACAAGGTGAGGTTTATCTATGCTAATAAGTCCATTACCTTCACCTTCCCTAGCTCATCCAAACCTGTTCGATTTTAGTATCCTAATTCAAGCCCAATATCCTAAACCTATTCGAGCTACATATCCAAATCCTACACTCTCTCAGAAAACCCTAGCTTGCATAATTTCACCCTACCCTTCCTAACCATATCCATAAAATATCATAGGTTGGATGATTTTATCCATAAATCTCTCCCTTTATTTATATTTTCTCTTCCTTGTGTTCTTGCTTTAATACTAGTTGCGCTTGAAAAGAAATATTATATCCCCGAAATCTTGTCAGCTGGATTGGGTAAGTGTCGAGTTATTTCTATAGGGGGATAAAAGGTGAGGAAACACCCCAAACTCCTATTATTGTGGTGGATATTTCTATGGGGAATAAAAATTCTATCTGTAGTGAATGGGTTGTGTAAATGCATCCTAATTATAGAAATGGAGGTTGTAATATGGATGTGAATGAGGCGCATAGATCTGCATGATCGATGCCTCCCTGCCATTCATTTGATTGTTCCAAGAAGCAATGTGGATAAGTTCCTACTAGTTAATTTCATAGCTATGGGTGTTGGGGCTCACCTCTTTACCAAATAAGGGGATAAATAAAAAATGGCTGCAGTAGGTATTTATCTCTTCATGATGGAAGCTTTGGTAGCCTCTATGGTGGTTTATACCACCATGGTATCTTCTCTTTTCACTACACTAACTTACTTTATCCACTGTTCTTACACAACATTTTGTCACCATCCCTATAATCCCCATCCCGCACATTGGAGGACCATTTATGTGACTAATAAGAAGTGACATGCCTTGCAAAGACCATCATTTCATCCCTTGCCATGTGGATAACATTCCTTCTGGTTACAATCCCTTGAGAAGACCATTAGAAACACATGTTTTTTTGGGTTGGCACTGGTAGACCGTTATTCCCTTGTGCCAATGAGGAAGATTAACACTGGGCCCCGCACCCATTGGCGCTATGTCCCAGTGAGATACCCATGCCAAGCTATTTTGGGAATGTTTTTAAAATATAGAGGTGAAGTTTCCATGCTAACAACTTTGTGAGAAATCAGTCAACTTGGGTTGTTCACTTGCATAACCATGAACACCCTCCTTTGGCCTCTTGTTTCCACTTTTTGTGGGAACCTCCCAAAGGATAAGGCCTCCCTTCCACCATTGTTAGGATCCCAACCTCCTCCTCTCCCTCTATAAATAAATCTATCTCCCATTTAAACACTAGATGAATAGATGAATAGCTGAAGAGAATTTTTGAACATCTTGTTGGTGAGATAGAGCAGAGAAAGAGACCTTTGTCGAGAGAGAGCTTTGACTTGTGTCCTCACCTCGTCCCAATTCCCCGATGATCCTTTGAGACGTGCTTCAACTGAACCCACTGAAGGAGGCTGCAACATCAAGGCTCTGGTTGTAATCTCTTTCTTTCTATTTATATATACATGACTAATTTTTGGCTCCCATCTTGTGTTAATATGGTTTATTTTACGCAATATGTTTAATCTTCCTTCACTAATTAGCTAGATATGAATGAAATAATTGTCTTGTATGTTTCTTTTTCCATTCGATCTTTGTGTAGGAATCTGAGTATGATTGTTGAATGACCGCAACCTGTCGAGACAAAGATGAAGAGGTCACCACTACTATAGCTGCGACAATCGCGTTGGAGTACAAGTAGGACAATCTATCCCAACCTATTTCATTCGTTAACTAGGAGCCTACAAATTAGCTTATTCCCTTGTTGCTAGACCCACTCTAGGGCTAAAGGGATCGTCTCTGTCCGCAGAGAGGGTTTACCTACACAACAAGTTGGCGACTCCACTAGGGATCAATGTGATTTTTTTGTCTAGATGCTCATTGGGAAGTTTCCTTGTTGATTTGAATTTGGTTGTTTGATTGCATGTTTGTCTTTTTTGGTTTGCTTGACTGTTTGGAATCCTCATTTCCAGCTTCAGAGTATCAATATTGACCTCTTCTCATTGGTTTTCTCCTTTTCCGATAGTTTTCAGACTTGGCATGGGTTTTCTTTGAATATTCGCACCAATTGGCTCTTGTTTCATTTGTTACAGTGGCGCCAACCCCTGTTTGGCACGAATTACCACCAGACAGTCGCGTTGAATCCTGTAGGATTTGGTTTGACTTTCCTTTTGAGTTTTTGATCAGTTATGCTTGACTCTGGGTTGTTTATTTTATTTGTAATTAGTCTTTTGGGCTTGTTTTTACTACTGTAAGCTTTTTCTTCTGAGTTGTTTGTCCATTCTCTCATTGGTGAGGTTCATAGCCCTAGGGTTTCTAGGTGGCCTTTGCTCACTGAGCCTTCTAATTGAAGTTCAAGTATTTTTTATTTTCGTTAGTTTGATTCCTTGATCAATTGTGTTAGTCTTTCTTGATCCTTCGTGTATTTGGTTTGTTGAATGATCACTTCGGTTTCCATTCAAATCTCTATTTTGTCACTTCGAGCATAGATCACATTGCTCCTTTGGGTAATTTTGAAAGCTTTATGTTTTTTTGAAAGAGTGCATCATTGGTTTGAGTGCGTTTTTATGTCTGTATTGCTTTCGAATTATTCATTTTAATATCTCTACATTTGTAGTGCTCCAAAATAGTGTTCGATTTTATTGCTAATGTAATAGTGCATCGCGTGCTTCATTCATTTAGAAAACAAAAAAAATTCATTCTTTTGTTTGCATCGAAAATGAAACGTTATTTTGCATAACTAGATATTAGTGAACTAGGAAAGAGTTTTTTGTTTCTCATTTGGTTGTATTAGATGCATTAGTGGACTTACTTCTTCTGATTTCATTGTTTTCTACTTTGTGAAAGATCTCTATCCTTCTCTTGGTTAGCATTCATCGAATGGAAAATGGTGTTATTTTGCATATAGCATGCATTCATGAATTTGAGATCCCATTCAGTAGGGCCTTGAAACTGAAACATCAATTCAAGATCAACCTTAAAATTAATTCAATCAACCTAAGGAAGAATTGAAACTTGACTCTTACATTTAGAGGTATAGGCTAGTGATGTGTTTTGGCGTTGTTAAACCTAGTAGCTGTCATTCGCCACCTAGCTTTTGACTACACTACTACGAACTTGTGCTCCCTGTACCATCGAGTATATAAAGAGAGACCCTCATAGGTTCAAATCCTTTATCCATAGGAAGCCGAGTCTGCTGCCCTGTAACCGTGATACACTGAACACAACATTCGGGGATACTACCTGCACGTACGTCAAGTCCTTGGTCATTTCTCTTTCATTTGATCACCAAGGTGTATATGGAAGTTCACGGAAACTTGGTACACCCTATTTCTTAGATTGCCTAAGTAGTCATTTTGATATTTTCGTGACTCCTTAAAAAGTGAAGATATCATCGAGCTCTTGTCCTTTCATGCTTATTTCAACTTGAAAGTGATAGAGTCACCTTTTTCCTATTTATTGACTCTTAAAATATGAAACAACAGAGTTTTGTTTCAATGTCCTAAAATATTAACTGCCCATGAAATATTCCTCGTTAAAGTTATCTTCCTTAGAATTTTGTTTTCCGGTTGTTTCCAATGGAAACTTTCCTAGAGTTTCCCAACCAAGGAACCACCTTCGAAGGGAATCCTGGTCCTTTTCCTACTTTTGGGAATGTTTGTGCTCCTTATATGGAAACATTGTCCCTTCCTGGGTTAACTGTTGGGTTGCCTATTTGTCTCGACCGTTGTGGTCTCAAATGTTGCACCCACTATACAACCACCCCCTCCATCTAGACAGCGTCATGTTGATTCTAAGGTGTATGTCTCCCATTCTTTCCCTGTTTCTTCATCCTCCTCTTCTACTTTGCCTGGTGAAAGTTTGGATTCTAGTAACCAGGTGGCTAAGAAGAAAAAGAAGGAAAAAAAGAATAATTCAGACAAGAGAGAGGCCAACTTTGTGGCTATTGCCCCTTGGACACCTTCCATTAATAAACCATCCAACCTTTAGTGGAAATTCAAATTCAATTGCATGTTGTGCAAAGGTGACCATATTCTTTGAGACTGCTCTGGCATTCCCAAGGTACTTGAAGCATGGTCCAAAGGTCGTCCGTCGTTTCCTTTGGCTTCTAGAATTCATCTTGGTGGTGCATTTTCGACTAGCCATGATAAGACTCATAAGAAATACGGTAAGATTTCCAATCCCTGTAAGTTGTGTGAAGGGAATCATCCCATTCACCTTTTTCCGTACATGGATGAAGAAATGACAGTGTTTGACAACCCTACTATTTCTACACCCTACCTTCCGGTTGGTTACAAGAAGCTTTCTTTGAGTCCTCTGCTAGTTGATTCAACAATCGGTTGAGTCATCCTTTGTAAATTCCACTCCCCCATAAATTCAAATTCACAAATCCATTTCAAACTAATTATTGTTCATGGAATCGGTTGATCTGATCCCGCCCAAGGTTCATCAGGTATTTTCTATCGAGAGTGGATCTCATCCCCCTCATGTTCTTCTTTCTTCTTCAAATTCCTCGGACTTCGAGAAAGATCCTCTGGTCTCTGTGACTCAAGAATTTTCTCTTTTCTCTCCCATGTTTGTGGTCCAAGAGGATGCTCCTCTTGCTCTAGTACCACTATGAGATCACCATCTAAATCCAATGGTACCCACTCCAAGCAGTTTGGTCGCTTCCTTCAATTGGAGTTAATTTGCAGGATACCACCTTCCTTCTAGTGAAGGCATGTATGTTAGTATTCTTTCTATGACTACTTGGAAATATTTTGGTTCTCCACTACTTCTACTTGTTACACGGAATCTGTTGGCATTCAACAGAGGAACTAGTGAACCGTTAGGGATCCTTCTGAAATTTCCTATCACTTTGGAAGGGAAAACTGTCCATATCTACATGATGGTTGTTCTAGGCCCCTTAGATCTCAATTTTCTCTTGGGGCACGATTATGCTTATGACATGGGTGCATTTTTCTCTTCCCTCTTTTGTGTGATTTATTTTACACATGAAGCATGGATCGTGACCATTGATCAGCTTTCATTCTTTGGTCATGAGGTGGCATCTGGCCCACCATCGTCTCTGTCAGATCTTTATCCGCCGGTTGTATCCTCCCCGCCACAGTTTAATTATGTGGCCACTTGTCCATTGCCCTCATCCAGTGATAGTACCACCGAGTACCATTTACTAGGGGCATTTGATCGCAATTTCTCACAAGTTGTTCTCGCATCATATATGAACCTCTTGGAATCCATGACCTCTTATTCATGATGATAAAAGGTCGTCAGAGTAGAGTTTGTTTTCTTGTGTCAAGCTCATTAAAAAATGAAACAAGGTGTCATGAGGATGGTTCATATTCTATGTCAACCTCATTAAAAAATGAATTCAGTCATGAGGATAGTTCTTTTAATGTGTCAACCTCGTTAAAACAATGAAATGTGTTCTTGTTCAATTTGAGTCTTTGATCAGATCTCGTAAGATCCTAGTTGAGTCTTTCTCTAATCTCATAATTTGAACCTTCACTCCATCTGATTTTCATAAACTACAGTTGGACTGAAGCTTGCGGGGCATATACCTCGAATTGAGTCACCATGTTGGGGGCATGCCCATTTTTCAAAGCATAGTTTACTTTTGTTTCAAGCTTGTGTAAAAATGAAACCAATCTCAAACATATTTTACTTTTGTTTCGAGCTTGTGTAAAAATGAAACCAATCTCAAGCATAGTTTACCTTTGTTTCGAGCTTGTGTAAAAATGAAACCAATTTCAAGCATAGTTTACTTTTGTTTTCAAGCTTGCATAAAAATGAAATCTTTTGGCTTGGTGTGCTTTGTGAACTTTTTCCTGTCCTTTGGGTCATTACTTATTATGAATGTATTAACTGATATAGTGGCTAGCATTGTATTATATAGAAATTTGCACAATTTGTAAAAATCATCATCAAATGAAAATATCCATATAGGAAAATAGATGTATATCTATGTTGAATGTTTGCATCAGTATGCATCATAGATTTCAAAAAATATGTGTGTTTCAGTTACAACTTGAGACATCATGTCTCTAAAAAATATGCGGAAATAAAACCTAGGTGTCTACTCAGCATGACGCTCATGATAGCATGTCACTGCCCATACAAGCCGCCTCAACAAGTGATGAGCTCGTTTTGGCACCCCTGTAGTGTGTCTCTAGTATGCAAGAGGAACATCATCGAATCGTGCATAGTCCAGGAT
The DNA here is from genome assembly GCA_034641835.2 of Pinus albicaulis. Lineage (NCBI taxonomy): Eukaryota > Viridiplantae > Streptophyta > Pinopsida > Pinales > Pinaceae > Pinus > Pinus albicaulis. The sequence continues at coordinate 1,139,117,063 of CM076574.1, forward strand.
CCCATGGGAGATTCCCTACAAATTGTGTATGATTTCCTCCTCCTTGCCTCCCTCACCATGAGGGGAAATATCAAAGTCCCGAGGGATCTGCCTTGCTATTCGGGACATACCTGCAAGTCTCTCTAGGCCAACATCTGCATATATGGATTCAATGTTAGAACATGCATAACAAAAAAATTATAATAGTCATAAAAATAAAAAATGAGTCTTACCAAGTACTTCATCCCAATCCTCTCCTTCTAGGAGTGGGAGATCTGCATCACCAGTGAAATCTGTGCCAGAGTAGCGCCAATCCTCCACGATGATCAGTTTTCGGCAGAGCCACTCAAATAACTCTAGTCTCTAGGACATCTGTTGACCACCCCCTGACCTTGGCATCAGAGCTTCCCAACGAGCCATTTGTGGCTCCTATGTTGGTGTTATCGGGACTATCACCTCCTAACGCTGAAATATTGGTAGTCGTTCCAAGATGAACGATACCAAAATGGACCCATAACCAAACTGCTTTAGCTTGGTTTTCTTATACTTTTTTAGTTGACGTTTCATGTTGATTATCACCACCTCTACCTGATTGTAGAGAGTCGATGTCATGCAATCTACAATAAGAAGTAGTTGTATCTTTGTGGCTTCGTGTGGTGCTTATGATCCTGCAGCTCGTGTGATGGTGTGCAGCACTACCTTTAGTGCCAAGTCTTAAATATTCTGGATTTCCACTTTTCTACTTCCCGATCATTTCCTTGCCCATAGACACACCCTGTCAATCACCATACTCATGTTCTCCATTGTGGTTTGGGTGCCGGTCAGGATTGGTATTGTTCCCCTCTACGAAAGTCCTGTTATGAAATAAACGTCAGAAACTTCAATCTCGAGTTCTTGATCATGAATAATGAACTTTTCCTGATCAACGTCCCAGACACTGATCAAGTATTGCAACAGCTCTGGTTGAGCTATGAGGCATGGTGTCATGAAAAATTTCTTGAGCCCACAATCTCTAAGAGCTGCCATTCATCTTTCATTTTCCATGGCAAGTTCGTCTTCCTCACTGTGTTCTTGTACTTTCCATTCGATCACCATTTTGCCACTTTACACCTGCAAAATCATTCGTATAACTGTTATTAGCTGAATTCAAAGCTTTTGTTTGGTTAAAATTGGCATGTTTTTCTACATTTACACACTAAAATTGTGCGTTGTGATTGGCATGACTATTTTAGAAACATTTACGCCAATGGCATGCCCTAGTTTAAAATTTTGGTCGGTTGGTGTGAGTTCGTGCCTCATACCCACGCCAACTGCTGCACCCTAAATTTTTCCGAATCACCCCATAAACACATAAAATTGGGGTTATAGGTAATGAAAAAGGAATCAAAATGCATGGAAGGATGTTAGCTCTTACCTGGAACTGACGGATTCGAGATTGGTCTACTTGATTTCCCGCTATTGTCGCCACAAAATCACATTGTAAAAAGGGTAACTATTGCTCCACAAGAAATAAAAGTGAAAAGTAATTATTTTTTTACTATTTTTTGCATTTTATAACTTTTCAAAACCCTAATTAGGTTTTAAGACATATTTTTCAATTATTTCACTATGTTATTTCGAGAAATGGGTTTTACGTGCATCTCTTGTGTAGCGACAGGTTTTTAATATAACGACGATGAAGTGATGAGTTGTATTTTATACTTTCTCGGACTCGGTAAAAACACAAAAAAAGTGAGTGTTGGATTCATATTTCATATCTTTTATGAATATCTAAAACTGAAAATATTTCCGAGACTCTTCTCATTTTGAACTCATTAAATGGCTGCGAAACGATATCTACCCAGTATACATTTACCCCTTTTTCGAGCTGAGATATATTGTTTATGAAAAAGGAATCCTTTAGCCTATCACGAGTAAGAGGTTCTCTCAGACATCATTTTCTACCTTTTTGGATCTAAGGGACTATTTACGAAAAGGGACCTACAGGAGTTTTCTTTTCCGCTTCTTTTCAAACTCTCTAAATATGAAAAGATGTCGAGTTTGTAATATTCCCAAATGGGAAAAGAACGAATATGGTGAAAAATGTTGGATCAATATTGCAGATCATCATTTATAAAGCAAGAGGCCAAGATGGATACCTTTCATATGTTATTACAGCAGCAAAACATACATAATAAATGGGCCATAAGATGCATAACAGGAAATACAAGCCTCCAATGAACAAAATCCCTCAATAAGAGGTGCTGCAATCATGTAGAAAAGCTAGAAGATACTTATAGCTTTATTTTATTAGCTCTACTATAGAATATGATTATACATCAGATATAGAGCTAATATGTGCCTCAAAAGTTATATCTATATTAGATCCATGCACTATACAAGCTCCTTTAAATAACTTCTTAAGGGTTTTCAGCAAAACACCAAGTATAAGTTGTAGATCTAAGATCTAAGACTACAGATCTACTGAAAATACAGATCTAGAAAGTGTGGCTGACCTGATATAATCAATAAAACAACCTCATCCAATAGATATTCAAATTGAAATGCGGATCCCCGTCACTTGAAAATCAACTCTCCAAATGGTGTGCTAAACCACCCTGCAACTCCTCCTACATAAATAATGCAGAACTGGAAGGAAACTACATTGTAGGGATCAAAATAAGGCTGGAATGATGCCAAGAACTAAAAATAAGTTCAAATCCCTTCAATAATGTCCTCCCAATGAAGTGGAAACCTCCTCCACTGAAAATGAGCACTGAAATGGCCTAGATCTAGAGATCTAGTCTCCACTTGCTGCAGCTTGCAAAAACAACCAAACCATCAATAGGATCTGTGTTGTAGTTGAAAGAAGAATCTTGGCCTTAAGCCAGATAGTGGAAAATTTAGTGCAAGACTCCTCCAAGAGCTCCTCAATGGAATAGGTGGGATTCTCGATCAAGAACACCCTGTGCTAAACAACAAGAGAAAGATATATGTCTAAACAAACCATATATTCAGAAATATCATATACATCAACAACCTCCATATGGCTGTCATCCTCTTCCTTAAATAGAATATGATATTGAAAACCCTAAGCCCCATCGAAACATATCGCTACATTCACACAAAGCATCTCCATCTAAAACTATGGTGTCCCTCATTGATGGCCACTCCTCCATGACAATGCTATTTATTTGGTTAAGGTAGACCCAGTCAAAGTGATCCAACCCATTTCACACCAAGGATGCTTTAATTAAGCTGCCAAGATTTGTCTATTTCACATTTGGCATTGATTTATTCATTATTAAGGAGAATTTTGGACAAATTAATAAAAAAAAAATTAATATTCCAATTATCTCATGACTAATTGGGAATATTAGATTCCTCCCTTCCAAAATGTTTCTTGTTCTAAAGCAACTGACAAGGTGAGTGTTGCAACTCCTTCCTTCCTCCATTGGCGACACCAAAATGTGATAAGCTTCCCTCATAAGCTATGTTCTCAACAATCCATCACTCCATGAATTTCTCCTCCAAAGTTCTCATAAGATGTAAATAATCCATCCCATGAGGCAATAGTTCTAATGAAACAAACTTCGTTTGCCCAATGTTCTCCCTGAAACATGTAACATAGTGAACATGGATAATATCCATCCGATAAGGCACATACATACCTCCCATCCTCCCTCCATACAATCCCATAAAAAGTACAAGGACATCATCAATGTATGGGATCAAAATTGAATACATACAAACATAAATTTGTGCATATGGAGGAGGGTCATAGTCCCACATGTGGAACTGGCACAGTAAATATCCTGACTGCACCAGATCATGATGTGGTATGTGGTTTCCCCACCACTTACTTTCTTCCCGAGTCATCTCACCATAGCTAAAAGTGTGAGATATATTTGGTGCTTTAGGAGTGCACCCACAATGATTCAATATCTCCCTTTGATCTCCAAGGGAGTGGCCATGTTCAGAAATTTTTGTGGCCCAAATTTGGCCATGAATTTTATATGGTATAGTGCTCCTCCTTGGAGCTATGGCTTGCATAAACATAGTAAAATAATGCATATTTTCGTCAAATAAAATATTAGGTACATAAGAATATCTTTCACCAAAATTCCTCCTTAAACAAACGGAGTGGTGCATAGATCTATCTCCTATCTCAAAAGAAGAAAGAGGTGGCTGAATTAACTCATTTATATAGCTATGTTGCTATCCCAAATCCACATGTTTCATGCATATTTGAAAATTCTTATATAGTTCTCCTTCAAAGCCCTTCCAACTGTAGCTTCTCATAATGATGTTGTAGAATCTCATGGAATATGTGTGGCTAAAAAATAACTCCTCATAAGCTCTTTGTAGTAACTTCTCCTTGAGCTTGGAGGCTCTAGATAATAATATCCTACCATGATAATAGATGACTCCCTCTTAGACTAAATATCCCTCTTCATGTAGCTGGTCATCAAATATCATGCATGTATAAATATCCTTGGAATAGTCCACCAACAGTTGGGATTTCCAATATGGATCAATCTCCCATAGTGACAGCATTGATGATCTATCAAAAATAATGTTTTTCATATGTTTTTCCTCCTCCTTGACATCTTCCATGCCAAAGGTATATTATGGGAGGTTTTTATACCCTCCTTGCTGCCCTCCTTGCATATGCACATGCCCAAAGAAAGATTGAGGCTTTTGAAAGTTAGTCTCCCATGGGAGGCTATCATCTATCCAATACTTCCTTTGCTCAATCAAAGCATGCATGTGTGGCCACCATATTCTATCATGTATGGAATATTTATCTCTAAGTGTCATCATCTTCTAAGTATGCATAGCCAAGGAATGGTCTCCTTGCCCCATGATGGTGACATCCTCCAATCTTGCAGAATTTCCTCTCAGTGCAGTATGAGATGAGAGAGTGGGTATTGGTGATAGTGGAAGAATACCTCCCTCCTTCTAGAGCTTACCCATGCCTCTTAGCACTGTATTTTTGTCTTCTAATTATCCCATCCTTTCTGGATCTATGAAAGGAGCATCAAGATGTGAGACATCTTTCACAAAATCTGAATCAAGTGGTCTCCGAGGGGGTTTACCACAAGATAATGATGTCTCATGGATCATCCTCGTGTGCATAATAGATGGGACCATCATATCCCTTTTCCCACTATGAAAATAAATCTTTTTTTCTTCTTTGGAAGTGTCATGACAGTTGGGTATCACTCTTAATTATGCAAGAGTGCCTCTAATTGGAGAAATGGCTCACTCATCACCTTCGGGTGGTGGTGGATCATCTCCTGCTACTCTAGTGTTGTGACCCCTCCCTTGTTCTTCTTCTTCCTCCTCTTCATCATCTGAGAATGCATCTATGTAATGTGATTTTCCAGATTTACATCTATGTCTAGGTGCCCAAGCTTCTTGGAAAGTGAAGGAAAGTTTCCTTCTTCCTAGATCTCTCCGGACATCATCATCAAGAGGTTTCTTGTATTGACTGTTTTGAGGGAGCAACCTTTCCTTTTTTTCCCTTTGATGGAAAAGAGGGCTTATGTTGAAATTTTGCCTTTGATTTTGGCAAGGCATCTTGAAGGTCTATAGCCCTTTCAATGGCATCATGTAGGGTAGTGGGTTTGGTAGACTTAACCAACCCATGAAGAGGTTCATCTAAACCATCAATGAACATGTACACCCTTCTTGCTACAGACAAATAAAGAACCATAACGGAAAGTCTTAAAAATTTAAAGATGTAAGTTTCTACATTACCTAATTTTTTCAACTTTGCAAGGTTCATGAATGGTGCTTCATGATGTCTTCTCTCAAATATTTCCACCAGCCTTCTAGTGAACTCTGAATAAGCAGTCACACTGGCATGACCCAATGTAGACAAGCCATGGAAGCACCAATCATATGCTTCACCATCAAGGTGCAGCACTGCAATATTAATGGGCTCCATTTTTGGAACCTTGTTCAACTAAAAGTAGATGTCAAGTTTTTCTACCCAAGATTTGGTAGTGCACTTGGATGACCCATCAAAATTGGGTAAAAATAATCCGCCCATTGTGTGATTTCGATCATGATTCTGAATGAATCCACCACTTCTATGATGATGCCTTGGTCTTCTATTGTCCTTTATTTGACAAAAATCCTAAAAAATCAAGTGATATTTGAAACTCTGAGTTTGAGATTCATACTCCATAAAATAGTATTCAAGGGATTCTTGCTCCTCAAACGCTTCATTTTCCACAAAAAAAATGTAGGCATGGTAGAGCGTTGGGAGAGTTGTGGTTGATGCACTGGTTGATCACTCCAGTGATGAGACATGCCAGAGCCTTCTCCATGATGAGATCCCTTAGGGGATTCCTTGAAACTGTCCATCCTCGTCTCTTTTATCTATCTAGCAATGACTTGCATGGCTTTAAGAAGGATCTTAGGGAACTCCTTCTCCTCATCTTCACCTCCAGATAAAGGGGTTTTACCCTTGTCTTCTTTTTCATTTGTATAATCAAATATTCTCTGTATTCTTCTTTGATTCCTCTTTTCTCTATCATTAAAAGCCTCTCCTTCTTCAGATGACATATTGGCTTTTAGAATGCACAGGCTGTGCCAAGATTATGCTTTGATGCCACTATAATATTCCCAAATGGGAAAAGCAGGAATATAGTGCAAAATGTTGGAAAAATATTACAGATCATCATTTATAAATAAAGAGGCCAATATGGAGACATTTCATATGTTATTACAGCAGCAAAATGTACATAAGAAATGGGCCATAAGATGCATAACAGGAAATGCAAGCCTCCAATCAACAAAATCCCTCAATAACAGGCGCTACAATAATGTAGAAAATATGGAAGACCCTTACAATGTTACTTTATTAGCTCTGCTACAGAAAAATATTATACATCAGATATAGAGCTAATATGTGCCTCAAAATTTAGATCTATATCACATCCATGCACTATAAAATCTCCTTACAAGTTGTAGATTTGAGATCTAAGACTACAGATCTACTGAAAAAATAAAGATCTAGAAATTGTGGATGATCTAATATGATCAATAAAATAGCCTCCTCCAGTAGATATTAAAATTGAAAGGAATATCCCCAACACTTTAAAATTAGCTCTCCAAATGGTGTGTTAAATCACCTTGCAACTCCTCCTACATAAATAACATAGATCTGGAAAGAAATTGCATTATAGGGATCAAAATAAGGTTGGCCTGATACCAAGATCTGAAAATAAGCTCAAAGCCCTTCCATACTGTCCTCCCAATGAAGTGGAAACCTCCTCCACTGAAAATGAGCACTGAAATGGCCTAGATCTAGATATCTAGTCTCCACTTGCTACAACTTGTAAAAAAATCCAATCCCTCAACAGGATCTAAGCTATAGTTGAAAGAAGAAGCTTGGCCTTAAGCCAAATATTGGACAATGTAGTGCAAGACTCCTCTAAGAGCTCCTCAATAGAAGAGGTGGGATTCTCGATCAAGAACACCGTGTGCTAAACAACACTCTATCTCAGCTAAACAACAAGAGAAATATATATGTCTAAACAAACCATATGTTGATAAATATCATATACATCAACAACCTCCATATGGCCACCATCCTCTTCCTTAAATAGAATAGGAGCTTGCATACCCTAAGCCCCATCCAAAAATATCACTACATTTACACAAAGCATCTCCATCTAAAACTCTCTTGTCCCTCATTGATGGCCACTCCTCCATGACAACGCTATTGATTTGGTCAAGGTTGGCCCAGTCAAAGTGATCAAGCCCCTTTCACACCAAGGGTGCTTTAATTAAGCTGCCAAGATTTGTCTCTTTCACATTTGGCATTCATTTATTCATTATTAAGGAGAATTTTGGACCTCTTTTTCCCTCTTATTCTTTAAACAAAGCAATAAAACAAAATTGAATATTCCAATTAGCTGATGACTAATTGGGAATATTATAGAGTTCTTCCTTTTTCAGACTCGTTAAACCCTAATGACATCAGAAACCGTCACCATGACGTTACCGAGTTCCTCCTTCCTAGGGCTCGTAAAATGCACTAGGATGGATTTGTTCGAAGGAAAAACTTACATCACAAGCATATTCTATCCCCTTCAAGCTTTTTTTTCAAAAATAATTCTGGTACTCACCAGAAATGGTGGGGGGAAATGAAACCAGTTCTTAGCCGTGTCGACAACATGTCGCTCTTAAACATGACACTCATTTGCATTCGTGTCAGGTTGGGGACATCTCATTTCATCATTTTTTCCTACATGGGTTTGGGTAATATGTCTTGGCCTCTCATCTGCTCTTTGACAAGTCATCATGACCTACAATCCCTTGCTGTAAAATACTTCCAAATCCAGAGTCGTGTCAATGATATGTTGAAGAGAATTTTTCCTTTGCAGTTTTCAACCTCCCTCTGATCCTCTATTTGGTCCTGATTCATTATCATCATGTTCCTCTATCTCATGTCAATGATGGGGGAAACATTATGGACCTCCTTCCACCAGGTCACTTCTTGTCGACTTCAACCCATTATCCAGGAAGTTGACCTAGAGACTCCCTTTCAGTACCTTGGAGCTTGCATGCCTCCATGGAATTTTCTTCGCATTCGACAATAGGTCCACACCATTGGCCTTTGATCAAGTGATTTTGTGAGTGTTCAATGCCAGATCACTCTTCACATTTTTTGGATTGTACCTATTGTACCTTGAGAGCCATTGTCATTATTGGTGATTCCTCTGATGCCTGTTAACATCTTTCATCATTGGCTGGTAATTAGGTGAATTTCTTGCATGTTTGACTTCAGCTCACATATTCGCATGCTTGAATTTGTACTTGTTCGGGTAGAGATGGATCGCAAGACCCTAGGTTTTTTCTGATATGATCCAGGCTACGAGATATTGTGGTTTATCATGACTTATTGCATGACTCTTTTGATTGGATGGTTGCAACCATACCTGAGTCTATTTGTTGATCGTTACTGCTAGATGGCTGCATCCATATCTCAGATCTCAATGTTTATGTACTCTATTATGGATGGTTGAGCCCATTCCACATGCTCATGTATCAGAGATATCAATTGTATTTGTACTTGCAGGTCTTCTGAGAGTGGTTTTTTGTTCGAACGCGTTCTCGTAAAGAATTTCAGCCCTCCCTTTCTCTCGGACCTCATGCTTTAAGAGGCATCTGTTACATAAAATTTTGTCACCATCCCTACAATCCACATCCCACACATTGGAGGACCATTTCTGTGACTAATAATAAGTTTCATGCCTTGCAAAGACCATCATTGGATGCCTTGCCATGAGGAAAACATTCCTTATGTTAAAAATCCCTTGAGTAGACCATCAGAAACACATGTTTTTTGGGTTGGTGCTGGTAGACCGTTATGCCCTCACACGAATGAGGAAGATTAACACTGGGCCCCAGACCCATTGGCACTTTGTCCCAGTCAGCTACCCATGCCAAGCTGTTTTTCGATTTTTTTTTAAATACAAAGGCGGAGTTTCCATGCTAACAACTTCGTGAGTGAGTCAGCTTGGGTTGTTTTCCTTCATAACCACAAACACCCTCCTTTGGCCTCTTTTTTCCACCTTTTAGGGGAAACTCCCAAAGGATAAGGCCTCTCTTCCACCATTGTAGGAATCCCAACCTCCTCCTCTCCCTCTATAAATAAAGCTATCTCCCATTGATACACTAGTTGAACGACTGAATAGCTGAAGATAATTCCTGAACATTTTGTTGGTGAGATAGAGGAGAGAAGGAGACCTTTGTCAAGAGAGAGCTTAGGCTTGTGTCCTCGCTTCGTCCAAATTCCCCAACAATCCTTCAAGACGTGCTTCGACTGAACCCACTGAAGGAGGCTGCAACGTCAAGGCTCCAGTTGTAATCTCTTTCTTTCTATTTATATATACATGACTAATGTCTGGTTCCCATCTTGTGATAATATGGTTTATTTTGCGCAATACGTTTATTCTTCCTTGACTGATTAGCTAGTTATAAATGAAATCGTTGCCTTGTATGCTACTTTTGTCCTTTTATCTTTGTGCAGGAATCCGAGTACCATTTCTGAAGGACTGCAACCTGTCGAGACAGAGATCAAGAGGCCGCCACTGCTACAGCTGCGAAAATCATGTTGGACTACAGGTAGGACAATATATCACAACCTATTTCATTCGTTAACTAGGAACCTACACATTAGCTTGTTCCCTTGTTGGTAGACCCACTCTAGGGCTAGATTGATCGTCTCTATCCGTAGAGAGTATTTACCTACACAACAACTGTATTGATTCATACATTATTTATCGAGGTGGAAATGCCTTCCATTGGACATCACATAAGGAGTATCTATAAGGCTAAAACTCGAGGACACACCAGGGTTGTCGATAGAAACTATACTAACTTGAAGGCCAATTTTAGGGCTTCAACTTGACTTGTTGCTATGTTATCTTCGGTGAAGTTATAGAGGGACAAGCTACAATAGCCTAGCGCTTGTCAGAGAAATATGTTGTTGGTTTCATATGTGTAGGTATCTCATAAGGGAATTGGTAGCCTATTCTTATCCCTCTGGGCATAGGTTTGAATAGAGTGAGTAGTGGAAGAATTACAGTGTGATAAATTCATGAGGTTATCATTTGGATGGATAAACATTAGAGGAAATCTCAGCCTAAAACTGTCGATGAAATATTCATTTAATTTCCATTTCATAGTATGAAACTAATCAAAATGCTTTAAATTTAAAAGAGGTAGATGAAAATATTTTTGAGGTAAAATAAGAAAAAATACTTTTTTGAATTGTATTTTTGGCTTATCTCCTTACAAGTTTACTAAAATTTCAATTTTATACACTCATTGTATGCAGAATTAAATCCACATCCAACGAGTACCCATCATGCATACTTTTGAGAAGGCCCACCTTGATAAAAATTGCAGATACATTAAAAAAGTGTCTCAACACATTTTTTAACGTGTCTGTAATTTTTATCATTGTGGGTCTTCTCAAAAGTAAGCATAATGGGTACTCGTGGATGTGGAATTTAGTTTTGCATCCAATTAGTGTCAAAAATCGAAATTGTAGTAAACATATAAGGAGATAAGCCTAAAATACAATTAAAAAAAAAGTAGTTTTCTTGTTTTCCCTCCAAAATTCATAACTCTTATTTTATTATTTAACTATTATTTATTATTTTTCCTTAGGAGGCCACTTTCAGGCTCAAATTTTCTCTAATTTCTGACCTAAAAATTATTCATGAACCAATTGAAACACATGTTTATGGTGCATCTTCTAATAATCGCAAGTGTTTCTTTATCCTCTTCATCGAGACTGAATCGAGTAGCTCGAACAACATGGTTGAAGCACAATATTGGTGGTTGGTGCTCATGTTACTCAAATTAGACATAAGCTAAACTAGGTAATTATCTAGTCATGTAAATTTGATCTCTGTCAGCACTAAAAATGATGGAATTAACTTAGATCGAAATGTCAGCTAGTGAAGCACTACACCCGAGGAATGTTCAGGTTGGAATACATCTTCCTCACACTTGATTGCGAAAACGGTTACCAAAGATGCCATGACCTGTGTTTGGTTTTGGCAGCAAGCATAGTTTCGCCCCTGTATTACCCCTAGTTTAAGGGATAACTGAGATATATTGGATAAGATGTGATTTTATACTTACATGTTTTGCATGAAGGAAAAGGATTAGATATACTGACACGAACATACTAAGGGTAAGGTTTCAAATTTTAAGGTATTTATGAAAGAAAATAATACATTCAATAAGAATCAACAATAAATCTGAAGAAGGCAATAGATTCAAACGAATAAAAAAAACATTTTTATCTGTGCTTGGAACTATATCTTCAATGAATGGATCTCCTAGAATTCCAACTAGTGGGTAAACAAAATCAACTACCGTACCTCATGCTTGATCTTCCACCTTCTCTTACTCTATTGGCTGCGCTATTAGTTATTATGGTGAGGTAAGTTTCATAATCAATGAATGATCCCGAGACAGACACAGAGGGAAAGGCATAATCCAGGTGCATAGGAGGAGAGATTGTATTATAATAACCATAAGCAGAGAAGACATAGGCATTACCAATGGTATAAAAAGAAGTTACTGGCTCAATAGATCCCAGAAAAGTCGATACCTATCATTAGAAGGTAAGCTAGTCGGCAATATACTCAGAAAACACACTCATCCTCTACCACTATGATATCTGCCCATATGCCTAAGTTGATGAACTTTATGACATTGATTTTTTCTCAGTCCAAGTATCCTCAGAGAAAAAAAATTTAGCCACAGATATAGTTCCAGGTGAATATATATTTCTAGGTGAAGGTATAGTTCCAATTGTAAGAGTAAATAAATATAACACCCCTAGCCTTTAAAGTTTACCAAGTGAGATAATTTGACATAATTTCATATCAATATAGATAACATATAATTTTTTTTGACCCCATTCCTCCCACTGAGGTTGATCATGCAGAGGAAAAAATAAAGGCATCCTAACTAGAAGAGAAAAAAGTTGCATCTAAGCTTATTAATCCTTCTATTTATCCCATTGAACATGAAACAATAAATTATCTCACTAATTCATAGAGGTTTGCAAGAGTCAAGGGGCACCCCTTCCAACTCTTACTGGCAGAGTCAAAGGTAGCAACATTTCCAAAACCCGTAAGAATAAAGAAAATATCAAACCCGTGAATCCTTCAATTTCATCCATTGATCCAGCTTAATTTCTCTCATAAGCATAGGAAAATACTGAAGCAACACTAGAAGCACACTAATGAATTCAAGTTACAATTGAGCAAGTTTACTGTGTCTTAGATACACCTACAACGAGGCGAGTTCATCTATTCATTGAACCAGTTGAGGTTGACCCAGTTTACCCATGAGTAGAGGCTAGGGAGCCTATCCCACGAGGAAGTTGAATAAGTCCATTCATACATCCTATTGTAAGTGTAATGAAGGGTTGAGTACTCTAGCTAATGTTATCATGTGCTTGTTCTAGTGGTGTTGTAAATAATATCTAATTATTCATAGGAATAGTTTGATATTTTTTGGTTATAAGTTGACCATAGACACTAGGGTTTTGATATGAATATTGTGATGGTTAGAGTGTTATTCCTAGATGCCAAGAGAATGTAAAGGATTCAAGTTGATTAGTTCTGTAGACTATAAGTGAGAAGAAGGAGCATAGTGTATACTATAGGTTCTATTTCCTCAGGGGTGCTTTGACTAATAAAAGGTGGAGTGGAAGTCATGTTTAAGTTGAAGCTAAGGTGTTTTATTGTATATCAGTGTTTGTGGCTTATTATATAGATCTTATTTGATATTCATCTATCCAGTTACTCTAGTAGTTGTTGTAGTTGCTAGCTTTGTCTTTGTATTGTTCCTAAGCTATTCCTATTGTTTCTAAGTAATTATTATTGGTCCATTGAATTTTCTTGAGAAAACGTCTATCTACTGAGTAATAGATTCCTTGTGTTTTGATAATTATATTGGAGTCTATTCCTGATAGAAGCCTGGGATAGTATATTTCATAAATGGAAAAGTCTTGATTATTGAGGTCAATAGTGTTCATCAATGTCTTAGGTAGTGGGAGTGTATGGGTCAAACTACTAGTCTAACTCGTTGTTGAGGTTAGGTCTAAGGGTTAGGTAAGTGATATTTGGTTTCAAGACTATTATGTTAGGGATGATGGTTGATAGGTTAAGAAATATAATTTCTTAGTTTTTTCGTACCTCATCCCTTTCTATATTTTCTATTGTTCCTTGTGTATTAAGGTAGTAATAGATTGATTCTAGAGTTATGAGTTAACTAGTAAGAAGTAAGGAGTATCTTGCTTAGGTTGATTAATTTTCAAAGTCTAAGCATTCCTTCCTGAAGTTTCTATCATTTATCAATATGAAGAAAATCTATCTAATCCATCTATGTAGTAGAAATAAATGTAATACCTCAAAGCTATTTCCTAATCCATTAATTATAATACCTTACTAATACTCAATAGTTTTCTCTTCCTATACTAGTGACTAATTCCTTAAAGTAAGAAGCTTTAAGACTTTAAAGAGGGGTTTGGGTTTACTGAGTATTTCTATATAAGATATAAACCTACTATATAAGATAGAATCCATAATCAATATAAATTCCTTCAATACAAGATAAATACCCTACTAATATATAAAAGTCACTCTATAATACTAAATTCATATATCTATATATATAATATTATGAAGCTATACTTTATATAGGTAGCCAGTTAGTCCTATCCATAGGGTTTGTTGGGACAAATATTGGATGAAGTGGTGTTTTTTATAATACAATATCATTAATATGGGATGTGTAGGGGACCCTCTTAACTATCTATCATGGGTAGTGATTATCGTTGATTTGTATTGAGTGAAATTGATCTCTTTTTATAGCCATAGAGGAACTATGGTCCTTACCTATATCGCCTATTATCCCCTATTATTGCTTTACTATTATAACTGACTATGTAAATAAGGAGTGTGCCTTATAAACCTATGAAATTGATGTGATGTATCATGCTCAGATCTCCCTCTGAATCTGGTTCTGAGAATCTCTTCTCTCGTCTCCCTTCCCTTAAGGATAATAGGGGTGGAGCATCAAGTTGATTTCTTAATGGCTAGGGGTTTAGAGAAGAAATGAATAGAATGGGTAAGTTCACTCTAAGGATTGGAGACAGAAGTTGGTATGGGCAAGTCAGTGAAGCCAATGAGATAACTTGGGGTGAGGTCACTCTAATGATTGGAAGATGGCAGTAGGGAATGATAGGAAATGTAGTGATGACTGGCAGGAAGGAATGGACCGACACTGACACTGGCAAAGGAAATGAACAAATAGTACCAACACCTACACAAAAAATAATCAATAAGAAATTTTTCTCTTACTATATTTATAGGTAGTTTGAAGCGATGTGATCTTTCCTTGATATGTGACAAGGCTATGCAAGTAGATATAATAGAGTTATTTTACTGGCACACATTGTCAAGTTCAAGATGTCAAGGTAGTTCGAAGTGATATGGAGGTTAAGGAATATATCCACGCTTCATTACACCTGCCTGGTGATAGGTTTAGTAGTTTATGAATTCATAGCATGAGTGATTGGCCTTTAATTTCAGTTACTATGTATATGAAGGGTTCCATTTATTTGGTAGGAAAAATCACAATATTTGTTTCACGTTGTTACATAGCATTTTTTCACTGTCCCTACATTCCCATCTCGCCCATTAGAGCGCCATTTTTGTGATCAATAAGTAGTGTCATGCCTTGCAAATACCATCATTGCATCCCTTGCCATAGGGACAACATTCCTTCTGTTGGCCATTTCCTGTGAGACCACTAAAAGCACCTATTTTTTCCTTGGTGTGAGTAGCTAGTTACACTCTTGCGTCGAGCTATAAAATTAACACTGAGCCCGTGCCAATTGGCAGTTTGTCCCAGTTAAGCACCTGTGCCAAGATGTTTATGGAATTTTTTTAAAAAATAGAGGCTAAGGTTCTATTCCAACCACCTCGAGGATGAATCATTGGGAATGGTTGACCTAAAACAACCACGGACTCCCTCCTTTAGTTAGTAGTTTCCACCTCCCTTGGAACTCCCCTAAAGGATAGGACTCTCTCCCACCTCTGTCGGGATCCCAACCTCATCATATTCTCTATAAATATAGCCATATTCCATTGATGTGCTAGTTGAACAAATAGCTGAAAAAGTTAGCATAGAGAGAAGAAGCAATCATAGCTTCGGGAGAATAGTGCAGAGTGTGATTGTTTGTGTTTGTTGAGAAAATAGTGATATCTTGGACCTTTGTTCATGAGGGTGTGGTAAACGTGCTTGGATACAAACCTGCCGAAGGAGAGCCTCAACATCAAGGCTTGGTTGTAAACTCCGCTTGTCGTTATCATAATAAAATTCATCTAATGTTTATCTTCCACTCTTGTCTAAATTTATAATGAGATTTCTAGCATTCATTGATTAGTTAGATAGGTTTTAATTGTTTTATGTTTGTCGTGGTTTTATGCTTGTCATGGTGTCTTGACTATCTGTACAGTTAATCGAATGTTGGTAACAGCGTGTATCGAGCTTCAAAAGAGTGATACGTCAAGAAGCTTCAACGAAAGACAACAACATAGCATCAAGATAAGGTAGGTCGTCCTCCTTGCTCTGAATTTCATTTACAATCTAGGAAGGTAGATGTTAGTATGTTCCCGTAGTTGCTAGACCCACCGTAGGGCTAGAGGGGTCGCCTCTTTCTGCAGAGGGGATTTACCTAGACAATAAATTGGTGACTCCACTGGTGAGTTTCCTTTGAGTTTGTCACTCTTTGAGGTCTTAGTCATTCGACAGATTTAGTTGAATGACCATTTCCCTATTTGTTCCTATGTTTTTCATCAATTATAATATTTTAGTTTTTTCTTGAAGTGGTGAGTCTGGTCTTGGTTGGGAGAAATTCTTTGTTTTTTCCTGTTCAAGCATTGGCACTTTTATTTTTCTGACAGTAATGCCGATTGGCGCTAGTTGTTAGCTAGCAACCCGCACCAATTGGCCATTCTCACTAGTTTTCAGTGAGAAAGTCATGCTAGTTGGCACTAGTTTCACCCACAAAATTTGTGCCAATTTCAGGGTGTGTGAAAAATTGAGGTTTTATCCCTAATTCCTCCTCCAATGTGTCTTTCCCTTCTAGTATTTTTCTTTGTATGATTTTCATGTTCTCTTCTTTAATTTTTCACTTGTGAGCATAGATTATGTTTCTCATTTTTCAACTAAAAATTCTTATTTCTATGATTGTTTGATGTAAAATGGAATGAATGCCTTGCTTTGAGCTCATGC
This sequence comes from Pinus albicaulis, assembly GCA_034641835.2. Classification (NCBI taxonomy): domain Eukaryota; kingdom Viridiplantae; phylum Streptophyta; class Pinopsida; order Pinales; family Pinaceae; genus Pinus; species Pinus albicaulis. The sequence continues at coordinate 1,139,133,875 of CM076574.1, forward strand.
TTTGGAATTCCTTTTTGTGTTTGACCTCATATGTCTTCTAGCCTTTTGAGGAATTTCATTACAAAGTGTTAAAAACAACGATTGCATTCTTAGTGTTTGTTTGCATCCCTTTTGCATTCATCCTTCCATTAAGGAAATTTTCATTCATTTAGTTTTCGTATCAAAGTTTTCTTTTTGTTAAAATGCATTAGATCACATTGCATTGGAAAGTCTTTTTGAGATTTATCATTGAACTTAAATTACATTGTTTAATGATTGAAAGCTAAAAATCACATTGAGTGCATTCTCTTTCATTAAAAGCATGCATTAAGTAGATTATCATTTCATCGAAAAATGCATTGAGCGCATTCTTATTCTTTCAAACAAAAAAGGAAATTGTGTATATATTACAATTGCATAGTTTTCAAAAAAGAGGGTTTTGCATAGATTACATTGCATAATTCGCATCATTTAATGTTCTAGATCACTTTTGGATAGTGAAAGTCATCTAGCTTGGAAAATTTTCCATGGTTTTTGGTTGCATCATTGTTTGAAACACTTCCCTTAACTAGATAGCATTCATCGAATTGAAAGATTTATTTTCTCATATAGCTTCATATAGGAGATTTAGATGACAGCGGTAGGGCCTTGAAACCAAGACATAATTCAAAGATCAAATTTAAAGTTTATGAATTAGCCTAAGGAAGCATTGAAACCTAACGAAAGATTTTTAGTAGTCTAGGCTAGAGACATGTTCCGACGTCTTAAAACCTAGTAGCTATCATTCGCAATCTGCGATTAGATAGCGCCAGTATGGACTTCTGCTCCCCGTATCGTCGATTATATAAAGGGAGACCCATATAGGTTGCAATCCTTTATCCATAGGAAGTTAAGCATGCTGCCCTGTAACCATGATACATCGAACACAGCATTCGGGGAGACTACCTGCACATACGGAAAGTACTTCATCATTTCTCTTTCATTTGATCACCAAGGTGTATATGGAAGTCCACGGAAACTTGGTACACCCTCTTGCTTAAATTAATTTAGTAATCATTTTGGTCTTTTTGTTACTCTCTAAAAGTGAAAAGATCATTGAGTGCTTGTCCTTTCACGCTCATTTCAACCTGAAAGTGATAGAGTCCCCTTTTTCCTGTTTCTCAACTCTTAAAATATGAAATGACAGAGTTTTGTTTCAGTGTCTTAAAATATTAACTATCCACGAAATATTCTTGGTTAAAGTTATCTTCCTTAGAATTTTGTTTTACGGTTTTTTCCAATGGCAACATTTTTGGAGTTTACCAACCAAGGTGCTCCTTATATGGAAACATTGTCCCTGCCTAGATTAACTGTTGGGTTGCCTGTTTGGTTATTCTTGACCTCTGTGGTCTCGAGTATTCTGTCCACTGTACAGCCATCTCCTCCACCAAAATAGCATCATGTTGCTTCTAAGGTGGACCTCTCCCCTTCTTTTCCTATTTATTCATCCTCCTCTTCTACTTCACCTGAGTTTGGATTCTAGTAACGAGATGGCTAAGAAGAAGAAGAAGACAAAGAAGAAGAAGTAAAATAAGCAAGAGGCTAATGCTGCAGCTATTGCGTCTCAGACAACTTCCATTGATAAACCATCCAACCTTCCATGGAAATTCAAATTCCCTTGTATGTTGTGCAAAGGAGACCATCTTCTTTGAGACTACCCTGGCATTCCCAAGGTACTTGCAGCATGGTCCGATGGTCATCCATCGTTTCCTTTGGCTTTTGGAAGTCATATTGGTGACACATATTCGAATAGTACTAATAAGACTCGTAAGAAACAGGGTAAGATCACGAATCCCTGAAAGTTGTGTAGAGGGAATCATCCCATTCACCTTTTTCGGTACATGGATGAAGCCAAGAAAGTGTTGGACAACCCTACTATTTCTACACCCTGCCTTCTAGCTTGTTACAAGAATATTTTTCGAGTCCTCTGCTAGTTGATTCAATGACTAGTCAAGATTCATCCTTGTTTGATCCCATTCCCTTGGAAATTCAAATTCACGAATCCATTCCCAACCAACCATTGGTTGAGGAATTGGTCGACTTGATCCTGGATTTGGTTCATCAGGTATTTTTCGTCCACAGTGGATTCATCCCCCTTAGGTTCTTCTTGTTACTTCAGATTCCTCAGACTTGGAGAAATATTCTCCCGTTCATATAGTTCAAGAAGTTGCTCCTCCTGATCTCGTGATGGAGGTCCCGAAGGATGCTCTTCTTGCTCCCGTAACACTAGGGGATGACCATCTCAGTTCGATGGTACCCCCTCCAAGTAGTTTGGTCACTTCCTTCGATTGGAGTTGATTTTTAGGATAATACCTTCCTTCTTATGTGCCTTTTGATATCATGGTACATGCCTCCCATGTGGTTGTACCCAACACCATTATAGATGAAGGCACATCCGTTAATGTTTTGTCTTCAACTACTTGGCAAGATTTTGGTTCTCCACCACTTGTGCCTATTATGCAGAATCTATTGGAATTTAACAGAGGAACCGATCAACCATTAGGGATCCTTCTGAGGTTTCTTGTTACTTTCAGAGGGAAAACTATCTATATAGACATGATGGTTGTTCCGGGCCACTTAGATTTTAGTTTACTCCTGGGGCGTGACTATTATTATGTCATGGGATCACTTGACTCTTCCCTCTTTTGTGTGATTTGTTTCCCACACAAAGGTCAGATCGTGGCCATTGATCAGCTTTCATTCTTTGGCCTTGATGTGACATCTGGTCCACCATCATCCCTTCCGGGTCTTTATCCACCATTTTTATCTTCCCCGCTGCAGGTTAATTATATGAATACCTGTCCCATGCCTGCATTCAGTGATAGTGTCGTTGTGCATCATGTGCTTGGGGGCATTGGGTCCCGATTTTCGAGATGTTGTTCTCCCATCTGGTGCAGAAATTTTTGAATCCATGACCTCTTATTCGTCATGATGAAAGATCGTCAGAGCATAGTTTGTTTTCTTATGTCAAGATCCTTAAAAAATGAAACAAGCTTGTCGAAGCAGAGTTCATTTTTCTTATGTCAAGCTCCTTAAAAAATGAAACAAGGTGTCATGAGGATAGTTCTTTTAATGTGTAAACCTCATTAAAACAATGAAAAATGTTCCCGTTCAATTTGAGTCTTTACCATATCTCGTAAAATCCTAGTCGAGTCTTTCTCTTGATCTCGTAATTTGAACCATCACTACATCTGCCTTTCATATGGAATGAAGCTTGGGGGGCATGTACCTCGAATTGAGTCACCATGCTGGGGGCATTTTTACTTTTTCAAGCATAGTTTGTTTCCATTTCAAGCTTGTGTAAAAATGAAAATGGTTCCAAGCATAGTTTATCTTTGTTTCAAGCTTGTGTAAAAATGAAACCATTCCCATTTTACCTCTTGTGATTTCCATTTTATCAGCCTATTTTTACCAGATGAGCCTTGGTTTTCTCACTCCATCGTCACTATCTGCTTGGCCAATCATAGTGACCATTTCACTTGGTTGTTTCACTCATTCCTGAGGAACCGCTGTGATGAGTGGTATTGTTAGCCAGCCTCTTGACCTTTACTTGTTCTGAACAGTTCCACCATTACCGAAACTAGTAGCTACCCTTAATACCACTCATTCCTCTAGGAGGAGTCATCTTTCAACTCTTTTCTGACTCTCGAAAATTGAAAATATTTCCGAGACTCTTTTCGTTTTGAACTCGTTAAATGGCTGTGAAATGATATCTACCCCAGTATACGTTTAACCCTTTTCGGGCAGGGATGGATTATTTATGAAAAAAGGAATACCTTAGCCTATCGCAACTAAGAGGTTCTCTCAGACACAGTTTTCTACCTTTTCGGATCTGTGAGACTACCTATGAAAATGGACTGATGGAGTTTTATTTTCTACCTTCTTTTCAAACTCTCTAAACATGAAAAGATGTCGAGTTCTTCCTTTTTCAGACTCGTTAAATGCTTATGACATTGGAAATTGTCACCATGACGTTAATCGAGTTTCTCCTTCCTAGGGCTCGTAAAATGTACTAGGTTGGATTTGTTTGAAGGAAAAAATTATATGACAAGCATATGGTATCCTCTTCAAGCTTGTGTAAAAATAAAGAGGTAATCGCCAGAAATGGTGGGGGAAAATGGAAGTTTTTCATTAGTTGTGTTGGCAGTATGTCACTCTTGAAAATGACACTTATATGAAGTTCGTGTCAGGTTGGGATATCTTCATTTTGTCACTTTGCCTCCATGGGTTTGGGAAATCCATTTTCCTGTCATTCGATTTAAAATTTTGTCAACATAACCTCTCATCCTATTTGAGTCAAATGCTGCCAAATTCTAGAGTCGTGTCGCCGATATGTTCAAGAGAAAATCCTTTTTCATTTTGTACATTCTTGATCCTCTATTTTAGTATTGATTCACACTCATATTACATCCTCTATTTCGTGTCGATGGTGTGGGATTCATTATGACCCTCCTTCAACATATCACTTCCTGTCGACTTCAGCTCATTATTTGGGAAGTTGATCTAGAGACTCCTTTCTGGTACCTTAGAGCTTGCATGCCCTAATGGAAAGTTCTTCGCATTCAACGAAAGGTTCACATCATTAGCCTTCCATTGGGTGATTTCACGGGTGTTCGATTTCAGCTCACTATTCACATTCCATGGATTTTACTAGTAGTACCTTGAGCACCATTGACATTATTGGTGCTTTCTCTCGCACTTGTTAACGGTTCACATCATTGACTAGTAATCAAGTGATTTTCTAGCATGTTTGACTTCAACACATCTATTCACATGTTGGAATTTTTACTTTGATCGGGTGGTGTTGGAGTGTAAGACCCTGGGATTCAATCAAAAAAGTCCAGGGTACGAGGAGTTGTTAGGGTCCCGTGATTTGGCTGATTGGAAAACCAAATGACGATGTAACATCAAACCAAGCTTTGGAGCCCAAGGACCTAGCCTTCCTGCACTCAGAGAGGGCTCTCTCTATTAGATGTAAAAGATATCGGTGTGATTGCTTGTGGTGTTTTGATATTAGGCTAGTTATGAAGTATGTTTTTGGTTTTTTGTTTTTAAGTTTGTGAGGGATAAAACTGATCAAAGATATAAAATGGGTAACAAGAAGTTAGATCAACTGGGCTATGGGGTCAAAAAGGTCAAGGAAGCTATCAGATGATGATGTGAGGCTGCTGTAGGGCCGATTTGATTCAAGGTAGAAAGGATCTTTGGGCAAAATGGAGTAAATGGACATCAAGTTTGTGAGAGACGAGGGATTTCAAGTGTAACTAGTTGATAGCAAACATAAACATGTTATAGCAAGCCATTAATCATGCTAAATGTAACTATGAGCTAATTAATACATGGAAATCAAACATTCAAGCCATGCATAGAAGTATAAGACCCTCTAACTTTGGGAAATGGCTATCAGACTTTGGGGAAAACACATAAGACGGACTAACAACTCAAAATACTATGCCGGAACACCTAAACATAGTCTTTAAGTTATTGGGCACTTTGACAAACAAGCTTTCATAGTTTTAGGCAAAGGGCTAGATCGGGACTAGGCCTCCTTGGTTCAACAAGATGATAAGCTAATCAGTCAAAGAGATAGTTTCATGGACAGAACTATGGACAGTCATAGGTAAGCAGGGCACACCATACATCCTACTCAATATGCATAGAACTTATGAATATAACTAGCAACAATATCCTTAAGTTACTAAAGAGCAGTTAAGAATTCTTTAGTATTACTAAAGAAGAAGAAAACATAAAGCTATGAAGATTCAGGAATTTTGAGGTGCCTCCATGGGCATATCTCAAACTTAATCTCTACTGATCTATAGCAGCAAGAAGCACGTATCATGAATGAAAACTAGAAGACAAAAACAAAGCAAGAAACACTATACCATTCTACCATGTCATGGAATCCATCAACAATCCTTCATCATTCATCAAAAGCATCCAAGAGGCAGTCCAAAATCATAACACAAGTATGTTCTTCAAAGCTCATATGACCAATATATTACTTCTTCTCTCAATTTCAGCCTTGTTTTACAATGAAGCCTTGTGGAATAAATAGGCTCAAGTGAGGAAAACCTCATGGTGCAACTAGGTATCCCATTGGCCAAATCAAAATATCTAAACTTGTCCTTGAGGCTTTGCAAAGCCCAAGGCACAAAATATCCCATAAAATATCTAAAAAATGCTAAAAATGGGAATTATATTGACTTTACATCATTTTCCAAGTGTAAAAATAGCTAAACGCACATTTGGAAAAAGCAGATTTTTGAGGTTCAAAAATTGCAAAAATACTTCAAATTTATATCAGAAAAAGGTCCCCTGACTTGCTGGAGACAATTGGCAGCCTTCCCAATGTCGAAACAAGGCTCATGATAGCTCGTTGGAAATATTTATGTGTCTACTTTCCGGCGCAACTGAAATCACCTCAATCTGATGCCTGGAAGTCCTCCAAATCTGTACCTGTGTGTAAAAAGCCAGGAAATAGTAGACTGCTGATATGACGGGCAGAATGTGCAAAAAGTGAGCATTTTTTGCCGTTTTGAGGGGGCGAATGATCTCCAAATGCTCTAAAAATCACTGAGGACCTGCTCATATAATTATGGCATCAAATGGTATCATCCTCCTCACTTGAAAAAACCTCAAACTGAAATGGCGAAATAATGAGTTTTCGACCAAAAACTCAAAAAATGCTAAAAAACAAAAAGTTGTCGAAATGGACCCAAAATTGGCACGCATGACCCTCAAGGGTCCCTAGCAACATGCTTCGAAGCTGAGGCCAAAATATCAAGTGCTGATGTGCTTTTCTCTTCTTTCCGTGCCGGGCGCTTCCCCTTTGCTTTCTTCAATTTCTCTTGGGCTGCCTTTAGTTTGCGCCAGGCAAACTGATTCAACTTTTGAAAGTGATGTGTCCTCTTCCTTTACAGCTCTAGATCTCTATTTTCTCTTTCAAGCTTCATCTCCAAGTGTTTGTTGGCTCTTTCAAGCCATGCCTCTTTGTTTTCTTCAATTTCCTGCTCAAGGAGTGCAGTGAGAGGAAAGGCTTGGAGATGGGCTTGTTCTTCTTCTTTCTGCTTTTCCAAGGCTCTTTTAAGCCCTATGGTCCTAGGCCTCTTCCGCCTAGGCTGGTCTCTCTCTTCTTCCTCATCAAAATCACCAATGAGTTCTTCTATCCTTGCTTACGCCTTAGCTGCTTCATTTTTGTATTTGATTGCCCGTGCTTCATGAACAGCTGTGTGAACACTCATCTGTTTGTTTTGGGTTTCCAAGAAATAGTTGAAGTTCCTTGCCCGTTGAAGATCATTCTCCAATGTCTCAATTTTCCCCTATTTATGGATTAGGAGGTTTTCAAGAAGGTGGGCTTCATTATCGCTGTCATCACTCTGGATTGAAATGACAGCTGATGCTCCTTCATGTTCTTGACTTTTTCCAACCTTGCTTTTCCCTTTGAAAGCCAATCTTGCACTCTTCCTCCTTGGCATGATAATGGGAGACCTCTTGGGCAACTTTCTTTTGCTAGGGATAACTTTTGTCACTTTTGGAGTGGCAGCCTTAGACCCTTTCTTCCTTGCTGTGCTTAGCTTTGTTCTTTTGGGAGGAGGAGACACAACTGATTTACCCTTGACATCTTCTTGAAACTGCTGCTCTCCTTGAGGCTGCTGGATGTATTCTTCTTTCTGTTCACTTTGCTGCCCCTGTTCTCCAACATCAATTTGTTGTTCTGCTTCAATTCCTTGTTCAATTTGTGTTTCAACTTGCTGCCCTTTTTCACCAAAATCAAGCTGCTGATGTGCTTGGATTTCCTGCTCATTTTCTGGCTCAAGATATTGCTCAATTTCCTGCCCAAGCTGCTGTTCCTGTCCTTCAACAACAAGCTGCTGCTCTTCTTCTTGTACCTGTTGTTCATCATCTTCTGTTCGCTACTGGCCTTCACCACTGTCTTGCTGCTGTTCCTCATCTTCTGTTTGTTGTTGTTCATCCTCTTCTGTTTGCTGCTCTTCATCCCTTTCCTCTTGCTCATGACCTTTCTCTTCTTGTTGTTTACTCCCTTCTCCTTCTTCCTGTTGTCTTGAATGTTCAGTGGTAATTTTGAGCCTTTTAGGAGTAGGCCTGCTGGACAAAGGTATAGGGCAATGAATAGGCTGAGTGGGAGACACATGGACAGGAGGAATAGTAGAGAAATCTGGGTGACTGATGAATACATCCCATGCAACTTCTTTCTTCTCTAGCTGATGTAGGATGATAATTTTGATCAGAGAATGATGGAAAAGGGAAGGTATTTGCAGAGGTGGGGCCTTCTTCTAGACCGTGGATGCCATCTTCTCGATGCTCTTGAATAAAAAGTAAGGGAGATTTAGTTTCCTGGCTCTAGTGAAATGCATCAATAATCGGACATGGTAGGCATAAACTCGAGTAAACCTCCCTTCACAAGTAAAATACTTCATTATGACTTTCATAAGAGGAGCATAGCTGTCAAGAAGATAAGAAAAAGGAAAAATAGCAGTGAAAGTATCTCTATGCTCAGGCTTGATGAAAGGCTTGTAATCTTCTAAGTCAAGATGGGCCTGTTTGAACCATTTTTCGCCATGATATGGAATCTTGGTGGCCTTGGACACTGATCTTGGAGAAAACTTGAAATCAAGGCCAGCTACCTGTAAATTCTTGTTCTGGAACCTCAGGGCGCATAGGTGTGTCAATGGCGAGAAGCTTTTGACTTCCTGTATCTTCTGGCAGAAATCTAGACAACCTACTTCATGGAAGTTAAAAAGGATGGATGGATGAGCATTAACCTCCTCTGTAGAGATTGGCTCATATCTTTTATGTGGGCCACTTCTGTTGTCTTGCCCTGGAGGCATTTTGACCTAAATATGCTTTTGAAGAAACAAACTGCCTCACTGTGTGTAAACTGCCCTTTTGGAGTCAAACTGTGTCAATTCACTGTCTTGATAGAGAAACAATGTAATTTGGATGATTGCAACAAGTTTCCTTACAATACAAAAACCCCTGCTCTTTCAGAAAGTGGCATGTCCACCTTTAAAGTATCTGAACTTGCAGACTTTTTAATAAGATACCATGTAGTGAAAAGGAGACAGACTGCTAGGTAAATTTCCTATGTAAAGTGTCAAGAAATCACCTTGCTCTTGTGAAGTTTTGGAGATTAACAACACATTTTAATCTTTGTCCAAAGTAGTCTTTCCAATCATTACAAAACTGCCTTTCCTGTTGTGCCAATTTCCCAACAAATTTATGTCTTATGCAATCAATCCTTAGTGTAATCAGACAGTCACTGTCACAGTCTCAGTGAAAAACTATCCCTTCTGTGTTAAATAGGAGTCACTTTTGCCCTTTTGAAGCTTGGAAGGTATAGGATCTCTTGTCCTTTGATTAATAAAGGTGTAAACACACAGCTCCCAGTTCAACACAATTTATTTCCTGTAAGCGTAATAGCACATTCAACATATTACCACAATTTTACATCTAGGATTACCACACAACAAAAAACACTGTTTTTCCAGCTATGGTGACAAGGTTTGAAAGTTTTGTATGCTATGGTGTGAAAAATTTGTAGCATTTTCAACACATTGTTTTCTCTATAGGCATTTTAAGCAATATATCTATCACTCCAACATGGTTTCAAACAAGGGCATACACAGTCAAGCCAAAGAAAACACAGTGATGGCACTTTCTGGTGTTGGTGGTAATAGAACCCTGCTTTTTGATGTTTTTATGATATGGCAACCAACATTTATCATTCAAACTATATGAGAAACCTCTCACATGACAACTATCTTTCCTTTGTATCACTGTTCCTCATAATCATTTGACCTATACGCCTTCAAAGTGTCCTTGGCAAACTTCTGAATGTTTCAAATAATGCACATAACATAACAGTTTTGACCTTGTCTTATCCCTAATTTTGAGAGAAAATTTCAATGGTCACTCATACTAGTGCTTAATTCAACCCTTTGGTGTTTGCTTCTAACCTCATCACCACATCAATAGCTAGTTTTTTATAAACTTGAACCATAGTTTTTAAAACCTCTCACAGTACTTAGCAATTCTGAAACCAAGGGGGGGAACACGTAAAAATACCTTCAAACTTGATGGAAATCCTTTGTGGAGAGTTGGAGCAACTTTTTATGTGAACTGGAGGCACGCTGGAGGTTTTAAACTTGCGCGGCACTCTGCAGAGAAAGAACGTCGCGCAAAAATCTAACCGGGCAGCCTGTCGGGTCGTGGTCGGGCGCCGTGTACAGGCGCGTCATACACACGTACAGGCGCGTCGTGCGACAGTCTACCGCCCGTGAAAAATCGCTCCTCAGCGCGTCGCGCAATTTTCCAAGCGCGTCGTTCTTGTTAAACTACTGCAAAATTTTTCAAACTGCTCCGAACCTCTTTGTTTGAGCTTGAGGACATCAAAGAGTTTTCACTCGAGCTGGGGTGTCTAGGCAATGAATTTGCAATGATTTCTATCACATGGAATGCACGATATGGCCAACGGTCTTAATCCCCTTTTGAAATGTAAACAAAACGCAACCCTTGGTTTAGTATTTGGGAGGCTTTATTCAACATTTCTTTTGATAAGTCTTTTTGTTTTTTGGACCTAAGTTTAAAAAACTTTCTTTTGAACACACGGCGGATGTCTTTCAGAACCAACTGGTTTTCCTTTATTCGAAATGTGACAGTAGAGCACCTTGACTTGTTTTCTGCACAGAGAAAAAGGTCTGCCTTTTGGCATCTTTGACATATTTCATAGGGAAGGATTTCCCCTTTCACAGTGGTATGTTTACATAACTTTGACTAGGCTTCCAAGATCTGAAAGAAATATCATGGTCGTTGTGCACTACCTAGGACTTGTGAACTTATCTGTAATGCCATTTTTGCTGAGAAAGAAGCTGTAATGTCACCTGAATATCACCTTTTATAATCTGGTCTGTCTTTTTCCTTTGAAAAGAGGACACCTGTGTTTGAATGCTACTCCAGAGCTATGAAACTCATTTCCATAATATGTTGAAATATAGTCAATATCATTTGCCTGTGTCATGACTTTTCTTTTAACCCATAGCAGTGTTTGTGTTACTTGGGCTCCAGATTGCTATATTGGAAAGAAAATTTGATAAGGGACCGGCTAAACCTCTTTCCTAATCTGCTGAAGGTTATTTGATGAGCAGGTTTTGACAAAAGCTTTCTCTTATACATGATGACAGGCAAACCAGCTTTGACAAACATTACTGTTTTTACTTCTGTCTTCAAACAACACTTTGCTTCAGAAAACTCTAATCGATGTTTCACTTTTGCACATGGGTCTGAAGGGTGATTCTTGTCATTTTTTTCTCTCTGGTGACTATTTAACACAGCAACTCCAATTTTGAATGATACTCTGATGACCTTCACACCATCCTTTGCCACTTTGTTTATAACACTGTTGATGACATTTGTTATGTAACCTCACTTTAAATCTGTCAAGAAAATACTGAAGACCGCTTTGTTATTGGAAAGAGTAGGGTTTGTATTTTCAACTTGTTTTGACAGTTTCTATCTCCAAAAGCTTCTTCAACTTCTTCCCCACTGCAGGTATCAAGCATTTGCTGTACTTATTAGGATTTTCCATGGCCCTTTTTTCAATTACTTCTCTGCTCAAAACATTTTATATGATATCTCTATCCATTGAATAATGAAAACCCATTTTTGCCTTAAACTTTATAAAATACTGACAATCTATCAAAACAACTCTTTGTCTATTATGAACAATAGTTTCCATGGTGATGTATCTTGATGACAGAAACTAGATTATTTGTGCCAGTTGTTATAGCAATTTTGACAAGGCAACTGTTCATTGATGAAGCTGCTTTCCAGAAAGACATGCTTGATTGTAGATGCAGCTGTTAGGTGTTTTTGAGCTTTCTTCTTTGACTGTGGGTAGAAAACCAAAACAGGGGATGATGCATCAGAGTTTAGAAAGTGAAACAAGGATAGCTGTCCTTTTTGTTTCCTGTGAAGGGGGTTTTCACTGTCTCATTGCACTGCTCTTTGCTGAGGGGCAACTGAAATGTCACCATTTTCCTTGATCAACTTATGACAAGTATTTTGAAAGATAATATCTGTGATTAGGGAGGTTAGCACCCTTTGAAAAACAACCATCTTTTCTTCTACCTGTGTAATGACACGACTTGTCAATTTTTCTTCAATTTGGTCTTGTTGAAACAGCAGGTTGTTTATGATTAGAATTTTTTTCACTAATGATATGTCTCTCCAAGGTTTTAACAATTCATATGATTTGAAAACTTGAAATGACTTCCTTTACAACACCAAAACTCTGTTTTCCCTTTTCCTGCACACTTCAGATTCTAGCCCTGTTATGATCATCACTTATACTCAGAAAACCTAGAGTCACTATTTCACTGTTTAGTAAAAAGAAAACCTGGGCTTTTTCAATCCTTAAAGTCAATATTGGCCGGCGCCCTTTGCTTGTAGATGAAGGAGGCGCCCTAACCCTCTGCTTGTAAATGAAGGAGGTTCTTGGCCATGACAAATTACCAGTTTGCTGTGACAGTGGTGTCTTTCTCTTACTGTGATTTTCATGCTGAAAGGAAGCTGCAAGGTCTTGATGAGTAACTCTCTGTCTTTCAGATATATCTCAGGCTCATGTTTACATTGAGAAGCAACTGTTCTTCTAAATGTATATTCAAGAATTTTCTCCTGAGATGAAGTTATATTTCCTGTCTTTGTAGAATCCATAAAACACTGTGAAACACCTAATAATCAGCTTGAGACTGTGGTTTATGCAGTGCTGAGACCTAGGGGTGTGTAAGTGGCGCGACTTAGAGCTGTGATCAACTTGATTTGCAGAGTGGGAGGTCTGTCATGAATGGTCTGTGTCAGATGGAGGTTTTTTTGGCTTTTTGATGTTTGCCAAAGGTAAAATGCCTTAAAGAGCCACTTCCTAACTTAGGGGAGGCTTTTGAAATAGACTTGGATTTTTCCTTTTAGAGCTGATGGGCAAACCAGTAGGGCTAAAGTTAGAAAGGATAGTAATAATGGGTTTTAACTTTGACATGGGTGGACTGAAAAGTAAGAGGGAAAAAAAAAAAATTATGAGGGTTTTCTAGATGACAAATTGACATATGGAAATCAGCTTCTAGAAAACTCAGCTCAGGAAATAGTCATCACTAACATGTGAAAAATACTGATGACTAACAGGAGTGATGAGTCATTCATGATTATATACATGATTCTTTAAATGGATGGCTGCGACCATACCGTGGGTTCTCTTGTTTTGATCCTCTCCATATGGATGGTTGTGCCCATACCATGGATTTATTTAATATGATCCCTTTATTTGTGTGGCTACGTCGATGTCGATAATCCATGCACATGATCCTCTTCTTGATGTACAACTACACCTATACCATGGATTCATCTATTTTCAATAGAGGTTTCAATTATGTATATGTATCTATGCTTGATTTGCAGGTCTCCTGACATTAGTTTCTGGTTCCTTACACGTACTTGTAAAGCATTTCACCCCTCACTCATGTTCATACTTCATACTTTAGGGGGCATCTGTTACACAACATTTTTTCATTTTCCCTGCAATTCCCATCTCGCCCATTAGAGGGTCATTTCTGTGATCAATAAGTAGTGTCATGCCTTGCAAATACAATCATTGCATCCCTTTCCATGAGGAAAACATTCTTTCTGCTGGCCATTTCCTGAACAGACCACTAAAAACACATGTTTTTTCCTTGGCGCGAATATCTAGTTACACTCTCGTGTCGAGCTGGAAAATTAACACTGAGCCCATGCCAATTGGCACTCTTTCCTAGTTAAGCCCCCACGCCAATATTTTTATGGAATGTTTTTAAAAAATAGAGGTGAAGGTTCTATTCCAACCACCTCAAGGATGATTCATTGGGAGATGTTGAACTGAAACAACCATGGACTCCCTCCTTTAGTTAGTAGTTTCCACCTCCCTTGGAACTCTCCTAAAGGATAGGACCCTCTCCCACCTTTGTAGGGATCCCAGCCTCCTCCTCTGCTCTTTAAATATAGCCATATTCCATTGAAGTGCTAGTTGAACAGATAGCTGAAAAAGTTAGAATAGAGAGAAGAAGCAATCATAGCTTTGAGAGAATAGTGCAGAATGTGATTGTTTGTGTATGTTGAGAACATAGTCAGATCTTGGAGCTTTTTTCGTGAGGGTGTGGCAAATGTGCCTGGATATAGACCTGCCGAAGGAGAGCCTCAACATCAAGGCTTGGTTGTAAACTCCCCTTGTATTTATCATAATAAAATGCATCTGATGTTTATCTTCCACTCTTGTTTACATATATAATGAGATTTCTAGCATTCCTTGATCAGTTAGATAGGTTGTAATTTTTTTATTTATGTCATGGTTTTACGCTTCTCGTGGTGTCTTAACTATCTATACAGTTAATTGAATGTTGGTAACAGGGTGTATCGAGCTTGAAAAGAGCCACGGATTAAGAAGCTTCGATGGAAGATGACAACATAGCATCAGGATAAGTTAGGTCATCTTCCTTGCTCTGAATTTCATTTACAATCTAGGAAGGTAGATGTTAGTATGTTCCCGTAGTTTCTAGACCCACCCTAGGGCTAGAGGGATAGCCTTTGTCCGCAGAGGGGATTTACCTGGATAACACATGTGTTACGAAATTTCATGTGACGATGGAGAGTGCAAGATATCATTGCCGAAGGTTCTTCATCGTGTGAGGTGTGGTGAAGGTGTTATTTTTCATGCACTTACTTGGTAAATGACTCTATCTACGAATGTAAGCATTGGAATCTTTTATAATCCATAAATACAACTAGTAAATCCAACAATATAACTAGTATTTTGATCAATCCATAAATCTAGGCAAGGAAGACTCAAGTTATAAAGAGTAGGATGAGGTGAGTAGGTAGGCTTGACCAAAGGGATAGGAAGAATGGTGAAGACCAGCGGGAGAGGAATTTTGTTTTTATCGATTGGGACAACCTCAAAATCCTAAGCTAGTTATTTGGATCATAGTGGATCTACCTCCCCAAGGCAATAGGGTTATCCTAGAATTAGGAATATTTCACGGGGGGCAAGCACATAGGGAGGAAGGATTTTCAGGATTTATTAGGCTTTCACACTTCCCTTCTTTTTACATACGTCATTACAATGTGGAAAAGAAAGCATCTCCACACCTTGTTTTCCTCATACTTCAGGCAGGTGCACACACTATTTTAGTCATACGTACTTCTTAGGTCAGGATAGAAACACTTCTAACCTCAACTTCGCACCTTGCTTACCTAACTTGTGATTCTCGAAAGTTCTGGACCCACAACCTAGATTGCCACAACACCAATGTGACTAACTTGTTTGAAACTGGATAGGTTGGGGATTGGAATTATTTAAGATGGACATGTTAGACCTTACCTATTTTTGAACTGTATTTTTATTAGGTTATCGTATCTATTAGAGGAGAACTTGATAGGCCACGTTCACATTCTCTCTCTATCATTTGGATATGTCATCCTTTCACTATGTAATTTCCCAGTTTTGATTTCTCAGTTCAATGATCAATCAAGAATTCACAATGGCACCTTTCACTATATATTTTCCCATGAATTCATGGTATCCTCTAAGCTTTCTTCACTTTCCTATCCTTGAAAATGGATAGGCAAGGTTTTCACTCTCTATCATCTAGCTACCCCACCTTTAAGTACTAAAATTCCTAGTCATTTTCTAGGTGAAATGGTGGTCAATCTATCACTCATGACACGAACTTTCATTAGTGAATTTCCCTAATATCAAGGTGTGGTAGGTTGGATGGCTGGATAGAATGGATGGGATCAAAGGCTTGTATTACTTTACTAGCTAGCCTAGATTAGCTCGTCTTTGATCAACTGGTACTTCTTGAGTAACTGCATGGATCTTACGCAATTGGTACATTAGCTACATGCCCTTAATTTGATTGTTAATCTATCTCCCCTTACTTTTGCAGGTAGGTAGGAGCTTACCCGTTAGAAAAAGAGTAGGTCAATACTAGAACAATCGTGAATAAGAAGCGTAAGAGGAAAATAAGTATTTTATTTGTATGCAGAATTTTTGTTCAAGTCAAACCTTCAAAACTGCTCTATTGGAGGGGGATGGTTTGACGATTCCTATTGGCTCTTTCTTTGAAACCACTAAGAAGTTTGATCAAGTAAATGGGAAGGTAGAAGAATAGGGCTTAACCTTGCTCTATCCTTGGTTGAGTAACTGGTTCATCCCACCCTTTGCATCAGTGTAAAAGCAATAAATTACCTTCTTTCCTGTTCATTAATTGAATCGGAACAATATCCCAAACAACACTTTTCAAGTCAGTATACCTTCCCTGACCTGGAACTATAGTTTTTGGGGTTACATTTCTTGGATGGCTTACCTTTCTTTGGTTTGGAATTAATGACTCTGCCTGGGTTACCCTTGCCTGGATTAACTTTCCCTAGTTGGATGTCCTTTCCCTATTGAAAAATCCCAGCTGATCTTACTTGGGTCAGGTTTATATAACGAACCATGCTTGGGAAACATTTCGGGGGATTTCCCACCTGAAACTGGGGAAACAATTTCAAGGAATTTCCCAAACAAACTCCCTCGACCCAGTTGAACTTACTTGGGCTTACCTGAATGATCCTTCTTGGGGAGTTGCTTCAAGGGCTTTCCCAGCTGAACCTATATGGGGATACTTTTGAGGACTTTATCAGCTCAAGAAGCTCTACGAACCATTCATTGCTTAGCCTTCCATATGAAAAATTAATTAATTTTCCTCCCTAATCTACCTTCTCTTTGAAGGAACATACAACAAAAATAGAGAAAAAAATCAATGTGAAAAAAACATGTATACAAGAAGTACTTGCGAATGCATAATCGATGGTCATCAAAAAGCTAGAGATAGTCTGCATGGGGGGCCTAAATAGCCATTTTTGTATTGGCAATGGTATACAAGAGGGATAAGGTTGTATGAAGGGATATTTGATTGCAGAAGCATGTTCCATTTTCCTTAGAAGAGGGAATCTTATCACCTACTTTGAATTTGACCTCACCCTTACTAACTTTGTGCCATACCCCACACCTAGTGCCTTAATATCAAGGGAGAGACACTAACGAAGTAATTTTAGATATATAGGGTATTTATATATGTTCTTTCTAGAAAAGGTGGGGAGGTTTTGAAGGGTGGGTAGCTTTGGAAAAGGTGGATGTAGTGATCTGGAGATATGTAGAAATCTTGGTCATGATCCCCTTCCCTATCATACAAAAATAAAATATCATAATATTAAAATATCATAATTAAGATAATAGAGCTCCATGGAAGAATTTGAACCATCCTCCACCAAAATGTTACAACTTTAATGAAGTGGGGAATATGACATGAAACTACCTGCAACCTCATTAGCCTCACTATAGACACTACTAGAAGATATAATATAGAGGACTGCCAGGAGTTGATTGAGAAATGGGAGGTGCAATATATAAGGAAGCGCAGTGTAAACCTGGTGAATTTTGAGCCAAGGATTCTTGGTGGAAATATTTTGGGTCACATATATATAGGAATTAATATCATCACCAAGGAAGGAGCCAACACTAGTGCAGATGTGGTAGTTTTGGATCAGTGGACTATATGTAGTGCTTTGTATAAGTTGTAAGTGTTTTATGTATTTCATAAGAAACAATATCTACGAGATGCAGTGGAAGTGATGCTAGAAGTAATCTAATGAAATATGTCTCTGTTGTGGTGATGGAAAATCCATTGCCTATATTTTGATAACCGAGAGGATGCCTAAACTTGCCAGTGTAGTCTCTGGAGAAATTCCACGGAAAACTTCAAACATTCCTTTATATATTGGAAAATGCCCAGGTTGTTCCCAATATGAAGGGGGTATTGCACAATTGTTGGGATCATGTACAGAGACAATTTATTGACCCTGACACCACTTTCAAAGGAAAGAATGGTCAGGAAAACAATTCAAAATAAACAAACTAATTGGAGGTATGAGGTGTTCTAGATCTTGAACATTTTTCTAAATAAATATTGGTCATAGCAGTTGATCATAGTTGATAGCTGAGAATAGCCAGATATAATAATATTAATCATAGCCAATCATAGTCGATATCTGAACATAGCTAGATATAAGAAAACCAGTCATACTTGATTCGAAGACAGTCAGTGACAGAAGGTGGTAGTTATAAGTCGGTCCAGTGGCAAAGGGTCATTGTTAGTAGGTATCATTTCCATCCGATACTCTTTACACCATCTGAGATAATTCTATTTTTGTTACATGTTCTCATACACCAGTTGGAGGTGCAACCATTCACTTATTCAGGACATAATGAGAAAGGTTCAAAGAAACCAGTGTTACCTATCGATGTAAATGAGAGAAATAGCCCTTGAATGACAATTTTTATGAATTATATTTCACGCATTAAAGTCCAAATTTGTGCTTACCCACTTGTTTTTGGTTGATCTCTAATTCTTTCCCGAGTAAGGAAGGTTGCTAAAATTCATGGATATGACCCCACATTTCCTGGAATACCTGGATCGAAATTTGAAAAAGGAAATAAGTCGCTTACAAAATATTTCAAAAACCTAATAATTCATAGAGTGGAGCTGCTCTCTTGAGGTACACCCCCCACCTAATAGGTAATTAGGGTTTGATTATGAAAAAATTATATTTGGGGTTTATGATTGGAAATCTATTATCAGGCCATCAAACTGGATTTTATTCCCTTTAATCTATACCCTTTTCAAAGCTTCTCTCGAATAACCGATATTTCACCAATAATCGATGCCAATTAGCTAGCGTTGTCTTATTTTTATTCAAGACCCAATCCTCCCATTACACTTTCAGATCTTCAACACATTACACACTCTGGAATTAGTTATAAAGCCTCATATGCTTTCACGTCTTGGTACCAAATTATGTTCCAAGTAGGTTTAGACATCGGGAATCAATATAAGAGCAATACACTCCATTTGCTACTCAATTAAGGAAATAATGTGCATTTTCAATGCCTTATTTTCTTTTTTTGAAGAAATGGTCAAGGGAGAATCTACTCCAAGAGGATATCCTCTTGCATGTTTTGGAAACCAATATCTTACTTATGACCACCTATTTTAGAATTTTATAACCCAATTGGGGTACAATAACATATATAATGTGAACTTCAATATATTCTCATATTTGACTTTTTTAATTATGGCATACCTAGATTGAAAAAGGCACCGTCTTTTCTTACAACAGATTCAAAAACTAAACATTCTATGGTTTGACTTCATAAAAAAGCCCTTTTTTGAATTCATATTGGAAATCATCAGGGCGAAAAAGTGGATTTTATTCTATATGAACTATACAACATTTCAGAGAGGTTCTCTCTAGTATGATTATTTCTCCAATCCATTGATTCCAAGCCATACTTTTCCTTGCCTTCTTGACCTACAACCCACGTTGGTGAAGTTAGGCAGGGAAACAGACAGATTATGTAGACATTTGAGGTGCAAGAAGAAAGAAAGGTGTTTTCTTCTTGGCGGGAGCACTTGCCAAAGGAACAAGTGTCATATCTAAGGTGGATTGAGGAGAGGATCAAGGTTTACAATCACATTAAGGCTTATATATGTAAAAACATAAATCATCCCCAATGTGTGAAGGAGAGGTTGGAACGTGATCATCTTTGTCACATGTTTTCACATTATTAATGCAATAAGAAAGAAGTTGTGTAATTTAAGTCACCCATTTTATGAATCAATGATACTACCTGGATTAATTTCTTACCTTTAAAGGACTCACTGATTACCTTTTTTTACTGGTTACACTTAACCTAGCTATCTCACTCATACATCTTCAAAGCATACTACCTCTCATTCCTATACCCTCAGCCTTTGAAAATAGCCCGTGAAACATATGCCCTAGACCCTACAGCTATATGCCTACTTTGGTTGGACTAGTCCTAAAAACATCTAGACTGACTTTGGTGACATTTTACACACTTGCGAACATACAAATCAACCCTCATACATCTATCTCAATCATTTATATAACAAATAACGTAGGTAGAAACAAAAACCCTTGCGTTCTAACCCTTCCCTATGATAATCGTAGTTTGACATAAGTAGCCTTTTCATTACCAACATAGTATGTTCGCCATAGGAAGGTCCCATTAGGCTTGTTGTACCAGACATACCTACACACGGATTCAACTTTAACATACTCCATACCTATGACTTAGGGCATGAATGAGAAACATCATATAAACTGTTACACCTAGAAATAAAACTAAATCTTATATATATACAAGAAACTCGGGATAGCCCAAGTCAGGATAACTTCATTCTACACTTGGCCCTTGGCTATGGAAAAAGGCTAGGGTTTCGCTCATTTCATTTCCCTTATATTTCTCTTATATAAGGGGATCACCTTCCCCTTCTGATTTATGGTCACTTAATGGTCCATTTTAGGATGATGATCTCTTTCCTTTAACTCTTTACTACCACTATTGTTGGACCCACATCACGCCCCCGAATTAGGAGCAACAAGCACTGGGTTGGGAATGAATTCTACCGAACAAAGATAAGAAGGTATATTTTGATGCGACCGACTGAATGACGACCTTTTTATGAATGATACCACTAACGACACTCCCCTAGATGGGGAGTAACACCTTTTTTTGGAAATATTGTCATTGATGGTAAAGGAGCACAAAGGAGCAACACTAGAGCTATCATTAAGGGAAAGGAGTAGAGAAGAAGCAACAATAAGGAAAATAATCATATTAGGCAATAATGTAGTAAGAAAGCATAAAAGAGACGTAGATTAGCAACAGAGAGGCATGGAGCAGTAGTAGACCATCAACAAAGGAAAAGGAGTAATAAACAAATCGCAAATTCTGGATTCAGATAAGTAATACAGAATGATGGTTTGTATTCTGGATTGAAATAGTGATTAAGGCATGCAACAAGCATGATAATCCTAAGTCGGAGTAAATAACAAACAAAAGAATAAGCTTAGGAGAGATTAGCACTTTTAAAAACCAAATAAAGCTCAGGAAGGATAGTGGAGATGTAGAGTAGCGGTGGTCACAGAATGTAGAGAAATCGACTAAGGTAGAAAAGACTTAGAATAATTCCAAAGGAGGAATTGTACGGCGAGGATCAAATCGCAGAATTGAAGTTTTAATATTAAACGAAAGAGATTTGGACATGTGCCGGGTTGAGAATGAAATCGCACATTGAAAATCGGAAATTATAGTGTCTGTCTGTTAAGGATTGAAGACCAACTAGATTTGCAAGAAAGAAAAAGGTTCGCTAAATTAGGCATAGACCAATAGCGGAGATTGAATCGCACCAAGAGTGATTTAGAAAATTGAAACTTTTAGAGTTTAGCATTAAGGTGTCACATGGTAAGTTAAGTTGTTTGTGATGCGAAGTGGAGAAGGCATGTGTCGGCACTGTGAAATATCGCAGACCGCAAGGAATAAGGTTTAACCACTAAGTTAAATCATAAAGGTTGCGAAGTGTGATTGTCTGTGATTGGTGATTGTGTTGTGGGACCCTACAACCAAATTTAAGCGTGTATGGAGGGCCTTTTCTTTGTTAAATTGCATCATAGGAGGAAAAGGAGAGTACAACATAGAATCTAAGAAATGCGGAGTGCGAAGTGCGATTTGTGAAGTGAACGCAATGTGGCTCAGAGATGAATATTAATATATTTCAGGTCCAAGGTTTAATGTGTTTGCATTGTCTTTATGAATAAAACCATGCAAGCGGAGGTCAACTCAGGTTACAAAGGAAAGGCTTGAACGCATGAAAAAGGACCCAGAGCCCTTGTAGAATAGTGTTGTAGCAGTGAGTTAAAAGAAAATACTAAACGGGAGTAGACTCGGGTAAGACCCGACTCTAAGTGCAGAACAATGTCATGTAGATGTGGTTGTGAGTTAAAAAGGAAAGGTTGAACACAAGAGAGAAGACTCTGGGAAAGTGACCCGAAACTCATGCAGGGGTGTTGTGCGGCTGTAGAAATTTGATAACAAAGATTGAACGTGGGAAGAATGGGACTTAGGTAAGTAACCCGACACAAATCAAAGGAGCAGAGAAGAGCATAGGATGCTATAGGTAAGATATACAATAGGCAGAGGCAGTGTAAAACATAAAGGCATGGGTCAAGTCGGGCTAAGACAGTAATGTTGCGACATAGTTGGAAATATAATTACAGAAACATAAAATACAAAGGGAAAACAAGCAGAAGAGGACAAACACATAGAAAATATAATAATTTGAAAGGTTTGAGTGAAATATTTGATTGTAGCTATAAATGTATTAATTATTTTATATTGTTTTTGATGCAAAGGCAAGTATCCAAGGCAAAGAAAAACTCCAATTAATATTGAAACAAGTGTATATATTTTTGTAACATCCTGAATATGTTGAGTGAGGAAATGAGTGGCTGGAAGGCAAGATTCATGCCTGCTCACTTCATATTCCCATATAGAATGCAAAAAGCCATGAAGTTATCTCTATAAATGATGTTATTGTAATATGAATAAAAAATTTAGAGAGTAGAAGAATGAGAGAGAGCTTATAGAGCTACTGTGTAGATCCAAAGCTGATATGAAGTAGACTTGAAGGCTGAAAGGGTAGCATTGAAGAAGGAGAAAAATAGAGTGGATATCTAGGTCAATCAGCATATGATTTTATTGTAGTGTGAGGGAGTTGGTTCTTTCATATCAAGTTGTAGCTTGATAGGTGTCCGGTTGTAGCTGGTTGAGGTAGAAGCCTTATATGGGTTGTAGCCTACAGAAATATATGGGAGTTGGAGCTTCCTTGCAAGCTGTATCTTGCATAATTTGGGGTAGTAGCCTCATGTATGTTGGATCCTACATAAAATCACTTGTGAGAAGGATTTGGAGCTTGCCTTTGCATCAAAAAAATAATAAGATGTGGTTTTCTCCATTTATGGGTTTTCACTTATATCTAATATCTATGTGCTTGATGATTAAGTGTTAATGTGATGCTTTAATCTATTTAATTACTTGCTATCCACACATTATGTTTTTTTATCCATTATGTATTAAGATACTTATGAAATTAAGGTGTAAATGAGTTGAATGAAAAAATTTTAAATGTCCATGAATGTATTAAATTGATTCACCCCCCCCTCTCAGTTTAGCTAAGTGTTCATCAATTGGTATGAGAGCCATTTCCTTCTTTATCAGTTTAACAACTGGAAGGGGATCCTAGGTCCCCAAAATGGCTAGCCTAGACAGATGATCAACAAATAAAGCCCCATTGTTTACTGGCACAAACTATGTTTTCTGGAAAATAAGAATGAGGACATATTTAGTGTCTCTAGGAATAGAAGTTTGGGCTGTTGTGGAATAAAGATATGTGCCAAAGGGTATTGACACAGAGAAAGAAGCCAAATAAAATTTTATAGCTAATGAAAAAGCCATTAATGCACTCTTGAGCGTTTTTTGTGAGTCAAAATTTATCAAAGTAATGCACAGTGAGAATGCCAAATATATCTAGGATACATTAGAAAGTATCCATGAGGGAGATAAAAAGGTGAAGATGGCCAAACTGCTAGCTTATAGACTCCAGTTTGAAAATGTAAAAATGAATGGAGATGAATATGTAGCCAGTTTCTTCTTAAAGGTTGCGGAAGTTTTGAATGACATGAAATATCTAGGAGAAACCATTAAGGAATGTGTAATTGTAAAAAAGATACTGAGATATTTACCATTGAGGTTTAACCCTAAGGTTTCTGCCATAGAAGAAACAACAAACTGGGAGACATTGACCATGAACCAATTGCTTGGAAACTTGATGGCTTATGAGATGAGACTTCCAAAGGGGAAGTCAAATGTGAGGGAGGTGGCCTTTAAGGCAGATAAGTGCATGGAAGAGAAGGAAGGTACATGCTCCCGCTCTGATGAAGAAGAGGCCAAATTTTTCAGAAGATTGGAGAAAGGCACATGTAAGTATAAAGGTAAACCTCCATTTAAGTGCTTTAACTATGGAAGAGTGGGGCACTATGCATCTAAATTTCCTCATAAGAAAATAGAGAATCAGACAAGAGGGAAAGAGAAAACCAATTTTAGCAATAGGCCGAAAGGGAATATATCTAATAAAAGAAAAATATATGCCCAACAAGACAGCAGTGCATCTAAGAGCTCAGATTAATTCCCTAATGAAGAAGGAACAACATAATTCATTTTGATGGCCAAGGAAGAGCTTAAGGAAGATCTCCACGAATTTGAAGAAGATGGTGAGGTAGATCTTGAGGGGGATTTAATTAGTGCCCTAGAGGAAATATACAGAGTTAAACTTAAGAGTAAGAAACATAAAGAGATTCTTCTGAAAAATGCAAAGGCAGAACTAGATTCAGAAGATATTATTAAATTGAAGATTGAACTAGAAGAATCAAGGAAAATAGAGGATATTCTGAAAAGAGAAATAAAGGGGAAAAATCAGGAGCGAGAAAAATTGGAAGAAGAAGTGATAAGCCCGAGGAAGAAATTATAAAAGACCCAAATTGAATTAACTATGAATATATCTCAAATGAAAAGCTCTGGACATTTGGAAAAAATTCTAAATGCTTGAAGACCTTCTGATATAAAGGCTAGGATAGGCTATGAAGGAGAAACCAACAAATCTAAGGCAGAAGATAACAAGAGTATCATTTTTTTTAAAGTTGTAAATGATAATGAAGGAGAAAAAAGGGAATCCACAGAATTAGAATCCAACAATACCATGATATATAATGAAACAAACAAAAACAAGCAGCAACCTCAAGTGACAAAGAATGAAATGAATAAATAGTCAACTGAAAAAGGCTCATACGGTCATAAGGATGAATTGAACAAATTCATAATATTTCAAAGGAGGTTCCTTCCCCCTATGAGAAGCATCACTTGCTTTTCTTGCCACAAACCTAGACATATTGCGGCATACTATAACAAAAAGCAAATCCAATCCAACCAGCAAAATATGCAACAAACGAAAAGACTACCTCAAACAACTCTCTCTGCCAGAGACATATACTACTTCCATGGGTATTGTTTTTGTTGTAAAGGTTTCAGTCATAAATAATGATGATGGATTCACTCGTGTACACAATCTATTCATAAATACAATCAAATGTCTTAGCTGCCATAAAAATGGGCAAAAGTCTAACGAATGGCCTCTCAAAGACTAAGATCCATCTCCTCAGAAAGGTTATAGTGGAAACAACTAAATGCAATGGAAAAGGAAACTAAATATATGTGATCTGGTTCTAATTGCTCAAGGTCAGAACAATCAATGGTATGTGGACAGTGGGTGCTCAAAACATATGATTGGAGACCGAAGCAAGTTTGTAACTTTTGGTGAAAATAAATATGGGAATGTAACATTCGATAATGATACAACAGGGAAAATCAAGGTAAAATTCATAGTCAGCCTGAATAATGGAAGAGGATAGGCTCAAGATGTAATGTTTGTAGACAGGCTAAAAGCAAATCTGCTAAGTGTTAGTCAAATGTATGATAAAGGCTGTGAGGTCATTTTCAGAGCCCAAGATGGTGAAGTATGGTCAATAACCACAGGAAATACCTTGGTCAAAGGTGTTTGAATAGAGAGTAATGTTTATATAGTAGAAGAAGAGAGTGAAGCATGCCACATTAGAAAACTTCACGAATATTGGCTATGACATAGAATATTGGGACATCTAAATTTTGACCACGTCATAAAATTGAGCAAAAAGAAAGTTGCTAGAGATTTTCCTGCAATAAAGAAGCCACCAAATACCATATGTAGGTCTTGCCAACTAGGAAAACAAACTCGCACAACGTTGAAACCTAAAGACCAACTATCTACAAGTAAGCCTCTTCAGCTTGTACACATGGACCTATGTGGACCTTCAAGAACAAATGCATTAGGAGGAGAATCATATTTCGTGTTGATAATCGATGATTTTTCCAAATTAACATGGGTGGAATTTCTCAAATACAAATATGAAGCATTTGAGAAATTTAAGATATTCAAGGCACTGGCAGAAAATCAAACTGGATGTAAACTAAAATGCATCAGATTAGACAAAGGAGGTGAATTCACAGATGATTATTTTGCAGACCTGTGCAATGAATGTGGGATAAAGAAACAGTTTACAGTTGTAGGTACACCTCAATAGAGTGGAGTGGTAGAGAGACAAAACAGGTAAATACAAGAGATTTCCAGAGCAATGATGTAAGAAAGAAACATTCCCCAAACCTACTGGGCAGAAGCAGTACACATAGTTGTTCATATTTTCAACAGAGCTCATCTCAAACCAAATTGTGACAAGACTGCATATGAATTATGGCATGGGAAACCGACATCATTCAAGAACTTTAGAGTCTTTGACAGTAAATGTTTCATAAAGAATAATGCTAAAAATTTGGGGAAGTATGATGCAAGAGCTGAAGAAGGAATATTTTTGGGATATGCATCCAAGAGTAAGGGATATAGGTGCTACAGTAAAATAATGCATAAATTTATGGAAAGCTTGGATGTGAAATTCGACGAAGATATTCCAGAAAGAACCGGAAGCACAAACTATGCCAATCCTCTAGATCATCATGAAGATGTGAATCAAGAAAATGAAGAACATATTAAGAAAACAGAAGATACAAAAAATAAACTCAAAAGGACCCTTGAGACACACTCAGAAGAACCATCCTAAAGATCAAATCATTGGATACAAGAGTGCAGGAGTCCAAACTAGAAGACATCTAGTAGAACAAACCGAGGAAGTGTACCTATCCATGCTGTCAGAGATAGAACGGAAGAATTTCGTTGAAGCCATCAAAGAAAAAAAATGGGTAAATGCTATGAATGAATAATTATACCAAATTGAGAAGAACAAGACCTGGGAGTTAATGCCAAGACCTGCAGGGAAAGATTTCATTGGAACAAAGTGGATATTCAAGAATAATATGAATTAACAAGTTCAGGTAATCATAAATAAAGCTAGACTTGTATGCAAGGGATACTCTCAAATCGAAGGACTTGAATATGATGAAAAAATTTCCCCTGTAGCACGAATGGAAGCAATTAGAATGTTTTTTTCTTTTGCATGCTAACATGATTTCAAGGTATATTGAATGGATGTCAAGTCTGCCTTCCTGAATGGAGATCTAGAGGAATAAGTCTACATGGAACAAGCTAAAGGATTTTCCTTAGTAGATAAACAAGACTATGTGTGCATATTAAAGAAAGCCCTATATGGTCTCAAACAAGCACCACGTGCATGGTATTCTAGGCTAGAGAAGTACTTTCAAAAACAAGGTTTCAATAGGGGAGGAGTAGACAACAATCTGTATATAAAGGTTGATGAAAATGAAATCTTAATTGTGTTAGTATATGTATATGACATCATGTTTGGTAGCAACAAGGATGAGTTAGTAAAAGGATTTGCAGAAGAGATGAAGTCAGAATTTGAGATTTCTATGATTGGAAACCTTACCTTCTACCTAGGACTTCAAACTCTACAAAATAGCAAAGGTATATTCATTTCACAAGAAAAATACTTAAAAGACATGTTAAAAAGATTCCAAATGGAAGACTGCAAACCTGTGTCAACTCCCATGATCACTGGATGCAAGTTATGTGTTGATGATGGATCCGCAGATGTAGATCAAAGAATTTATAGATCTATTATAGGAAGTCTGCTATACCTAACTACCTCTAGAACAGACATTATGTTGGCAGTAGGACTTGTGACAGGATATGAAGTAACACCAAAACAAAATAACTTGATAGCAATCAAGAGGATATTTAGATACCTGCTAAGAATTGCACATTATGGCCTACGGTATCCAAAAGGCAAAGACTTCACATTGAAAACATATATAGATGCAGATTGGGCTAGCTGTGTGGATGATAGTAAAATCACAAGTGGAGGTGCATTTTATTTGGGAGAAATTATGGTGGTATGTTTAAGCAAGAAGCAAACATTTGTCTCTCTATCTATAGTAGAAGCGGAATACATAGAAGCAGTAGCTTGTTGCACACAAGTAATTTGGATGAAACAAACTCTCAAGTTATGAAAGTAAGCATCATTGAGCCTATGTCTGTCAAATGTGACAATACAATTGCATTAAGTATATAAAAAATCCAGTACTTCATTCGAAAACCAAGCACATCCCAATAAATTACCACTTCCTCAAAGAACAAGTAGCAAAGAAAATAGTAAAGATGGAGTATGTACCATGAAAGGAACAAACATCAGACATATTCACAAAACCTCTTGCTAGAGAACCATTCGAATATATAAGAGACAAACTAGGGGTAGTGTCTGCAGATGATACTCTCTAATATGATAAAAAAAAAATAAACCAAAACAAAACAAAAACAAAAAAAACAAATAAAATGATGATGATGGAAATACACCAGCAAAGGTTGGAATATAAGGAATAGAAACAGTGCAGTAGACAGGTAGTAGTTATTATCAGACAAGAAAACATCATTCCAAGGGGAGAACAACCCATAAACATTGTCACAGAAGAGTTAGAGCTATGGAGCTGGTAAAGATCTACAAAGGATCATTACATTGCATGTCTTTCTGCAAAGTGTTAATAATGAATCAAAATTTTGTTAATAAGGATGAATAAGAGAAATGGATATGATGATTATATCATTACATCATTCATCAATTGGTATTTGGAGCAAGAAGCCTACCTTTCAACAGAATACAAAGTGTTATTAGTAGAGAAATGGTATGGTACAGGTCCTCAAGATTGGACTGTTATGAAAGAAGTACATCAAAATTATAGCACATATCACCTCTATCAAGCAGTAAGGGACATAAGTATAAAACATTCTATGGTGACATACCCTCCATTCATGCAATCTCAATAATTTTCAAAGTGTTCTCCCAACAACTATTATACACCAGCCTACAGTAGAAAAGTATAAACTCAGAAGAAGAAGGCCTATACACAACTCAGAGGGAGGTAATGCAAGGATATAAACTACACTAAAAAATTTGCAACCCTTTTCCATTGATGTCAAAGCGAGGGGGGACAAGCAGAAGAAGAAAGGCTCTTCTGAAAAGCAAGCAGAGGAAGAAAGACACCTCTCAGAATGAAAAGGGGAGGAAGTCTTGGAGGAAGTATTGGAGTGTAGAAGAAAGTGTTGCCATCAATTCCAAAGGGGGAGACTGTTGGAAATATTGTCATTGATGGCAAAGGATAACAAATGAGTAGCACCAGAACTATCATTAAGGGAAAGGAGTAGAGAAGCAGCAACAATAAGGCAAAGAAGCAGATTAAGAAATAATTCAGTAAGAAAGCATAAAAGAGAGGCAAAGGAGCAGCATTAGACCATTAGAAAAGGCAAAGGAGTAAGAAAAAAATCATGAATTCTAGATTCAGAGAAGTATTACATAATGATTATCTATATTCTAGATTTAAATAATGAGTAAGGCATGCAGAAAGCATGATAATACCAATTCGGAGTGAATAACAAAAAAAATAACAAGCTCAAGAGAGATCAACGCTTTTAAAAACTAAATAAAGCTCAGGAAGGATAGCAGAGAAGCAAAGTAACGGTGGTCACAGAAAGCAGAGAAATCGACTAAGGAAGAAAAGACTTAGAAGAATTCCAGAGGAATCGGACAGCGAGGATCAAATCACAGAATTGAAGTTTGAATATTAAACGACAGAGATGTGGACATGTATTTGGCATAGAATGAAAACGCACATTGCAAATCAGCGTTTTTATGTGTTAAGGATCAAAGGCGAATAATATTTTCAAGCAGCAGACTCGTTAGATCAGGCACAGACCAACGACGGATACTAAATTGCACCAGGAGAGATTTTGCAAATCACAAATTTTAGAGTTTAGCATTAAGGCATCA
The DNA here is from genome assembly GCA_034641835.2 of Pinus albicaulis. Lineage (NCBI taxonomy): Eukaryota > Viridiplantae > Streptophyta > Pinopsida > Pinales > Pinaceae > Pinus > Pinus albicaulis. The sequence goes on from CM076574.1 coordinate 1,139,163,782, forward strand.
CATGGTAAGTTAAGTTTTTTGCGATGCGAAATGGAGAAGGCACATGTCGGCACTGTGCAATATCAAAAATTGCAAGGAATAAGGTGTAGCCACTAAGTTAAATCATAAAGGTTGTGAAGTGTAATCGCTTGTGATTGGTCACTGTGTTGTGGGACCCTACAACTAAAGTAAAGGGTGTATGCAGAGCCTTTACTTTGTTATATCACATCAGAGAAGGAAAATGAGAGTACGACGTAAAATCTAAGGAACACGAAGTGCAAAGTGCAATTTTTTAAGTGGATGCGATGCGGCTCAGAGGTGAATATTAATATATTTCAGGTCCAAGGTTTAATGTGTTTGCATTGGTTTAATGAAGAAAACCATGGATGTGAAGGTCGACTTGGGTTACAAAGGAAAGGCTTGAACGCACGAAAAAAAAATCGCAGCTTGTGCAGAACAGTGTTGTAGAAGTGAGTTAAAAGAAAATACTAAACGAGAGTAGACTTGGGTAAGACCCGACACTAAGTGTAGAACAATGTCATGCAGATGCGACTGTGAGTTAAAAAGGAAAGGTTGAATGCAAGAGAGAAGACTCTAGGCAAGTGAACCAACACTTGTGTAGAGGTGTTATGCAGAAGTGTCAGTTTGATAACAAATACTGAACGTGGGCAAAAGGAGACTCAGGTAAGTAACCCGACACAGAGCAAAGGAGCAGAGAAGAGCATATAATGTTGTAGGTAATATATGCAATAGGTAGAGGCAATGTAAAACACAAAGGCATGCGTCAAGTTGGGCTAAGATAGTGATGTTGCAGCATAATTGGAAATATAACTACAAAAACATAAAAGACAAAGGGAAAGCAAGAAGAAGAGGAGAAACACGCATCAAATCTAAGAAGCTAAAAGGCTTGAGTGAAATATTTGATTGTAACTATAAATGTATTAATTATTTTATATTGTTTGTGATGAAATGGAAAGTCTCCAAGGCAAAGTAAAACTCCAATTAATACTGACATGAGTGTTTATATTGTTGTAACATCCTGAATATGTTGAGTGAGGAAATGAGTGGGTGGAAGGCAAGAGTCATGCCTCTTCACTTCATATTCCCATATAGAATGCAAACAGCCATGAAGTGATCTCTATAAATTTATTGTAATATGCATATAGAGGTTAGAGAGTGGAAGAATGAGAGAGAGTAGATAAAGACAATGTGCAGATCTAGAGATGATATGAAGCAGACTTGAAGGCTGGAAGGGCAGAATTGAAGAAGGAGAAAAAAAGAGCTAATATCCAGCTAAATCAGCATATTATTTTATTGTAGTGTGAGGGATTTGGTGCTTCTATATCAATTTTTAGCTTGATATATGTCCAGTTGTAGCTGGTAGAGGTAGAAGCCTCCTGTGGATTGTAGCCTACAGAAAATGGGTGGGAGTTGGTGCTTCCTTACAAGTTGTAGCTTGGAGAATTTGGGGTAGTAGCCTCCTGTAGGTTAGAGCCTACAGAAAATCAGTTGTGAGAGGGAGTTGGAGCTTACCTTTGCATCACAACACTAATAAGATGTGGTTTTCTCCCTTTATCATTTTCCACTTATATATGTTATCTATGTGCTTGATGATTAAGTGTTGATGAGATGTTTTAATCTATTTAATTACTTGTTATCCACACATTATGTTTGTTGATCCATTATGTATTAAGTTTCTTATGAAATGAAGTTGTAAATTATTTGAATGAAATTTTTTTAAATTTCCATGATTATATTAAACTGATTCACCCCCCCCCTTAGTTTAACTAAGGTTTCATCACCTTTTACCTTCTTCCTACTGAACCTATTACTAAATTTTTACCCTGGAGATAAGCTTACACTAGACTTAAGGTTTGAGACCTTCTGCTTGGATAGAGAGATTTACAATCCTTATCACTATCAGTTTACCCTTAAGGAAGGAATGACCAACGGAGAAATCATAACCATGACATATCACTATAGCTATCCCCTTCAACCTAGTACCACATTAAGAAGTGTTCCCCTTGCAATCACCCCACTTCAACTAGACCAAATATTTGAACATTGAGCTTGATTGGACACCAGATTAGCTTGATTGGATTGATCAAAACCCCTATACCTGATACACTTGCATTCCACCACTCAACTTTTGTCACTATACATTAGATATTAAGCTTTTCCTAGTGCCCCTAAACCCCCTTTTTCTTATGAAAAATATTTGATGCGAAATAGTATTTCAGCTGCTTTGAACAAGATATCATTTGAGTACATCCGCAAAAAAAACATGCCCTTTCACTTTGAGCCATTAGTACCTAGGGGAAATAGTGTTCCTAGTTAGGTATAATCAGGTATGTATGGTCCAGTTAGGTGAGTCAGGATGAGACTAAGTTAGTATGGGTTAAACCTATGGACTAATATTTATTAATTGCTTATCCCCTTCCCATAAGGCCCTCCAGAGGGTCAAGAGAAATAAAAACCAGGGATATATGAAGCCATTTAGAAACTGTTGGATCATGAGTCAAGAAAAAACCTATGGTGAGCACAGTTGAACACCACGAACTCGTTTAAGGAAGTGGACCACGAAAAATTGAAAGAAAAAGAACGTGGACAACGATTTGACCACGACGAGTGCATGAGTGAGAAACAAGCAGGTGAATTAGAGTTAGCTTTATATATGTTGCATGGTTGTATCAAGGTAGGTACTTATATGGTGAGGGTATTATTAGGTACGAAAAGGTTAGGTGAGAAGTCAGGATGAGACTCAGAGGGAAAACTAGGATAAGGACATGCTTTCTTTTGTCACCTTCCCATGGTCTCCTCTAGAATCCTAACACTGTTAGCAATTAGCTTTCAACAGACCTCTTTAAGAATTTAAAGTGAAATGGTTTTGTTTGGTCAATTTAGTGTGTCCTAAATTGCTACATTTAATTTTTCAATCCGGGATTCGTAAGCTGACGAAGTGTGGCGTACTATATGTGCAAGATAACCTATTTCTTAACTTTTTGTCATTTTTGGTTTTCTAATGTGAGATGGAAATTCTAAAATAAAAACAAGTATGGTTATGATTGTTCAAGGAAATGATATCCTTTATAATGATTTACCAACTTGAAACTTCAAAAGGAATTTGAAACATACAATGACAAAACTTGAAAGGAAATGAAAATGTGCTGCTAAAATGAAAATGTGCTGCTAGTCTAATAAATCAAAACAGTGAACTATTGAGCATGAAAAACAAACTATTCTTGCTGCTGTCTAAACACAAAAGAAACTATGCCTAAATAAATCCAAAATTGCAACAAAGTAAATCTAAATCAAATTACATCAACTTATCTTCTGATCCCTCATCATTAGTCTAGCTATGATTTTCGGGGGTAACCATAAACAACTTGAGTAACCTGATATCTAACTTGCAGAAAATAAACTAATATCAAACTACACATTCATAATTCAATCCCTCAACATCAGTCCAGCTGTGGCTTTCGGAGGTAACTAAAGATGTCATGAGAAATTTAATATTTCTAACTTGCAGAAAGTAAATTAATATCAAACTACACATTCATAATTCAATCCCTCACCATCAGTCCAGCTGTGGCTTTCAGAGGTAACTGAAGATGTCATGAGGAATTTAATATATCTAATTTGTAGAAAGTAAACTAATATCAAACTATACATTCATACTTCAATCCCTCACCATCAGTCCAGCTGTGGCTTTCGGAGGTAACTGAAGATGTCATGAACAATTTGATATATCTAAATCTAACTACTGAAACAAATGAGCAAGACTGAAATAAACAAAGCAAGATCAAATTAAATGACGTAAAACTAAGAAAAGGTATAAAAGAACTGAATATAGATCAATACATCCCATGTCATTAGTCAAAAAGCTATGAAAATATTCGTGATGGCTATTTATAACCCTAGATAAAGATCATCGGGACGATGAATTAACATAGATATCAATAGAAAGATAGCTGCAACGTAAATGAAGTAACATTATAAAATGGCACATGACTATGCTGGCTACATACCATGAAAGATGCAATGTATAAACATGTGAATGAATTATGGCACAATGAGCTTAAAGAAATAAAACAAAAACTATAAAATAATGCACAAAACCTCAGCGTGTGCAGGGGCCCTCTACACCATCCTTGGCAACAGACTTCAAGTACGAATTACGCTTGGAAACAGAGTCTTCTTATATATTAAAATGCAGTCATCACAGAAAGGTGATATTACGGCACAGTGGCAACGTAATTACATTACAGAGCTATCTTAAAGCTAATGGAGACTAATAAAAAACTAACTCTTATGCGTATGCAAACGCATTATTTATAACTGAAGGTGATGTAACTAATTTCCTAAAGTTTATGCTGATACAAAACACGTAAACCATTACGTCCAAAGATCTAGGATCATTGCCGCGTTGAGGAGTAAATTTATGAGAAGTGGATGCTTGAATTCGGCTTATGGAGCCATGTACAAGTGTTGATTTGTCTCCCGCAACTCAGAAACGGCCATAGAAATCTCCACGTGACGAGAAACAGAGTCATGTCACCGTGGGACTCTACGGTTGACTTCCACTTGGCCACCTTTGACCGCAGCCTCTTGAGATGAATTTGCCCGAGCCAATAGGACATGATCCATGTCCACATCATTTCTGACTTGTCCATGTGGCTCGTTTTACCTGAAGACACCTGTAACATAGAGTTTCACAAAATGGCTGCGGAAAGTTGCAGCAGCTGCGGAAAGTGGCAAGATTCCGCAGCTAAATGAGCAAAATCTAACTCAAATAACAGACACAAAAATATAGTTAAAAACCATCTTAGATGCTCTTTTGCAATTAATATACAATTATATTGACAAATGGGAAGGTTCAGGTGAATGAAAAAGGTATAGAAAGGTGTATGGAAAAGATGCAGATTTGAGACTCAACATACCCCCACTGTGAAGGTGTTGCATGTCCTCATGCAACCAAAATTTTGATAATCCTTCTTCAGTTCATATGCCTTGACACTTCAACCAGTACATCCAATCCTCTCCTCTTCTTCCTTGGTGCTGCTAACATCCCGGGCTTCTTCATTAAGCATCTGAATTTGATATTAACCAGTGCTCTGCTTAACTTCTGGAATTTATTTTTCAATTTCCTGTTCTTCTTCTGCCATATTCCCAGATGTAGCATGGTATTATCATGAATGATTTTGTCCAATTTTCTTTGTTCCTTCAATGTCTCATTTTCATTTTTAATGTGTTTATTTAAAAGCTCTAGCTCAAAGACTTCTTGTTTCAGTGATTGTACTAAATCATCCTGTACTGTGTGAGGCTGAATGGACGAAGTACTGGGACCTGTAGCTGCTTTTTCTAAAGATTCTATATAATCATATACTTCTTGCTGCTTGGGTTCTATATCAGGTGTCATTTTTATTGGGTTGTCCCCAAAATGCCATGAAGGAGAGTTATCTTCAAAATCTGGCTGAGAAGGGCTCACATCAACATCTTGCTGAGAATGGGATGGACTATGTTCAATGTCTGACTGAGAATGAAATGAACCAGGTTCACTAACTGATTGAGAGTGAGATGGACTATGGTCAGCTGGGGATTGTTCAGATGTTTCTTCTCCCAAATCAATGAAATGGGGTCCTTTCATTTGCGTTTTCCTCAATTTCCCCTTAAGTCTGGAACTTCTTCTCACACGCTGTGGACCACTATCTTTTTTCTTTTGTTTCCCTTTCTCTTTCTTTTTGGCTATAGATAACTGTTCTTGAAGATGAACCAATCTCTCAGATAACACTTGATGATCTTCTTCTTCGGAAGAAGGGGTTTGATATATAGCCTCAATACTTTTTCTCTCTTTTGGTGTTATTGACTTCTTACCCTTAGTTTCTTTCTTCTTCCTCTTTGACAGTCTCTCTTCCCTATCAGTTCTTTCAATTGTAGTAGTAGGAGTATTTTGAATTTCATCATTTGTTCTCTTTCTCCTACTCCTTCTTGATGTGTTACCTTCAGGAATTTCTTGAGTAGGAGTACTTTGAGTTTCATCATTTCTTCTTTTTCTCCTACTCCTTCTTGATGTGCTACCTTGAGGAATTTCCTGAGGTTCCTCAAAGAAATTTCTAATCAAAAATTGTTCCCATGTGTCTTTCTTCTCCTTTAACTCTTTTTCAATCAAAATTTTTATAAGACCGTGGTGATATAGATGTGGTTCTACATCCCCTAAATGCTTCTGAACAGTCACAGACATTTTCTTCAAACTATTTAATAGAAAATATGGGAGATTGAGAGTTTGATTATCTAGAAAATTCATCAGCAACCTGGTATGGTACATATACATGGACCCAAAACGGCCTTCACAGGTAATGAATTTTTGAACAACTAGCAGGAAAGTAGCCCATTCCTCTTTCAATGCATGAACATGAATTCCTCTTTTAAAAATAGTTATGTCCATACCTTGGTTTCGTAAGATTATTCTCCAGGCTTCATCACTAATGCTTTTATTCTTAAACCAACGCTCACCCCTTTGAGGAAGTTCCGTGGCAGTTGCTATAGATGTCTCGTTCACCGCAAACTTAAGGTCTCCAATGTCTACTTCCAGGCCATTGAACGACCTTGCAAATGCTTTTGTCACTTCTTTATGATAGCCTCTAAACTTTTGGATAAACCGCAGCCACATTGCTTTCTTCAATATATCCCTTACTTGCGGATATCCCTCCATGAATTTAGGTCCTTCTAGTTCTGCTGTTAGCAATTTACCCATCCTTCTTTCTGCTCTTCAAAAATTTGCCTGCGTGAGGGTTCAATGGAAATAGAACGGCTGAATGCACAGAAATGAGCACAATGACTGTAGGTAGATATCAGAGAGTGGGTATACAGGTTGTAGCGTAACAGAGAATGAAATGGAGTGAAATGGAACAGAGAGGGGTTTCATGAGCATGACAGAGATACGACTGTGAGATTAACAGAACAATGGAAGGAGTATAACACATCCGGCAGTGTTTTGAAATTTGGTGGCTGAAAAATAAATGTGAGCACGTTTAAACAATGGCTATGGATTTATGTGGCTGTAAGAGGCCGTGGTCAAATCAACTACGCCTCATTGCCACCGGTGGAATATCAGAGTATGAGTGAAGATCGGGAGTTTAATTATGGGACCGTTTGAGAATGAATGCGAGAAGATCATATGGAGATCGTGAAAGGGTTACGGAATTTTTCAATATAATCATTGCACATAATGGACGGAGCTTATGGTTTAGAAATATATAAAAATGTGTTTTAAATGCCATTTGAAATGAATTTTAACTCATACCTTGGAATCTTTGCCTTTTTCCTTGGTCTTCAATTAGTTGCTCTTCATTGGTATCTTGAATGCTCCATGTCTTCATTTTTGGTCCTCATACCTGCATTTTATTTCATGATTATGGAAATAACATCTGGCTGTACATTCTTTGGAAAACAGAGTGGTAGCTGCGGAATCTGCTTCTGGCTGTGAAAACTAGAGTCAGCTGTGGAAATAGATGCCAGCTGCGGAAACTGACACAACTATTATTTGGATGAATGAACATGAACGGATGAAAAATGACTAGATGGAAATGGTCATGAAAAATAATTTTATTGGTGAAAATGGAATGAAATAGATAAAATGAAGTGGAATGGAGTGAAATGAAGTGAAATGAAGTGGAATGGAATGGAGTGGGTGGTCACAAAACTTGTGAAATGAAAGAGAGATTTTTTTTGGAAAATATAGAGTGTCAGGTGTTCCTGATTTTCACCCTATATTTTCTGTATAAGACTGCCAATCAATGATTGGTTTTCAGGCTTATACCAAATTTTTTTTTTTTTTTTTAACTGAAAAGAACAAAAGCTAGGCTGGTGGAGAAGAAGAATTCTTCTGTACCAGCCTGATTGCAGAACTTTCTTGAAAATTTTTGACAAAATCCTCTTTTGAGAGTGGCTTATGATAAACTTTCAATCTATGGCCATTCACAATAAGAGGAGTTTGAAACTCATCAATGGTCTTGATTCTTACCGCTCCATTGCTAAAGATCTTGTCAATCTCATATGGCCCAAGCCAATGAGTCTGAAATTTTCCTTGAAAATCTTTAAACTTGGAATCAAATAACAATGCCCAATCTCCTTCTTGAAACTTCTTCTCTTTGATGTGCTTGTCATGCCATTTAGCTCTTTGATATTGAACTAGATCAGTTCTTAAAATTTCCTCTTGTCTGATCTCATCTAGCTCATTCAACTGCTCCATTCTATGCTTTTGGGCTTCTGATAAGTCCATCCCCAACTGAACTGCTATCTTGAAGGTCTTGACTTGGAACTCAATGGGGAGAAAGACTTCTTTCCCATAAACAAGTTCATAGGGAGAATGTCCTGTTGTATTCCTCCATGTAGTTCTATAGGCCCACAAGGCTTCTGGAAGCCTTTCTGCCCAATCTCTTCTATGTAGATGAACAGTTTTGGTGATGATACTTTCAAGAACTTTGTTTGTGGACTCCACTTGACCATTTTCTTGTGGATGGTAAGGAGTAGATCTTCTGTGCTCGATTTTGTATTCTTCCATCAACTTCTCCACCAAATTGGATGTGAATTGGCTCCCCTGATCTGTCACAATTTCTCTTGGAACACCAAAGCGAGTAAAAATATCCTCATAAAAAAAATGAACAACTGAATTTTCAGTAGCAGATACTAATGCTTTGGCTTCTACCCATTTAGTAACATAATCAGTACAAACCAATATATACTTCTTTTGCTTAGATGGTGGATTAATAGGTCCAATGAAATCTAAAGCCCATTTTTCAAAGGGTTCAATGAGTACCTGTGGTTGCAGTGGCATATCATTTGAAACGGTAGGTTTCCCTACTCTTTCGCAGCTGTCACACCTTTTGACATATTGTTTTGCATCTTTGAAGAGGGAAGGCCAATAATATCCTAAAGAGAGGATTTTATAGGTCGTCCTTTTGTTTTCAAAGTGTCCGCTGCATGGTTCATCATGACATTCCTTAAGAATATCAGGCATTTCATCTTCCCTGACACATCTTCTGATCACAAGATCTGGCCCTGTTTTAAACAATTCGTTAGAAATCCATGAATATTTTGAACTCTCCTGAATAATTTTTCGTTTTTCACTTGGAAATAAATGTGAAGGTAGTTTCCCTGTAATCAAATAGTTAGCAATATCTGCATACCAAGGGGTCTTAATAGTTACTGCAAACAAGTATTCATCAGGAAATTTATCTTCTACAGGAGAATCTTCTTTAGTATTCTGAATCCTAGACAAGAAATCAGCTACTGTATTCTGTTTTCCTGGTCTATCCAACACGGTAATATTGAATTCTTGCAAAAGTAAAAGCCATCTTGTCACTCTGCCATTAGTAACAGGTTTGTTCATTAAATATCTAATTGCAGAATGGTCAGTATGAATAAAAGTTTCATAGCCTATTATGTAATGTCTAAACTTATTAATTGCATGAACAACAACTAAAAACTCTTTTTCAGTCACAGTATAGTTCAACTCTATGGGAGTAAAATTTTTACTGGTATAATAAATGGCATAAGGAACTAAATCTTTTTGACCCAACACAGCTCCTAGAGCTGTATCTGAAGCATCCGTAGAAATATGGAAAGGGAGTTTCCAATTTGGTCCTCTCAAGATAGGTGCTTCAGATATTCTTGTTTTCAAAGTTTCAAAGGTTGATTGACAATCAGGATCCCATTTAAATTCACAGTCTTTTGTAAGAAATTTGAAGAGTGGAGATGCTATTTTAGTGAGGTTTTCTATAAATCCTCTATAGTAACCAGTAAATCCCAGAAAACTTCTAACATCTCTTTGACAATTTGGAATAGGTAACCTGGAGATGACTTAAACTTTTGATCTATCAACCTTAATCCCATCTCCTGAAACATGTTGCCCCAAAACAATCCCTTCAGTAAAAATCATAAAGCATTTTTCATGGCATAATGAAAGGTTTGTTTCTTTACATCTTATAAGAACTTTTTCCAAATTTTCTAATGCCTCTTCAAATGAAGTACCATAAACTGTAAAATCATCCATATAAACCTCTACACAATCATGGATTAGATCAGAAAAAATTCCTAGTACTGCTCTTTGGAATGTTGCTGGTGCATTACATAACCCAAAAGGAAGCACTCGGTAGGAAAAAGTTCCCCATGGACAAGTAAGTGTGGTCTTATCTTGATCTTCAGGTGCTACCTGAATTTGATTATAGCCACTAAAACCATCCAAAAATGAAAAGTACTTTTTACCTGCTAATGTATCTAATACTTGATCGATAAAAGGAAAAGGAAAGTGATCCTTCAAAGTTGCTTTGTTCAATTCCCTGTAATCAATGCATACCCTCCATTTACCATTCTTTTTAGGTACTATAACCAAAGGAGAAACCCATCGGCTATCCGAAATTGGATAAATGAAGTTTACATTGAGAAGTTTTTGGAGCTCTTCTTTCACTATCTCCCTAAGATTTGGATTCATCCTTCTTTGAGGTTGTCTAATTGGTCTACTGTTTTCCTCAATATAGATATGATGGATGCAAGTCTTAGGATCAATACCTTTCATGTCAGTATACTCCCATGCAAATGCGGTAGAATGTTTTTGCAAGATTTTGGTTAGTTCTTCTTGTTGTGACTTTTCCAAATGTTTGTTGATATTCAATGTTTTTCCTGGAAAAATCTCAATGGTAGAACTACCAAACTCTTCCATAGAGTAAAGAGACATTTGTCTTGATAATAAATATTCTATGTCAGATTCCAACTGAAATTGTGTGGGGTCATATTCTGAAGATGTCTCAAAATTTTCTAATGTGTTCAGAATTTGACTATCCTCACTGATTTCAGAAATGGTAAAGACAGGTTGTATAGTGTCCTCATCATCAAACCATTCATTTTCTCCTACTTCTGTGATTGCTTTTGCTGGAGGATACAAATTGAATCTCTTTGTCGAATTACCATTAGAAATATACATATCCCCAGATCTACAACTAATAAAAGCATCAGTTGTGGCTAGCCAACATCTTCCTAAGAAGTGGGTCTCCTCTTAGATTACTCTTGGGAGTCAAAATCATAAAATCTACCGGATATTCCCAAGAATCTAAGGAGACTGAAATATCTTCTAATACACCATCTGGTTTAATAATTGATCAATCTGCAAGTTGCAGTAGAGTAGGTGTAAAAAGAAGGTTAGGAAGTTTTAGCTGGTCCATAGTCTGTCTACTCATAATGTTGATAACATCCCCTAAGTCAATCAATGTGTTTGGAATTTCTATCCCATTTATATGTGTCTTGACAATTGGACTTCCTGGATCTACATACTTCTGCATGGTAATTTTTCCCATCATGATATCTGCAATTTTTCCTACCAGGTGGATTCTTCTTGTGTCTTTTAGTTTCCTTCCTGGTCTTTTGAAACTTAACTCCTTTATTGTTTTTGCTAGAATAGGAATCTCTCGAATGGCTTGTAGCAAGGGAATCTTGATACAAACATTCTTCAATTCATCTAGAAAATCATAGTTAGGCGACAAGATTTGTTTTTCCACCCCCTTGTCAATTTGTAGTCTTTCAGGAAAAGGAGGTGTAGATGAAGATGCAGGTTGCTCAACTATAGGAGTTGTGGGTGTTAACTTTTCTTTTTCTTTTTGAATGTTTGAATTTTGAAGAGATGCTTCCTCAGAACCCTCATTTACTTTAAGAGAGTCCTCCTCAGAGGTACCTTGCTCTTGAATATCTATAGAAGGTTTTTCTAAAACTCTACCAGATCTGAGTTGTACATCATTGAGAGGAACAATCATATAGGTAGGAAATTGTTGTCCTTCTACCATGTAAGTATTCTGAGGATTTTTATTGTTAGGATTTGGCAATGGCTGAGCTGGAAGTTGATTTGTGTTTTGTTGGTATGGGAGCATGAGTTGAGGATTTGGATTTTGTTGAGAAGGTTGTTGTTGTGGAAATGGCAATGAAAGTTGTGGATTTGGGTTTGGAAGTTTTGGAGCTTGTTGATTTTGAAAAGATGGAGGATATTGATAAAATTGAGCAAATCTCCCATAAGGATTTTGCATCCCTTGTACCCATGGCTGATATGAATTTTGATGTTGGAGCCAAGGTTGTTGCCAAGGATTCCAATTTGGTGGGGTTTGAAGATTCATAGGGTTGTTAAACCCTTGAGTTTGTTGTCCCTGCCAAGGTCTTCTTGCAACAAAACAGAGAGATTCTACTGAATTTGGGTCTTCTTGAAAAATAACTTTGAGTCCAGGAATTGAAGGACAATCCTTGATCTCATGATTCTCTGAGCAAATCATACATGTTTCTACAACTTTTGCATCCAAGGGACATTCCCTTAAAGCATGTTTCTTCCTACATTTCGGACAAAAGATGGCTAGAGCATCAGTTTCTGTTTTCTGCTTGTTTTGGATTTTAAGGGTGTCTAGTTGTTCACTAAGGCTCCCTAAGATATCAATTTTGAATTCATCAAGCATGTTACCAATCTCTGCCCTACTTACTGATCCAGTTGCAGATTTGTTAGCCCTAATAAGAGAAGGATCCTTAGGCCCTTTTCCTGTTTTAGATTTTCCTCTTGAGAGATGGACACATAGTTCTGTTATGTCACGAAGTGGAAGTTGAGAAATGTCTCCTTTCCCCATCATATTTAAAATATCTATCCATTCATCTCTAATGGCTTTTAATATGAGGGCTTTCAAGGTTTCATCATCTAAGTTGCTCATCTTTGCTCTTTTCAATTTGTATTGAAATCTTTCAAGTAAGTCTTCCAAATTTTCATCTTCTTTTTGCATCATTTTGAATACCTCATCCTTGTGATTGGTGGGCATACAATAGTCCAGGTATCTATCCAAAAATGTTTGTTTCATATCATTCCAAGTCATAATAGATTGAGTGGCTAATCCCATGAACCATTTCAAAGCAGCTCCCTTCAATGTTGAAGGAAACAGTTTGAGTTTTTGAGAGTCTTCCATATAGTCATAGGTTCGGCACACGACTTCAAACTCAAACAGAAATGTTTCAGGATCCTCACTTCTCAATCCATAAAAGTTGGGGAGGACAGATGGTGAGATATTTTTCATTGTTGTCTGAGTTTCTTCATCAATTATAGGGAATCTAAACAAGTTATCTCCTTCCCTATTTCTTCCATTATTATCTTCACCATTGTTGTCTCCATTGTTTCCTCCTCTTCTACCTCTACCTCCAAATCCATCTATTATTTCCTCTACCATGATAGTTTCTTTAGAGTCCTTAAAGTCCTCTGGTTCTTCTATCAAGAGAGGATGAGAGAGAGTTTCTTTTTTTTCTAAATGGGATTTAGTAGGTGGTATAGGAGAATCCTCTAATTCAACTGTTCCTTGAATTCCAAAAATATTACGGCTAGGGGTAGATGGTGGTGAATCTTGTCTATGCCTCGAAGAAGATGGAGTTGTGAAAATCGAACTCTTGGCTTTAGCTATAAACCTTCCCCTAGAATCTCTTGCTCTATGCATGTCATTTTTTTTTTTTTTAAATAGGGATAATAATTCTCTTTCTGATCTTCTAGGTCACACTAGGTGCAAGAAGAGAGCATACTTAAGAAATTAATAAACCAATAATTCTCTTTTCTGATCCTCCAGATCACACTAGGTGCAAGAGGAGAGCATACTTCAAGAAATTATCAAGTTTTCCCTTCTTTTATTATTTTGTTTTGTTTTTAAGAAATTGGCTACCTAGTTACACTTCCCCGGCAACGGCACCAAAATGTTTGGTCAATTTAGTGTGTCCTAAATTGCTACATTAATTTATCAATCCGGGATTCGTAAGCTGATGAAGTGTGGCGCACTATATGTGCAAGATAACCTATTTCTTATCTTTTTGTCGTTTTTAGTTTTCTAATCTGAGATGGAAATTCTAAAATAAAAACAAGTATGGTTATGATTGTTCAAGGAAATGATATCCTTTATAATGATTTACCAACTTGAAACTTCAAAATTAATTTGAAACATACAATGACAAAACTTGAAAGGAAATGAAAATGTGCTGCTAACCTAGTAAATCAAAACAATGAACTATTGAGCATGAAAACCAAACTATCCTTGCTGCTGTCTAAACACAAAAGAAACTATGCTTAAAGAAATCCAAGAATTGCAACAAAGTAAATCTAAATCAAATTACATCAACTTATATTCTGATCCCTCGCCATTAGTCCAGCTATGGCTTTCGGAGGTAACCATAAACAAATTGAGCAATCTGATATCTAATTTGCAGAAAAAGAAACTAATATCAAACTACACACTCATACTTCAATCCCTCACCATTAGTCCAGCTGTGGCTTTCGGAGGTAACTGAAAATGACATGAGCAATTTAATATATCTAACTTGCAGAAAGCAAACTAATATCAAACTACACACTCATACTTCAATCCCTCACCATCAGTCCAGCTGTGGCTTTCGGAGGTAACTGAAAATGACATGAGCAATTTAATATATCTAACTTGGAGAAAGTAAACTAATATCAAACTACACACTCATACTTCAATCCCTCACCATCAGTCCAGCTGTGGCTTTCGGAGGTAACTGAAAATGACATGAGCAATTTAATATATCTAACTTGCAGAAAGTAAACTAATATCAAAATACACATTCATACTTCAATCCCTCACCATCAGTCCAGCTGTGGCTTTCAGAGGTAACTGAAAATGACATGAAAAATTTGATATATCTAAATCTAACTACTGAAACAAATGTGCAAGACTGAAATAAACAAAGCAGTACTGAAATTAAACAGAAACTAAGAAAAGTAAATTAGGAGCAGAACAATATTAATTCCATGTCATTAGTCAAAAATTTATGCAAATGCCCGGGCTGCCTATTTATAACCTGAAACAAGAACACTGATTAGTTAACAATAACATAAAACATGAAAGACAGAAGTAAAATGTAAAGCATGAAAGATTATAAACAGAAATGAAGCATATATACCATGAAAGATGCAATGTATAAACATGTGAATGAATTATGGCACAATGAGCTTAAAGAAATAAAAAAAAAACTATACAATAATGCACAAAACCTCAGCGTGTGCAGGGGGCCTCTACACCAGCTTTGGCAACAGACTTCAAGTACAAATTACGCTTGGAAACAGAGTCTTATTATATATTAAAATGCAGTCATAACAGAAAGGTGATATTACGGCACAGTGGCAACATAATTACATTACAGAGCTAATGGAGACTAATAAAAACTAACTCTTATGCGTATGCAAATGTGTTATTTATAACTGAAGGTGATGTAACTAATTTCCTAAAGTTTATACTGATACAAAACACGTAAACCATTACGTCCAAAGATCTAGGATCATGGCCGCGTTGAGGAGTAAATTTATGAGAAGTGGATGCTTGAATTCAGCTTATGGAGTCATGTGCAAGTGTTGATTTGTCTCCCACAATTCAGAAATGGCCATAGAAATCTCCACGTGATGAGAAACAGAGTCCTGTCACCGTGGGACTCTACGGTTGACTTCCACTTGGCCACCTTTGACCGCAGCCTCCTGAGATGAATTTTCCCGAGCCAATAGGACACGATCCATGTCCACATCATTTCTGACTTGCCCATGTGGCTCGTTTTACCTGAAGACACCTGTAACATAGAGTTTCACAAAATGGCTGCGGAAAGTTGCAGCAGCTGCGGAAAGTTGCAGCAGCTGCGGAAAGTGGCAAGATTCCGCAGCTAAATGAGAAAAATCTAAATCAAACAGCAGACACAAAAATATAGTTAAAAACCATCTTAGATGCTCTTTTTCAATTAATATACAATGATATTGACAACTGGGAAGGTTCAGGTGAATGAAAAAGGTATAGAAAGGTGTATGGAAAAGATGCAGATTTGAGACTCAACAGGTTTCTAGACCAATCTTCCCTTCCCTAATACCACTAGTAGATCTTTGTTTCTATAGAGCTTAAGCCTTACACTAGCGGAACATTTTTCCTATAGAAAGAGTCAGATGAAACTAAATCTCTTTTTCCTCAGAGTTTTACTAGAATGTTGTTACTAATCTGTTAATAGTTATGATGCTCGCCTTTTGGGAGTGGAATGAGAAACAAAATTTTGATTATGTTGTTGGGACTGATGGTTGTGGTGTTGTTGGGCCTACTTCTCCTCCTTATTCCTTCTTCCCCACCTCCTCCCACCTTCTTCTTTCTATAGAGGGAGGGGGTCGTGTAGCTCCCATTAGATGTGTATAACTTTCACCATAGGATCAAGAGGGGTCAATATAGAGATAGAGGCCTAGTTCAAAAAAATAGTTGTGAGAGAATCCCTTAGCCTAGATTATGATGTGTTGTGTCTTTTACAAATATATTCTTTATGCTAAGAATTTATAGTCCTGGTGTTTAATACAAATTCTCTTTTTCATAATTATTTGTGAGCTTGCTTGAGTTATTTATAGCGTTCTTTATTTAGTTTAGTTAGTCTTTCATTAAGTCAATTATCAAAATGCACAAGAAACGAAATTATGCTCCTAGATCCAGGGAAAAACCTCTCCCTCTTGGAGAGGAAAACCTGCGAAGAATTCATCTTATAGATCTTCAAATGATAAGTACCATGACCTAGACTCAGACCCTAGACTTAGGAATGTCTCCAAGATCTTGTCACTACCCTTTCAAACTTGATTCTTCTCTTCTTCAATGATCTACATTTTTCTGCACTAGAAAACTCAGTCTCCAAGATCCACTTATTGTATTGAAGTTAGGAAGATAAATCACATATTTACCTTCCTCACTCTTATTATCCTTTAAGAATTATTTCTCCTTATAGTCACTGTCTTCATCGTACTGTACTGTAGCCTTCAATCAAACTGTCCTTAAACTTCATATATTTTAGGATACTTACTTAACTCAGGAAACATGAAAATGACAGTGTTATATTTTCACCTTCTTCTTTCTCTAGTATCCGAAATATTAGTTGTTGCACATCCACAAATGTCACCCTGTAACGTCTTCCTAAAATCCACTATTATACTTCGAGAAGCCAACACTTATTATACTTCAGGTATCCTCACTTGTTTCTTAGATTGATCCACACAACATCAATGTTATATGCCAAGTAATCAACACTAAAGTTCTTCAAACTTCGCACTAAAAAACCTTCCCAAACGTAATATTCCCAAATTTTCATATCATATTTAGAATATTAGAGTTCCTCATTTTCTTAATGAATTAAGAAAATAAAAGGGTGGAGGGACCCACAAACCTCAAAGATGAATAAAATCCACTTTTAATGTGTGAATGTGGATATCCTAGATTTAGATCTAAAACATGGAGTAGTGGGGCAGCTCCATTAATGGAGATCATGTCTCATTTATGAGATATATTATGGAGGATGAAACAATCAAATAAATATCATGGATATTAAATATAAAATCATGAGGATATTTGATAAGTTCAACTAAGATCATAGTCCATTCAAAGAAGATCATGAAGCACTTATGATAAGATAGTGGAGGAAGTGGTGCATTTAATACACACATGATGGAGAGGGTGATCACCCCATGTGAACATGATGGAGGACATGAAGCTACAACACAGTAAAACATGGAGACTATGTCAACATGTACAACACAGTTTTGGAGTGGGCCTAGGCTATGGAAGGGTCATGCATATAATGAAGGTGAAGGCACATTGGAAGGCATGATTTGGATTATTCATTTCTTGATCTATTTAGATCTAGATTTGTCTTAGGAAATTTCTATGTAGACTTGGGCTATTTAGTAAAGTTTGTAGTGTTGTTTAGCACAGGGTGTTCCTGAGCTAGAATCCCACCTCTTTCTTTGAGTAGCTCTAGAAAGAGGCTTTTTCTTCATTCCTTATCAGGAATTGGTGCCATCTTTAGGAGGTTGTTTCTAGCATTCAGCTAGGAAACCAGTGGAGGACTCATCCTACCACTCTGTTCTTTAGATCCAGCCTTTTAGGAGCAGTAGATCTACATCTAGCATTTAGGCCAATAGGTTTTACCTCCATGCAGCAACCATCCCCTCAAGGATTGTGTGGTTCAGTCCTATAGATCTATTGGAGGAAGAAATTTTCCAGTATTTCATCTGGAAATCCTATGAGGGATCACCTCCTCACATTGGATCTATGGTTTCCATCACTCTGGAGCTGATTTGACACATATAGCAGTAGGCTAATGAGCCTCCCTATCTGATAGCACAATTTTCTAAAGTTTTTGTTCATCTAGTAGCTATTTTTAGTGGAGGATATTGGAGGAGCTCGATCTTGAGCTTTTAGCCCAAGGATCTAGTGAAGGGATCAACCCTTCTTGCATATATCTGATTGTACATCATTGCATCCATCATATCATTAGATCTAGCTTTAGATCTACATTCCCAATAACATATATCTGAAGCCCTAAGAGGGTGGTTTTCTTAGACTTGCATATCTAAGAAATCCCTTCTGGGTTATCTTGGGAATCCATCATACAACCGAGATCTACAATTTTAGCATCATTGGAGCTCCCATTTTACCTAGATCTAACTTTCTATATTTCAGGTAGTTGTAGTCCCTACAGTTACAGTAAGGACAACATAGTTTACCTTCCAATAGAGTAGTAGTTACACAATCCCTCTTCGGATATCATTGCAGGGTCATTCTAGGCCACTCTTGTGGCTTGAGTGTCTCATATTTTGATCACTATTGTACTTTCTTTTTCACCTCCAAAATAATAAAATGCCTCAGCTATATCTGTGCATTCTGATGTGTTTATAGATTTATTGTTTAATTTTTTGTAGTTCTTATATTGTGTTTCAGTATTATTTCATTCTCCCTTTTGGGATATTATAGTGGTATCAGAGTATGATCTTTGGCTCAGCTTGTGGACACTTCATCTTTGCATCAAAAGAAGAAGCAAATAGATGAGATCTATTATGGAGGATGATAATTCTACCACTCGTTTCTTTATATCCATGCATGATATCTCCAAGGAGGCTAATCCAATGAAGAAGGAAGGACAGAAAGAAGATCCAATAAGAAGATGTGATGAGGAAGGTCCAAGCACTTCCTGTTAGCAAAGAAGGAAACTAGAGAATCCTAGATCTCCTCGTAGATCCACTATGCCCACTTTCTTTGGAGAAGGTGAAAGGTGTAGAAATGAAGAAAGGAATGAACCTAAGACTCATGAGACTCTCAGTCTATATCATGAAGAGTACAAAGCATAGTCTATATCATTCAAGGAGAAGCTAACTCTCCAACAATTATTCAAAACCAAAGAAGAAAGAGGATCCTATAACAACAATAGAAGAAAGAGACATAATAGATTCTATTTTCCTACATTTGATGGATCTTCCTCAAGCACTTTTAAGGCTTGGAGGAGAGAGTTAGATGCATTTTTCAGACTACATCCTGTAGTTGAAGAAAAGGCTATTCAAATTGCAACACTTCATCTTTTAGGTGAAGCGAATGATTGGTGGTTTGGTCACATGGAGGATGCAAAGGTGACTAAATATTCATATTTATTTCACAAGTTGAGGATGGAACTTGATGTGAAAAAACTAGAGATGTGTCACAAAGTGACATTTCCTAAGGAGGAGGATGTCAATCTTGTCACTCTGGACAAGAAGTCACTGCATTCATCACTAGTTTCATAATTACTTGCATCTAGAGAAGAGACACTTGCATTTTTGCAAGATAGTCTTGATCTCTTGACACATAGAGTCCCATGCTTGATTTAGGAGATACATGAGGAAGAGGAGGAAGATTCCAATGTTGGTGCACTTGGAGAAGGGAAGCCATCACTCTTACTAGCAGTTGGAGGCACTATTGTCCTAGTTGGAGGAACTCTTGTGTTCTGGCAAGAGGTTTAGACACATCAGTTGACCCAAGGCATGCATGAACTTTTATCACATATTGTTTCAGTAGATATTATTGGAACTTATGAGGGCATGCCATCAGGTCCAATCTATAACCAAGGGTTCTAACAAAATGTTGATTTGGAGCAACAACATATCACAATGCAGAGGACCCTTGATCTGATCAAGAAGGAGATTAAGAACTATCCTAGTTCATCATTGTTGAGCTACATTCAACCCCTTGAGTTGAAGTGTATAGTTTCAGAAAATGGGATGGATATGATCCTATTTACAATAACTGGTTGTAAGATCAGTATTGTACCTTGTTTATAGACAGCACATGTATTACCATGCAGATCTATAATGTTGACACTTAGTGGATGTGAAAATTAAGAGGCCCCATCATTCTTGGAGCATTATGAAGGTAGCTTCACTCATGAAGCAATGGAGGTAAAGATGACAAATGGTAGACATCTTGAGATGAGGAATTTTTTCTCCTTTCTAGATGACCCTTTCTCAATGAGCATCTCACAGCTCAAAGAGAAACTTCTACCTGCAGCATATCCAAAACATCTTTGGTTTTGAAGGGCCTTTGGTGAAAAGAGAATCTCATTGAGATCTCATTGAAGGTGCACAGTCTAGAGCATTCAAGGAGAAGCTAACTCTCCAACAATTCTTCAAAATCAAAGAAGAAAAAGGATCCTAAGCAGCAATAGAAGAAAGAGGCATAATAGAGTCTATTTGCCTACATTTGATGGATCTTCCTCAAGCACTGTTAAGGCTTGGAGGAGAGAGTTAGATGCATTTTTCAGGCTACATCCTGTAGTTGAAGAAGAGGCTATTCAAATTGCAACACTTCATCTTTTAGGTGAAGCGAATGGTTGGTGGTTTGGTCACATGGAGCATGCAAAGGTGACTAAATATTCAGATTTATTTCACAAGTTGAGGAAGGAATTTGATGTGAAAAAACTAGATATGTGTCACAAAGTGACATTTCTTAAGGAGGAGGATGTCAATCTTGTCACTCTAGACAAGAAGTCACTACCTTCACCACTAGTTACAGAATTACTTGCTTCTGGAGAAGAGACACTTGCATTTTTGCAAGATAGTCTTGAGCTCTTGACACATAGAGTCCCATGCTTGATTTAGGATATACATGAGGAAGAGGAGGAAGATTCCAGTGCTGGTGCACTTGGGGAAGGGAAGCCATCACTCTTACCAACAATTGGAGGTAATATTGTCCTATTTGGAGGAACTCTTGTGTTCTGGCAAGACGTTTAGACACATCAGTTGACCCAAGGCATGCATGAACTTTTATCACATATTGTTTCAGTAGATATTATTGGAAATTATGAGGACATGCCATCAGGGCCAATCTATAACCAAGGGTTAGAAAAAAATGTTGATTTGGAGAAAAAACATATCACAACACAAAGGACCCTTGATCTGATCAAGGAGGAGATTAAGAATTATCCTAGTTCATCATTGTTGAGCTACATTCAACCCCTTGAGTTGAAGTGTAGAGTTTCAGAAAATGGGATGGATATGATCCTATTTACAATAACTAGTTGTAAGATCAGTATTGTACCTTGTTTTGAGACAGCACATGTATTACCATGCAGATCTACAACGCTGTCACTTAGTGGATGTGAAAATGAAGAGGCCCCATCATTCTTGGAGCATTATGAAGGTAGCTTCACTCATGAAGCAATGGAGGTAAAGATGACAAATGGTAGACATCTTGAGATGAGGAATATTTTCTCCTTTCTAGATGACCCTTTCTCAATGAGCATCTCACAGCTCAAAGAAAAACTTCTACCTACAGCATATCCAAAACATCTTTGGTTTTGAAGGGCCTTTGGTGAAAAGATAATCTCATTGAGATCTCATTGAAGGTGCACTTCAACATTTTATGAAGTGAAAAGTTCTTCTACAGTTTGGGGAGGATGGTATTCTACATAAGGAGGATACCATGATTATGCAAGACATCATTCATCATCCACATTAGGATGAGTGGGTGAGGATGATGAGCAACGGGTTCTATGACCACTTTCAGATATATGACATAGGCCAGCAAGCTTGGTTCCATTGGTTTCTCTTGAGATATTTCTGTCACTGGCCAAAGGCTCCTATTTCTTTGATCCATGCCTTGAAAAAACACTTATGAAATGAGGAAGGAGGCATGGCTGCACTATTTGATCTTGGGTGAGTATGGTTACCCCCCAATAGCTCATATTTTTCTGATTCATGCCTTGTGTATCAATGATAGAATGCAGCAAAAGAAGGCATGTTAATTTTGGTTTTCCTTGAGAGAGTTTTTCCACCACATGACATCTCCTATGTCTATGTGTTTTGTATTGGGAAGAACTTGGTGTGATGCTCTCATGATGTCTATTAATGGTGTTTGCTTGTATTGGGTTGATGTGACATTCCACATTTCTATCAGTATGTTTTTACTCCATGATGAACATAAGGAGGAGAGAAAGAAACAAGGTCTCTTGTTGCTTTGGTTGCTTTTGGTGGAGTTTGGTTTGTCCATCTTACATGGAGGGGATGGAGGATGGCAACAAAGGGCCTTACTCCAGTGGCTACTATTGGGATAATATGGTTTGAAATATTTGTCTACCCATGTATCCCCTTTTCTTCTTTTGCATAATGTGGGAATGATGATTGGATCCAAAAAGCCAACATGGCTAAGGAAGCATGTTAATGCTTAATCAAATTTATAAAGCATGGGATGGAGAGATGTATTGTGAGGGATTATTTCCTTTTTCGAAAAGGCCACTTTATTTTATGTATCTCATGTATTAATAATGGTGTTGGACATCATACGGTTGTCACTTGGTACTTCATGGTGGAAGGAGGACGTCTAACCATACAGTTCGAGGTCATTCTATGTAATTTTGAAAGACAACTTTGGAACCAAACATGCATAACACATTGCAGCAAATGGAGGAAACCTTCCTTATGTGGATGCCATTTGGAGGGGAATAGATGGCTTTGCATCTACTTTTGGAGTTTCTTGAGGACAAGAACCATTTTTCCCAGGGGGACTGTAATATTCCCAAATTTTCACATCATATTTTGAATATTAGGGTTCCTCATTTTCTTAATGACTTAAGCAAATAAAAGGTTAGAGAGACCCACAAACCTCAAAGATATAAAACATGGAGTAGTGGGGTAGATCCATTAATGGAGATCATGTCTCATTTATGAGATAGATTATGGAGGATGAAATATTCAAACAAAGATCATGGATATTAAATATAAAATCATGAGGATATTTGATAAGGCCAACTGAGATCAAAGTGCATTCAAATAAGATCATAAGCACTTATGATAAGATAGTGGAGGAAGTGGTGCATTTAATGCACACATAATGGAGAGGGTGATCATCCCATGTGAACATGATGGAGGACATGAAGCTACAACACATTCAAACATGGAGACTATGTCCACATGTACAACACAGTTTTGGAGTGGGCGTAGGCTATGGAAGGTTCATGCATATAATGAAGATGAAGGCACATTGGAAGGCATGATTTGGATTATTAATTTCTTGATCTGTTTAGATCTAGATTTGTCTTAGGACATTTCTATGTAGACTTGGGCTATTTAGCAGAGTTTGCAGTGTTGTTTAGCATAGGTTGTTCCCGAGAAGGAATCCCACCTCTTTCTTTGAGTAGCTCTGGAAAGAGGATTGTTATTCATTCCTTATCAGACATTGGTGCCATCTTCAAGAGGTTGCTTCTTTCATTCAGCTAGGAAACCCGTGGAGGATTCATCCTACCACTTTGTTCTTTAGATCCAGCATTTCAGGAGCAGTAGATCTACATCCAGAATTCAGGCCATTGGTTTTTACCTCCATGCAACAGAAATCAATTCAAGGATTGCACATTTTAGTCCTGTAGATCTATTGGAGGAAGGAAGCTTCCAGTATTTCATTTGGAAATCCTGTGAGGGATCACCTCCTCACATTGGATCTATGGTTTCCATCACTTCGGAGCTGATTTGACACATCTAGCAATAGGCTAATGAGCCTCCCTCTCTAAAAACGTAGTTTTCTAAACCTGTTGTTCATCCAACATCTATTTTTAGTGGAGGATATTGGAGGAGCTAGATCTTGAGCTTTTAGCCCAAGGATCTAGTGAAGGGATCAACACTTCTTTCATAGATCTAATTGTACATAATTGCAGCCATCATAACATCACATATAGCTTGAGATCTACATTACCAGTAACATATATGTGAAGCCCTAAGAGGGTGGTTTTCTTAGACTTTTAGATTTGAGAAATCCCTTCTGGGTTATCTTGGGAATCCATCATAGAGCCCAGATCTATAATTTTAGCATCATTAGAGCTCCCATTCTGGCTAGATCTAACTTTCTACCTTTTAGGAAGTTGTAGCAAGGAGGACACAGTTTACCTTCCATCAGAGCAGCAGTTATGCAGTCCCTCTTGGGATATCATTGCAGAGTCATTGTAGGCCACCCTTGTGGCTTGAGTGTCTCATATTTTGAGCACTGTTGTACTTGCTTTTTCACCTCCAAAATAATAAAATGCCTCAGCTATTTCTGTGCATTCTGATGTGTTTATAGATTTATTGTTTACTTTTCTGCATTTCTCATATTGTGTTTCAGTATTATTGCATTCTCCCTTTTGGGATATTACACCAGAAATATGCACTGAAACACCTTTTAAGAATACGCAAAATTTCATTTTGTATGACCGAAAAACTTGTCTTCAAATGGATTGCAGAATAGGTATTTATATGAACTATTATTCTATCTTTTAAGCATACTTGTCATTAGGCTTGAAGGTCGACTTATCAACTGAAGGATAACTTATTTTAACATATTATCAAATCTTCTTTTCTAGCGTTTGAGAGAGGTCTGATTGTAGACATTCTCCCATAGTTTCTTGGACATATGATAGGGTTCATGAAAAGATATGGAGCATATATTGATGACTAGATCCTTCATATATAGATATATATATGACACTTAATTACATTTATACTTAGAAGATAAAACCCTATATAGACATCAATAAGAAGCCTATTATCCTACAATAAAATCTTGCTCATGAAACCCATGAAGAAAGTACAAAATCCATTTTGTTATCTTTGTATTCTTCTATAAATAAATAATTACACACTCAACATGAAGACCGACCTAGTTACACTTTTAAGCACTCCCTCTTAACTAGGGAGGTATCCATACAGGTACATGGTCACTTTCAAACTTGAGAATCTCATAAGACGAATCGGATTGGTAATCACATCTGTATAGCATCACATCAACCAGCACTTTCTTAGTGCAAGGCCTTGACTAACAACCCGTCTCTCAGCAAGACAATGGGCTACAATTCTGGCGAGACACATGACTAATAGACACCATATTCATTGTCTCTCCAAGGTACATACTCCACCCAGGTGTTCCAAAAGTATGACTTCTTGGACTATTCTTTTCTTGGGCAGCCAGCCCTCAAAGAATATCAGTCCTCGAATACTCTTATCTTGAATGCCCTAACTCATTCTCAAAGAGTATTTAATGCTAGATGATTACCCAATCCTCCATTATGTCTTCCAGGTGAAGACTAGAATGTTGTGTCTATCCATTATCTCTACATGGCCTTCACTAAGACTTACGGTTGTTAGTCCTGGTCTAGTGCATGACACATGTATTAGAGAATCACATATGTCACTCCGTCTCAACACAGGAAGGACATAATTCATGTTTCTTCCAAGTAATATACTTACCACCAAGCTCCCTCTCAATCACGGTCCTGCAGTAGCAATACAACTACTCATGGAGACTTCCTACTCTTGATGTCATGGATTTTGATATTAAGGAATCCTCAAATTTTGGGTTCATAGGGCATAGATAATCCATCACTTTCAATCACAAGTCACATCTAGTATCAGAAATTGATTCATCGGTCTTTCTCATCTAGTCCACCGTTATGCCATGATGCTTTCATTCAAATCATCTCCAAGGATCATGTATCCTTTCTCATGATTAGTAGTCATGCTCAAATTCATCCAGATAAACATATGCATATGAACCTTCTAAAACAAAAGTTACCTCAGTGATGATCTTTAACCATGACATCTTCCTGTAAGCATCGACATCCTCTATTCATATCGATGCATCCCCTAATGATATGTTTTTTCAAGGGTCTTCTTATTTACCAGACTTATGTCAGAGTCTAGATATCCTCCCAGGAGATCTTCTAGTCACATCTTCTTGGCTTCCAGGTGATAATTGCCTCTTGACATGGTTGCATTTCATGATCTCTTCTTATTTGCACATTCTTCATTCCCAGGAATTGAAAAATTTTCTAGTTTCTTGTTCATGTACAACCACCTCAGATTCCGTGAGGATATATTATGTTGATTTCATCAGTCATCCCACCGAGAAATAGGTTTTCTTGGAGTTGATTCACCCAGAGATCCTAACATGCTTTTTATCATGATGCTATAATATACATTGCTTCCTATTGTACTATTTTACATCCAACATAAATCTCTTGAAGGAGAGGATGATCTCAATCATAGTAGAGATCATTTGCTTCTTCTTGGTTATATTTCTTTACATCTGGTTCTTTCCTCACATCAGAGATATTGTATTCTTCCCTTTTCCTCTTGTCCTTGTTAGATTTAGGAAAATATATTTTATAGTGACCAATTTCATTACATCCAAAGCATCGTACGTTGTCCATATTTATTCTTTTATTCTCAGCACAAAATTTTCCAAATCCTCCTTTCTTCCTATATGTGGCTACAAAGGCTTGATTATCTTCATTTGGTCATGTATTAGCTTTGGATTTTAGTATTGTTTCCTCTATTTTACATAGAGACCATAGATCATGGAATGGAGTGGCTTCTCTCTTTCCATATAAACTTGAAGTTAAGTTTCCCCATTCCTCTGGTAGAGCATTCATCACCACTATAGTAATCTCAGAGTTAGACATTACTTCTCCCAGTTCTTGTAGTTGATCTCTTATTTCATAAATCCTCATAAAGTATGGAGTGATTCCTTATTCCCTTGATAATTTCATTTTATATAGTTATTGTCTCAGATATATTTCTTCTCTTGCAGTACTCATAGAAAATAGCTCCACTAGTTTCTTATATATTTCTTTTGCAGACTTTAGTTTTGAGACATAAGGAACGAGTGAGTCCATAATGGATTCTATGAGAATCCTCTAGTCTCTAATTCCTCCCTTCATGTACCTTACATGATCTGGAGAATCTTATTTTGGAGGTTGGATTGTAGAACCTTCGATATATTCTATAACTTCACCTTAAATCAAACTGAAATTCGTCCTCTTCTTCCATGCACTAAAGTTTGATGACCCAACTAGCTTGTTGCTCTCTTTACAGTAAGTCATTTTGAAAAATTTAAGTAGGGTCATAGATACTTACTTGAGTAGAGTGGCTTGCAGCTTCCTTGATGATGTCTTAAGATGAAGTCAAGGGTTTCCTTTAAGGTAGGAATATTTAATGTAGGAGATCTTGAATCCTTGATGAAGGATATCTTCAAAAGTTGAGGTCCTCCTTTTAACAAACTCTTGAATGTGAATATTTTATGGCAGAGATTAATTTCTTGATTGGGTTGATCCTTTAAATGAGATAGGAGACCTTTATTGAAATAGCTAGAGATTATTCCTTTTCAAATTGATTTTATTTTCCAACGTAAAATTTTGATCTTCGCTTCCTGGAGTGTCTCCTTTGTCAAGCAGCCCTTGAGATCAACACCTTAGATCTGATATGATGTTGAGAATTTAGAGGTCTAGTGCTTAATACAAATTCTCTTCTTGATAATTACTTGTGAGATTTCTTTAGTTACTTATGTATTTATTTATTTAGCTTAGTTAGTATTTCATCAAGTCAAATATCAAAATGCGCAAGACATGAAATTAGGCTCCTAGAGCAAGGGAAAAATCTCTCCCTATTGGAGAGGAAAACCCGTGAAGAATTATTCTTATAGATATTCAAATGACAAGTACCAAAACCCAAACTCAAACCCTAGACATAGGAATGTCTCCAAGATCATGTCACTGCCCTTTCAAACTTGACTCTTCTCTTCTTCAACGACCTTCATTTTTCTGCACTAGAGAACTCAAGCTCCAAGATTCACTTACTGTATTGTAGTTAGGAAGTTAAATCACGGATTTACCTTCCTCACTCTTATTCTCCTCTAAGAATTATTTTTCTTTATAATCATCATCTTCACTGTACTGAACTGTAGCCTTCAATTAAATTGTCCTTAAACTTCATATATTTCAGGATCTTTGCTTAACTCAGTAAACATGAAAACGAAAGTATTATATTTACAGCTTCTTCTTGCTCTAGTATCCGAAATATAGGTTGTGTCGCATCCACAAATGTCACCCTATAACTACTTCATGAAATACGCAATTATACTTGGAGAAGCTTGCACTTATTATACTTAAGGTATCCGCACTTGTTGTTCAGATTGATCTGCACAACATCAATGTTATATTTCAAGTAATGAACATTGAAGTTCTTCAACCTTCACACTGAAAAACCTTCCCAGAAATCCAAATTGACACAACTTTTAATAATCCACAAAATTTTCTTTTGGATGACCGAAAAACTTGTATTTAAAAGGACCATAGAACAGGTAAATATATGAACTATTATTCTTTCTTTTAAATCAACCTGTCAGTAGGCTTTAAGGCCGACTTATCAACTGTATGAATGTATTTTTTAACATATTATCATAGCTTATTTTCCAAAATTTGAGAGAGGTCTGATTGTAGGCATTCTTCCATAGTTTATTGGACATGTGATAGGGTTCATGAAAATATCTGGAGCATATACTGATGACAAAATCCTTCATATATATATGTGACACTTAATTACATTTATAATTAGAAGACAAAACCCTAGATAGACATCAAGAATAAGTCTATTATCCTACAATAAAATATTTCTCATGAAACCCATGAAGAAACTACAAGATACATTTTATTATGTTTGTATTCTTCTATAGATACATAATTAAATATTCAACATGAAGACTGACCTAGTTACACTTTTCAACACTTTATGCTTACTATCTTAATTCAATTTTGGTAATTAAGGAATTATATAAGAGGAGTAGTGTTTCACCAACGAGAGGAGAGCGTAGCAGGAAGAGCTACCATAAAATGCTCAATTTTATTTCAGTATTTCCCCTTATCATTCATCCATTTCACTTCCAACATTTTGGATCAAGTGCAGGGTCTGGTCGGGTGAAAGGCATTATAAGGCTTTATTGTCTCCTTGTCGGGTGAACTAAGGTAGTGTTTCGTGAAAGAATTAGTTTCAAGTAATAGTTATAATGCAAGCATATTTACATATAGAATATTCCATTTAAAGAAGGACAAACCTGAACAAAAAATCCCATTCTTCAAACAACGAGGGATAGAAACTGAGATCATATCTGTATCTAAAAGGGTCATATATTTCTCTCAAAAATAGAATTTATTTTGGGTTGGGAATATATGTATTGCTAAGCATCAAATAAATTCTTTTTAAAATTATTTGAGAACATAATTACTGATATGATATCGTGTTTTCGAAGGGAAGGTTATCATTTACCTAAGATAGCTAGAAGGTAGGTAAATCATAGTGCTTAGGTAGTTGCGAAGGTAGGCATGGGGAGATTTTAAAGTTAGGTTCTCATAATCAATCGTACCATAGCATAATATACAAAGAAATATCATATTCTATATCTAGTTCAAACAAAGACATAAATTATGTATATAACGAGGCAGCACCACCAAGGCTAAGGAGGAGTTGTGTAAAGTACGATGATACTTGGTGGTTATGATATTTTAATGAGTTATATGGGTCACCAAATAGAATATTTTTTTCCATTGATGTTGTCTTGAAGAAAAGTTAGACTTGTGAGGGCTAGGGCTTGACAGAGGGAGTATGTCTGATGCTAAAGAATAATTACATATATAATTGTAGTGAAAAATTTGTCAAAATAAAACGATCTCTCTCAGTGGCATCATGTCAGGTCATATAAGATATCACAATGAGGTGTAATTACATATATAATTCATTCATGCATAATTAGATATATAATAGCAGATTGAAATAATGTCCTCAAAGACTCATTCTCTTTGACATTGAACTTAATACACGGGGGGCATAAGGCAAGATCACTGGCCCCAACTAAGTGTCTCTCAAAACTAGGCTTGATTGACTAATGTCTCTCCAATAGGAGCTGTAGATCCAGCCCATGCTTCCTTTTTAGGGGAGCCAGTAAGCCCATCACCCCGCTATAGATGGGTGAGATGACTACATGATATGATACCCATATCGGAAGTATGCATGGGTGAGGGAAACTCACCGATTGGAAGTACCAATTGACCGAGAATCGTTAGAATTAAATTTTAGAAACATCATGTAGAAAATACTTCTAATATAAATCAGATATCCATTTAGACAACCACAGGGACAAACAAGTCACCCAAGCCACCTCTCCTCAGCTTCCACTCAACGCCACCAAAGCCAAGTGAACAGGCCAAACATAGTTTCCATAAATCAATGAGGCAACCCCAAATATCATTCTTCCCAACACCACTTACACACACTTCAAATCCCTTACTCCCTCAACACATTTCCTTCACTCTTTAAACAACCCTCGGGCCATGTTAATGCTCGAAACTGGACTCTGTTAGGAAAAGGATTCATTATGACTCTTGGATGACCATCTAACTTCTACCCTTTCCTCCTATGATTACCCATATGAATACTTGTGCCAACATCACTACACATTAATTTCCTTCTAAGGAGACCTCTCTAGAGATGGAGAATCCTTCCATGAAGGTGCTTCGTTCTATTTGTACTACCAGCGCTTTGAGGGCCTCCATCCGTCTAGCTTAGGTAATTTCCCATATATCTTGAAACTTTTTCCTTATAGTTAGGGCTCTAATACTACTTTAATTTGCTTCTAATTCCACCTTAGACCTGAAGGGGCGTACATTATTTGTATGTATGTGTTCGATGGGTTTGATGATTTCCATATGGATCCGATAATTTCAACAGGTACATGGAGGCATTTGATTTCACTCATAAGGTGTGATTCTTGGTCATTTCACTAATTTGATGTCGTTAATTCTATTGGAATAGGCTCTGGTCTAAAGGAACTTAATTGCTTAAACCGCACTAATGCACATATTGGGCCTCATCTCTGGTAATGCTAATGCATTTTCCTCCAAAATGGTGTAGGTACTTACCCTCTTCTCCTTGACAAGGTGCTAAATGTCTATGGGTGCCAACCAACCTAGCCATCCTCTATTAATAGTGGATGTAGACTGG
Source organism: Pinus albicaulis (assembly GCA_034641835.2). Lineage (NCBI taxonomy): Eukaryota > Viridiplantae > Streptophyta > Pinopsida > Pinales > Pinaceae > Pinus > Pinus albicaulis. The sequence goes on from CM076574.1 coordinate 1,139,194,935, forward strand.
TGACCTAGTCAAACCACTTTAAGAGATGAGAGTTTGGTCTAAGGTTAGCCTCGATAAGCCTTCTCAGTACGATCCTAGTCATCTCCCATGACTACAAAAACAATTAAAAAAACAATTGCGACTCTATACCAAATAAGACATTTCACTTCCGATTTCATAGCTCGACATACTCATAATTGTGGTTTCTATGGACATTATGCTCATTGTATTTTCTTTGGATCGACATTGCTCATTAATGGATATCTCTTTGTTAACAATGTTGGTACTTATAATCCATCTTGGACAAATAGTCTATCATGGGGTCTCTCTCCCCTATCCCTGCTCCCCTTCTAACATCACTTAGAAAGAATCTTCCAAACACCAAAATGGGATGGCAGTTATTATTTAGGACTGACGAAGAACATATAAGATTCTTGTAGGTTCTTGGGATTTAGGTCAAGATGAATCTTCCAAAAAAATTCTTTATATACCATCAATGTTGCAATTGTTAGATTGGTTGTTAGGATTCTTGCACACATATGCAATGGTAGCAAGTATTATTATATTTCACCTTTCCCGTATTATTTTCACCCTTATTGGAAGCTCCATGTTGGTATAATTGTTTCAAAACATTGGGCTGCCCCCCTTTTTCTTATTAGATTCAATGTACTAGGTCGACATACATGCCTCATATATGTTTTTGGGATTTCATAACATATATTTCCTTATTGTGTGATTATGAAGGCTACCCAGATCCTTGATGACCATGTATAAGTTCTTGGGGTTCACCTCCAATTGAATGGATTACTTCAGTAAATATTTAGTGTACTCTTTTACACTTTGTCCTTGCCTCTATTGATAGTAGTGCCACTGAATCCTTTGGTCCTCTTAATACATAATAGGGTAATTAGGCCTTGAGGAGGTATTTTACTACCTCCCACTTAATTCATTGTAGATATCCCCCCAATATTCTAAAGGTCTCGTTGTAGCTTTCCCACCAACCCTATAAATGACCTTCTAGCTTGAGTATGGAAAAAGTTATGTTTTCCCATCTCAAACATTATGCACAATGAAATATACATAACTATTGCAACCAAATATTCAAATTAACTATGTCTACCTTACCTTCATAGGGATTAAACTCGACCTTCACTTGCAATTTCAACAGTTGCTGAGAATATTAGTTATCAAAGTTCACTTTTGAAATTTTTGGTTATTTCTTCTCTTTTCTCGGATCCTAATAGGTTCTTGTTTCTCTTGAGGGTTGGGATACTCTAAAAATGGGGCAAAATTTTTATCAAGAGAGGCCATAATTCTAGCTATACTCTTTTGAATTTTGGCTACTTGCAATTCTAACCTTGCAAACCTTAACTCCCCTTCATCAATGGGTCCTTGTTTGTGTTTCATTCATTATATATGTGGCTTTCAACTGCATTGTAAACCTTTTTTCTTCGATCTCGAGATCCACGGGATGAAATTCCCCACAGACTTTGACTTTATGAACTAGGTAAGAATATACTACACTCAAACCACACAAATGAAACTCAAAAAATACTATGATACCAAATAGTGGAAAGCTCTTTACTGGGCGATGCTTAACTAAGGTGAGACCGATCCATCTCAGAACAAACAACTTATCTTGACCTAATTCATCTCTGCTAACTATAAGGAAGGAAGGCTCATGATTGTTATGAGCATTAACATACTGTTCCAACTAAGTGAGTAAGCACTGGTGCTACCTCTTCAAACCTTTGGATGTCATTGACATAGTACAATTCCTCATGGACCTATGGCTCAACATACACTGCCAGAATAGTTCCTTGTTTCGTACGAACGACCTCCTCCTATTTAGTGAAATACTAAAATACATCAACTAGGTCCAGGAAGCACCTTACCTTCTTCTCATAGGCTCTACTGCATTCCCTAATATGAAGGGTTTACCCCAACACACTGGTGTCTTGTCTTCCTTCATTATGTACTGATTTATAAATTTCACTTCAAGAACTTCCCATCCATCTACATTTAAGGGAATTCTGGAAATACATCCCTTATTTATTCTCTGAGTGAGTGGAATTGTTCTTTCTTACTAGTTGAAATATTACTAATTCTCGCATGGTAATGATATCCTTCCTCCCATTCCATTGCCATGGGAGCCCTAATTTCACCTTATGATTTTCTTGACTGACTAGAATACTTTCACATTGAAAGAGGCGACTGCATAGAATGGTCAAGCTATAAACTTGCCACAATTTCAGGGAAACATTTTAGGCCTTACTATACCCTGCTATTATATTATTATTCTACACGATTATTACTACACATGAAACAAAACCCAAAGAAGATTCTTTAGTTAGACAGAGCCATATGGGTGGGACCCATAGAAGAAAATGATTGTTTACATTCATTATAGGTTGTAAACTAGGACATTACAATAGGGAAAAAAAAAATCTTATTAGGATGACTATTGCCATCCATCGGACAGAGATTACCACTTCACTGGGCTCTTTTTATTTAGATCTGCTCCTAGAAGTGAGCCAAAAACCACAGGAGAGAAGCTAAACACGTACTTGACTCTTCCATACCTTGAGGATGGAAGGCTATTAGTTACAAATCATATCACTGGGGAAACCCATGAATCAGAGAGAAACCTAGAACAAGAGATAACTCCTCTTACTAGATGGGATAGACTTTGATTCTTAATGATTAAGCCTAATCTATTTTACCCACGTAGCCAAACCATAGCCATGTAGGACACCCATTTAGAAATGAATACAACAGTGAGGACATTCACACGGAATGAAGACTTTGGAATTTGAAAAATAACTACGCTACTATCTATATGTTCCTCATGTTATGTTTGTTTGGATTGTAGTGGAATTCCTTTTTTGGGTGTGTTTCCTGGGGTGTTTTCCTTTGGGTGTAATATTTTGTCGATTTGTGTTACTCCTGTTACATAACTTTGAACTCATAATGAAAAAAATTGCTTACCGTGAATGCTAAGGGACAATGGCAGGCGCGCGAGATCCCCAATTAGTAGGAACCCAAAACTAAATCCTAACATTTTCCCCATATGGTAACCCAAAGAGGCCCAATCTGTCTAGGGAGGACCCCTAGAAGCCACACCGAGGACATCAGACCCATCCTAATACCCATTTCCTACACAAATTCCATTGTAGAAACCCATATAAAGGTCGTCAATCATAAGAAGTAGCCTGTGCCAAAAATCCTTGATTCTCGTCCCATCAGACAAACCAACAGAATTGAGCACAAAATGGACTCCCAAATATTAGTCATCTCTAGCCAATTAATCGCTAGCTCCAAAATGAATTAAATTAATATTTTCAGAATCAATTAAATCAATATGAGATCAATTTGCCTTTCTGCAGCTCACTCAATTCAACCAGTATGGTATTTTTTTAGTAAAAGTCCCCATAGCTCCCTAATGAAGTGCATCATTCCCCCTCGAAGTGTAACATGTGAGCTACAAAAGATTCACGAGTGTAAAGTTGGCTTCATGGGAACACACCAAATCTCAATTGCATAATGTTGATCATTGTAGTTATGATCGTTTTGTAGATATCCTAAAACACTTTTGGATATTTTACTGTACGATCACTAGCCAGGACGCTTGACATAGTACACCTTATGAGCTTCACATCGTAAGGCATTTATGCTCAGGAACGCTTAATTATAATAGCTGATAGAACACATTTATGAATCTGATCTGCTTCTATGCTGCATCCTATGGAATAATTCGAGACGGTTCCTTTCTTTATGAGTGACGCTCCACCCACAAGCAACACCCTTGCATTGCACACATTCGGAGTAAGGGCGTGCCTCTTACATTGACATGGGATGGAACTTTAGGAGGTTCAAGGTGCATCTTTGACATGAATCTTTCTCAACTTCATCTTCTCTTTTGGCCTCATGGTAGCTAGTAAAAAGCCTTCTCATAATTTTAGATAATCTCCTTTCGATCCACATGTAGGCATGCAGACAAAAAGTCCAAGGCAATAGCTCTCTTTTGATTGATAAGAAAGAGGGGCCTGTAAATGATGCCTATCGTGGGCCAGCTGGTAATAGAAAGAGACATATTAAAAGACACAACTTAGATAACCGAATATTTTTTCCACCACTAGTGTTTCTCTATTTCTACCAAAATAGTAATAGAACCTAACTAGGAACCTCCCCTTAGTTTTCTCCACTAGAGATGAAGGAATTATTATTCCTTCAAAGAGCATCAAGTCATAGCCCAAAAAGGGAAGTCTCTTTGTGGATACGAGGATCTAATGGAAAAACCCAAAGAAAGAAATTTCCCATCAAAACAAGGGTACCTTGGGCCTTCTAGTTTTGGTATAGGAATCAAGCATTCGAGGTCATTCGTCGGGACTCAAACAGTGGTGTGAGGTCTTCCTAATTCATTTAGGTGTATTTGGTGGAGAATGGCTCCATTCCAGAGGGGAGGTGAGGGGGCCTAAAATTCGATCTAGAAGAATCCAATAGAAAATAAATGATTGTGTGATGAGCTCGTGTGCATAGTATCTAGTCTTGGCAAGCAAGAGGCCGAAAAATTCGCATCGAGTTCCAACCCTTTAGTCTTCAACGGTGCTACCCATTTGATACAAATACACAAAGGGTACTGATCGAAAATGAAAATGCATACAAAAGGATTTCATTTTTATCTTCATATGAATCATTCCTAAAGTATAATTCCTTCCATTTCTCTTCCCTTATTGGAGCATTCAATCAATGGCTCACATTAGGTGGTTAACAAGAAGGGAGAGAGGAACAACATTAGGGGTTGGACATAACCTTGTTACTATTTGATGCTAACCTAGTTCCTATTTTATGTTTACCTCATTCCTATTGGTTGTTTGCTGAGGTTCCAATTGGATGCTAACCTCATTCCTGCTAGTTGTTTTTTTAGTTGCTCGTCCTAGTCGGGTTGTGCACCTCCCCTTTTCGTGCCTTGTGCTCTGTAGCAGGGTTTCCTCAAACCCTGGACCTCTCAGTAACAAGACCCAAGGATGTGTTCCATTTATATTTGTTTGAGTTCCTCATGCCTAAGCTTCCCCTAGGGTGCGTAGTGCACCTGGTTCATCACCCCCATCGAGGATTATGTATTTAATAAAAAAAATTAGGATTTTTTTAATTTTTAATTTTACTACATTTTTTTTAGTTGTATGGTTTTTTTAACACTTTTGTTTTTTTATTTTTATTTGAAATTGTATCTAAATAATTTTTTAAAAAAACTTCAAATGTCATCATCTTTGGATATAAAATTCATAAATTTTTTTGTTTTTCTAAAAAAATTAAATTAATTTTTTTGTAAAAAAGTTTTATTTAACATGTCGTTTTTAGTGAAAAGGTCCTAAAATATGTATTATTTTAATCACATCTACCTACAAAATGTAGATTTTTTGTCGAATATTTAAAATTATTATTTTTTAGTGAAAATTATTTTGTGTATTGAAGTACTAATTAATGATATATAAATATATATAAAATATTAATATAAAAAGTAATAATGTTATTTTTTTGAAACTTTGCAAAAAAAATAAAAAAATCTTATTTTCAAAAAACATTGTGAAGATAAAAAAACACATGTTTGGAAAACCTTTAAAAAACAAACGTCTTATGACGAAAAACACGAAAATAAATAAGACAACTTGGAAAAAGGTTAAATTGTCAACATTTCAAAAACATTTGTGCATACATAGGAGATAAGAAAATTTGATGTGTCAAAAATATGCTTTAAAAAGAATGTTGATTCCTTTCAAAATTGGCATGAAAATAACCAACATTCAAAAAAAAATATCCACACTTAATACATTATAAAATTTAAAGTGTCAAAAATATGTCATCTAAAAAAAGGGTTGATGTTGTATCAACACTTTTCAAAACGATCATGAAAATCACTAATATTTAAAAAAAATTTCACACTTGATAGAATTTATAAAAAAATTTCTACCTCAAAAAAAAGTTAATCGTTAAAGTTCTCGTTTCATCAATAACTATGTTTGTAGCAAAGATTAACAACTCCAGAGTCTCCAATTTCAACATCAAGTGACACATGAAATAAGTCTTTGGTTAGCATGAGAAGAAAAAAGAATTAAAAATTTCAGTTAAATTTATGAGCAACTTGATGAAGAGAGTAATGTAGGTATGAATTCATTTTTTTCTTTTCTTTCTCATGTAGATGATCCAGTCAATTTTGAATATGTTGTTAAAGGGGGGAAATGGTAACAACATGGATGAAGAATTAGAGGAAATAGAAAAGAATGACACATGGAAGATAGTGAATCTTCTAGAAGGAAAAGAAGTTAGGCATGGTGTGGATCTATAGACCAAAATCATTGTTGAAGAAATGATTGAAAGCCATAAAACAAGACTAGTCATCGAGGAATATAAAAAACAACGGGAAAGAGATTATGCAAAAACATTCACATAGCAGCAAGATTAGTGATAATTGTTTTGGAAATAACGATGTTGCATAAAGGGAAGGTATATCAAATGGATGTGCCACAACTACGTGGTTATTACATTTAACACCAATCAGAAAATGCATATAAACTATATAAAGTCTTTTGTGGTTTCAAGCAAGCAATGCATGCATGGAGCAATAGTATATACTCATATTTGTTGTATAATGGATTTAGCAAATGTGATGGTGAGCCTACACTCTACATCAAAGAAAGTGATGATAATATCTTAATTGTTGTTTTATATGTACATGATCTAATTTTTAGAGGGAGTGATGATCTTGAGATAGATGATTTAAAAGAAGTAATGAAAAGTGAGTTTGGAATGTCATATTTGGGATTTGCTAAGATATTTTCAATGTATATAAGTCAAAAAAATGGAAGACGACATCTTTATTTCTCAAACAAAAGTATGCTTAAGACATCTTGAAAAGGTTGAAAATGCAAAACAATATGCTTGCACCAACTCTATGATGCAGGAGCATCCATAATTTAGCCAAGAATGTGATTGTGTGTTCACATGTTGTGGCTAACAAGAGGTGAAAAAAATTGATTATTAATATTTTGTTAAGTTTTAATTGAGAGGAGTTAGTTTGTTTTGATTTCATAACATAAATAGGAATAAAATAGTAAATTGGTTCTTGTTGCAAGGAGATTAAGCCAAATAGAGTAGATCATGAGGATAGGATAGAATTTTTTACTAGAGTTGTTCAAAAGAAAGCTAATAAAAGACAAGAAGATCCTCTTTCAGGTAGATATATATATATATAAGCATGAATAGAGAGAAATAGGGAGAGAACTGTGAGAGAGGTGTGATAGAGGAGTGGATAGAGAGGAGAAGTCAATGTAAAATCCAGCCATAAAAAGGGCTTGAATTTGTGTATTTTCATTATCTTTTATTTCCAAGTATATTTGTATTTAAATTCGATTGTCTGCATTAAAATGTCATTCTTTTATTTCTCTGTTGAGTCTGGATTTGCATCGCACACAATGAGGTTTTCATTCAATAAGTTTATGTGAAGTCAGAATAAAATTCGTGAAGTTGCAATAGCAATATTTATAATTGTTTTGGCCTTGATAGCACAGTACAACTAGAGAAGCATGATTGGTGGTGCGAATAGCAGAGACACAATGGAAGCGTTAGATCTGGTATAGATCAACAATGGAGGTTAAATTGCAATCAGTGAGAATTCAAACATCGTAGATTTTTGTATTTAGTGTTAATACATCACAACGAAAAGTTACTTAGTTTTTGATGTGAAGAACATCACATATCTCACAAGATAGGGTGAAACCATTATTGTAATTTACAAAATTTGTGAAGTGTAAAATGTGCGAAATCGTCGGATCACAATTATTGTTAAATTGTTAAAGTTGGAAGCTATAGGGAGGTAAATTGATAAATTTGTGAAGTTGTGATTCTCTTCCGATTTGTCACTTTGTTGTGGGCCCATAAAACCACAAGTTCTGCGCATATTCTGGTAATTTTGCAGCCTGTCTTCATCATTTGGTATCAGAGCAAACATTGAGTTCTGTTCTTAGGGATTGTAGAAAATATGCCACCCAGGAGAGGAGCTGGAATAGGTCGGGGAAGACTTGAAGCCAATGTGATTTTGCTAGAAGAGATTTGACACCTTCTTACAAGGATGGAGACAATGGATACTACTTAGAGGAGAGCACCCGATGAAGATGATGCCGGTGCAGAAAAAGAATCTTCTGAGGAAGAAGAAGTGGAAGAAGACGAGGTAACTAAAATTTTGAAGATATTGGCAAAGGTTAGTGGGAAACCAAGAATGGAGATTCCTTCATATGAGGGGAACCTTAATGTGGATGAGCTGATAGATTAGATCAGTTCAGTGGATAAGTATTTCAACTTAGAAGAGGTCAAAGATAAGAAGAAGGTAAAGTTTGCACCTACCAAGTTGAAGGGCCATGCATCTATCTGGTGGTATGAACTACAGACATCCACGATTAGAAAGGGAAAGCCTAAGATCAAGAAATGGGATAAAATGGTAAGTAAATTGACGAATAATTTTGTGCCAAAGGACTATCAATTGAATCTGTTATCACAAAATCTTACCCTGATAGGCTGCTCATCAAGTAGACTCTGAATAACTATTTCAAACCAATATTTTGGCTGAGGCTTAGCCTCCTCAACCTGAGAGGGATCTCTCAAGGGTTAATGATATTGATCAAAGATATAAATAGATGGATAAATCTTTGTTTTGTGATTTTGTATGTTTATATCTTGAAAGATGATGACTTGCTACCATTGGGCCATGGATTCAGTGACAGGGATAAAGATAACAATAACTCTTCATGTAGAAATTGAGGCTTGTATATAATTCAATGAAAGAATAACACATTCAGGAAAATCCCAATAACTTGAGGTTCAAAGGAAGTCAGAGAATGTGGTACATGAATCCTAAGTAATGATACATCAAGGTATTGAAAGCAAAACTACTGAAAGGGATTTCACCATAGCTAAATACTTAAAGGAAGTCAGAGCATGATCAGTCATGAATTATGAGTAATAAGCACTTAAAATATGGAAGAATAACATTTCAAATGATAGGACATAAACTCATTGAAATACACTAAGAATCTCAGGTGAAAGGAAAGTGGTATTGTTACTGTATATATCACTCAATCCAAAGCTTTACAAAGTGGTATGCTTATATAACGTTTTCCAGCCTGTAGGTTGAAGCTAACATCAACATGTATACATTGGGAATTATGGATTCAAAGTAGTCTTCAACAAAACATCATAAGCAGCTAAACATGGAAGTCAAGCACTTGGAGTTTAGGTTTATAAGTGAAACAGTAACACGCTGAATAAACACAGTCTACAAGCATGTGAAGGAAGTTAGAGAATTATCCAATGAATTCTAACTAATACATGCTCATACCACTGCAAATAGGTAATTGAAAAGTTCCATAGAAATATAAAACACATAAACCCCTTGTGAATCTTGAGTAGTAAAACCAATCTCTGTATTAAGTTGAAACAACACACAGTCTGCTTACAATATGCACTAGTTTTGCCAAAAAGTCTCCAACCCCTATAGAATTCGACCTCTTGATCATTTATATATGGTTAAAATATAGGATAATCTTATCCTCCACTATAAACCTCGAATTCCTACATATGACACCTATCCTAACCATATAACATAGTATTTATTACATAAGACAGCTGCAAACCTAAAACAGAGTCCTATTACAAATAAGACTAAAACTCTTTAAAATATATTAAAAACAACCTTATCTAGATTAAATTACATCATTTTCCAAGTGTATTCAACACATGGTCAAATTTGGACTATAGGCTTTAACTCTTCACAACCATATTTCTATCCTCCATCAAAACAGCAAACAATCTCCTATTTTCTAGGCATAGGGTCCTTTGAACTCTTGAGACATTCTGGCCATCATAAACGCATAATTTCGAGGTCCTTTTGCTATTAGAAGCTGAAGTAACACCTTAAAAAATCATACCTAAGCTCAAGCTATCCAAAACCATCCCAAACTCTGCAAAATTCATATGAAAAAGTGCAAAAAGACATCTTCAGCTGTTTCGCAGCGCACTACGAAACTGTTGTGTAAGCTTATTTCAAAACAGTCTTCAGAAATTTTTTAAGTTGAGGATATTTTCACTTCACAAGGACTGATATTATTTCAAAACATATAAATTATCCTCAAAAACACGATCTTCATCAACATTTTTCAGCTTAATGAAAAACTGACTTATAGATTTGACCATTTTTCTGCATTGTTTTTATCTGAAAAATAGGTGTTGAGATAGAGATTTTATCTCCTCATCCATAATGTATTTTGAGAAAATGAAGGAGGATTTTCTAGGCCATTTTGGCTTGAACAAAAAACTCTCTTGGTTTTTTAACATACCTTTCATATTGCCCATAAAATATCTTTTAACAACATGTGTAAAACTGGAAAATTCTGATTTCTGAAAATATAGCTTCAAAGAAAGCCTTGTATCTCCAAAATAGTAACACCTGTGAGCAAAGTGAGATAGGTTATTGTATTTGGAGATTTTATGAAGAGAAAAATCCTTCGGAATTCCAAAAGACCTTTTCTTGTGGCCATAAACTGATCTTGAAGTGAACTACTAAAAACAGAAAGCAGATTGTTTCTCTCAATGACTTTCGATAGTTTCATAGCGCAAGTTGAGTCCTCAATTTCTCCCAAATCATAATCAATTTGAATAAAATGAAAGAGGTTTTTATAGTTAGATATGTTAGGAAGAAACTCTTCTTTCAGTTTTCAAAAATGAGTTTTCAGTTGCTTAGGAACCCCTTTGGAAGTTGACTATAAAACTAGAAAAACAAAGTTTTTACTTCATAGTGCACTACGAAAACAGCTTGTTTTCGTAGCGCAAATCACCTTTTTTGAACTAGCTGCACTACGAAAACGCGGATTACCATATGATTGCAAAAATTTAACCCAAAACCTCATGGCATGACCCCTAAATGAAAAATATGACCTGGTTGACCATGAATTGAACCTAAAGGACTTTATTTGAAAATGAAAACTAACCTTTTCAAAATTCTAAATGGATGATGGGATCTTTAAACCATGAACTAAGACTTCTAAACTTTATTTGGAAATGAAAGATGACATTTTTGAGACTCTAAGCCTATCACTTAGGGCCTTTCAATCATGAAATGACTTAAAACCTATCTAATACCTCCTTGAAATCATGACCAAAAGCAAAGTTGACACAATGATGTTTTGAGAATTTTTGGGTGAGAACAGAATATTTTCAAATAGTTTCAGAATTTGAGGTAGAAAGGAATTATTATCAAGGAATATACAGAGGAGTTTTACAAGTTGAGCATTAGGTCAGGACATGCTGAAGATAATATGGAGAAAGTAGCCAGATACATCAATGGTTTAAGGTATGACATACAGGATGAAATCATTTTGTTAAGTTTGGAGACAATTGAGGATGCCTACCAAGAAGCTTTGAAGGTAGAGGATAAAATGTTGAGGAAAGAAAGTCAGAAGAATTGAGGCAAAAGACGAGCAAGAGGAGGAAATTTAAGATCAAGATTTCAACACTCTCAGAATGAAGCAGGAAGTTCGAGTAGCAGACTGCCGCAGAGATGGGAATTTGGTAGAGGGATATTTTCACCCAGAGGTAGAGGTTGAGGAAGAGAAATTCGGTGTTACACATGTGTGGAATGGGGACACAGATGATGGGAATGTGAATGTAGTTGAAGAAAAGGAAGAAAATCCTCAGGTCACGTGAAAAGAAGAACTGCCTGAGGTAGGAGAGTCTTTATTTCTCAAAAGAGTATTTCTTAAGGCAGAGAAGGATGCAAATGAGCCAGCACAAAGGAAGATCTTATTTAGGACTGTATGCAAGTCTAAATAAAAGTGTTGGAAAGTTGTGATTGATAGTGGAAGCACTGAAAATATTGTTTCCATGGAGATGGTTGAGAAATTGGGATTGATTAAGATGGTACACCCTACTCCCTACAGAGTATCATGGCTACAGAACAGACATTAGATTCTGGTGGTAGAACGGTGCAAAGTAGAGATAATATCGATACATATAAGGATGTCTTATTGTGTAATGCAATGCCAATGGACATGTGCCATGTATTGCTAGGAAGGCCTTGGAAATTTGATAGAAGATCCATTCATTATGGGAAAAGGAATACCTATACCATAGAGAAGTATGGAAGAAGCACATATTTCTACCTTTGAAGGATGAAGCAGATAAAGGAGAAATTAGGAATAATGTTATTCTGATTAGTGGAAAGGGATTGCTGCAAGAAGTCAAGAAGGAGAAAGAAATGCATTTTTCTATTGTGGGTAAACCCAAGGTAATTGCAACTTCGACACATTTAGACAATCTTCCTATGGAAATTAAAAATATGTTAGATGATTATGCTGATATAGTTCTTGATGAATTACCAACTAAATTGCCACCAGTCAGAAGTATTAGTCATCACATAGATTTAATACCTGGTGCAATTTTACCGAACAAAGAAGCATATAGAATGACCCCTCAGGAGAATGAAGAATTTGGAAGACAGGTACAGAAGTTGTTAGATAAAGGATTGATCAAAGAAATCCTTAGTCCATATGCAGTACCATCCATGCTTAGTCCAAAGAAAGGAGGTGAATGGTGCATGTGTACTTATTCCAGAGTCATAAATAAGATTATCGAGTATAGATTTCCATTACCATGCATAGATGATTTTATGGATTGTTTAAGTGGGTCAAAGTATTTTTACTAAAATAGATCTGAAGAGTGGATACCATCAAGAAGGGATTAGAGAAGGAGACAAATGGAAGACTACATTTAAGACTAACATTGGGTTCTATGAGTGCTTAGTGATGCCTTTCGGGCTCACTAATGCACCAAGCACATTTATGAGACTAAAGAACGAGGCCTTGAAAGAGTATGCAGGAAAATTTGTGATAGTCTATCTTGATGACATTCTGATTTTCAGTCGGAGTAAGGAGGAGAATTTGGAGCATGTCAAGTTGGTGTTAAACACTTTGCAAAAGGAGAAACTTCTTATAAATTTGAATAAGTGTAGTTTTATGAAGAAGGAGATCATTTACTTAGGATTTATAGTCTCAGAAGAAGGCTTGAAGCTGGACCTAGAAAAGATACAGGTAATATTGGATTGGCCAACTCCGAGAAGTGTATTTGAGGGAAGGAGTTTTCATGGTCCTGCAAGCTTTTACAGAAATTTTATAAAAGGCTTTAGTCAAATCTGTTCACCAATAATTCAAACAATAAAGGAGAGAAACCAACCATTTAAATGGACAGAAGTAGCAGATCATAATTTCAAGTTGTTGAAAAAAAATATCATTTAAAGACCTATTTTAGCCCTGCCAAATGTTGATAAAATATTCCAAGTTGAGACCAATGCTAGTGGGATAGAAATTGGAGTTGTCTTGAGTCAAGAGTAGAGACCGATAGCATATTTCACTGAAAATTTAAATGGGGCCAAGAGGAAGTATTCATCCTATGATAAGTATTTCTATGCTATTGTGCAAGCTTTGAAGAAATGGAGGCATTATATGTTGCCCAAATAATATGTGTTGTATTCAGATAACCATGCACTGCAGTTCAGAAATAATCAGCCAAGGTTGAACCAAAAGCATGCTAGGTGGGTGGAGTTTTTGCAGAGTTTTACATTTGTATTTAAACATACAAGTGATAAGTCAAATAAAGTTATTGATGCTTTGAGCAGAATAAATTTGATTATGAAGGAATTGAAGATTGCCATTTTGGGTTTTGAAGAGATGATTGATATGTATAAGGAAGACACATATTTTAAAGAAATATATGTAGTTGTTAAAAATCATGTGATTCATAATAGAATCCAGAGGTTAGACTACCTGATTCAAGGAGAATTATTGTTCAAGAATAATAAATAGTGTATACCTAAGTACTCAATGAGGAAAAATCTGATTAAGGAAAAACACAGTGGAGGATTGTCTGGACAATTTGGATAGGATAAAATATTTGCTCCAGTAAGTGCTTTTTATTATTGGCCAAAAATGCAAAATGATATCAAAATTTTTGTTGAGAAGTGCAGGATTTGTCAACATGCCAAAAGAAGAATCCAAAACATTGGATTATATCAGCCATTGCCAATACCCAATAAACCTTGGGATGTTGTTAGCATAGATTTTGTCTTAGGTTTTCCAAAGAATCAAAGAGGACATGATTCTATCTATGTTTTCGTAGATAGGTTTTCTAAAATGGCTCATTTTATTTCTTGTAAGAAAACTAGTGATGCAACTCACATTGCTAATTTATTTTTCTCTGAAGTTATAAGATTACATGGACTGCCTGTGAGTCTTGTTTCAGACAGAGATACAAAGTTCGTAGGACACTTCTGGAGGAATTTATGGAATAATCTAGGTACAAAACATAGTTTATGTTCAGCCTATCATCCTCAGACAGATGGACAAAATAAAGTGGTGAACAAGAGTTTGGGAAACATATTAAGGAGTTTGGTTTACAAAAATCCAAAGAAATGGGACTTAGCACTTGCTCAAGCTGAATTTTCCTATAATGATACTCCTAACCGGAGTACTAGGATGATTCCATTTCAGATTTATTTTGGAATGCATTGAAGAGGTGTGTATGAACTTAGAGATTTGAGAAAACAAGAGATAAGGAGTGCAAAGGCTCAATAATTTGCAGAACAGATACAAAATTTACAAGAAGATGTCAAGCAAAGCTTACAGAAAAACACCCAAAAATATAAACAAAGAGCTGATATGAAGAGGATTGAAAGTGAGTTTCAAGTAGATGATTTAGTCATGGTTTATCTAAGGAAGGAAAGGTTTCCAGTCGGGACCTATAACAAACTGAAAATGAAAAAGCTAGGGCCATGTAGAATTTTGAGGAAGTTTTCCTCAAATTCATATGAGATTGAGTTACAAGCACGAATTGGTATATGACCCATCTTTAATGTTGCAAATTTTTACCCATACAAAGAAATAGAGGAAGAACTACAAGAAGAATCTACAAAAGAGGAGGACCATACTTTCAATTGGAAGGAACATATGGCAAAGACAAAAAAGAAAGAAGTGGAAGCCATTCTGGAGAAAAAAGAAACAAATAAGACCAAAGGACAAGCCTATTATTAGTATCTAGTCAAATGGAAAGGAAACACAATGGAATATGCCAGTTGGATGACAAAAATAAAGTTATAGAAGTTTAATACAAATCCTGAAACATTGGTGGATCAAATTTTTTTCCATGGGAGTCTGATGCAGGAGCATCCAAAATTTAGCCATCAATGTGATTGGTGTTCACATGTTGTGGCTAACAAGAGGTGAAAAAAATGATTATTAATATTTTGTTAAATTTCAATTGAGAGGAGTTAGTTTGTTTTGATTTCATAACTTAAATAGGAACAAAATAGTAAATTGGTTCTCCCTGCAAGGAGATTAAGTGAAATAGAGTAGATCATGAGGATAGGATAGAATTTTTTGTTAGAGTGGTTCAAACAGAAAGTTAATAAAAGATAAGAACTTCTTTCAGGTGTGTGTGTGTATATATATATATATATATAAGCATGAATAGAGAGAAATAGGGAGAGAAGTGTGACAGAGGTGTGATAGAGGAGTGGACAAAGAGGAGAATTCAATGTAAAATCCAGCCATAAAAAGGGCTCGACTCTATATATTTTCATTATTATTTAATTCCAAGTATATTTTTTTTTAAATTCAGTTTTCTATGTTAAAATATCATTCTTTATTTTTCTGTTGAGTCTGGATTCACTTCGTGCACAGCGAGGTTTTCATTCAATAATTTTATGTGAAGTTAGAATCAAATTCGTGAAGCTACAATACCAATATTCATAACTATTTTGGACTTCATAGCATAGTACATCCGGATAAGGGAAATTGGCAGTGCGAATAGCAGAGACACGGTGGAACCGTTAGATCTTTCATAGATCAATGACGGAGGTCAAATCGTAATCAGTGACAATTCGCACATTGCAGAATTTTATATTTAGTGTTAATATGTCGCAATGATAAGTTATTTATTTTGCAATGGGAAGAACATCACTTATCACACAAGATAGGGTGAAACCATTATGGTAAGTTATAAAATGTTCGAAGTGTAAAATGTGTGAAATCACGAGATCACAATTATTGTTAAATTGTTAAAGTTGGAAGTTATGGGGAGGTAAATTGATAAACTTCTGAAGTCGTGATTCACTTCCAATTGGTCACCGTGTTGTGGGCACATAAAACCACAAGTTTTGCGTGTATCCTGATAATTTTGCAGCCTATCTGCATCACCCTAATAGCCATGGGTTTGAAATTAAGTAAGGAATATTGTAGCAACAATGTAAATATTACATTATACAAAAGTACGGTTGGTACTTTATTGCATTTGATTACAACTAAATCAGATTTAATGTATGCATATTCGTGGAGACTTCAAAGTATAGACATTGGCAAGACACTAAAATAATTTTAAGGCATATCAATGGAAGCAAAGGATATAGCATTTTGTACAGTGTAGCAAATTATTTTACCCTGGTTGGATACGGTTGGATACATTGAGAGTGTCGATGATTGAAAGAGAATATCAAGCAATTTATTTCATATGGGTTCTCGAGGTATTTCATGGGCTTTCAAGAAACAAAAAATAATTTCATTATCTATAGTAAAGTTGAATATTTCACAAAAACTCAAAAAAATTGGTTAGGAGGAATGTTGAAATATTTATAGCACTAACAAGAAGAAATAAAAAAAATTTATTGTAACAACAATTAAGTGATTGTGCTATTAAATAAATCATTTTTTCAAAAAAAAATGTACATTCACACAAAGTATGATACAAAGTATCATTTCATTAGAGAGCTAATCAAATTGTTTTACAACATTGCAAGTCACACGACCAATTTAAAAACATCATTAACCAAATAAAAATAATAAGCATTACTTTAATAAAAAAAATTGCAACTCATACTTTTAATATTATTTACTCATTGTAACATAAAATAAATATTTTTCATACTTGTATAACATATAGAATACAAGATTATTTTTGGTAATTATAACTTTTCCTTTACATGTGTTCACTAATTATATATGGAATAAAATACTGATGGCAAAGCATGAATACCATGGGCTTAATCCTACAAATATTTCATCTTAAAATTGCACTTGCTTCCCTATAAGATTCAATGACATGAACATGATTTCCCTAGTCAGGGATTATGGGATATTTCGTATGATATTTCGTAATATGTTAAATTAGCGGGGTTGAATCGAACTGAGGATGAACAATTTGCAGAACAATTTTTCTTTTGGACTTGTTTTTGCTTCTTGACTTTATTTATATTATGTATTCGGAAAATATAGCACAAATTTTTTTTATTTTGAAAATATTACAAAATTGGATGGATAAGACTAAGTTAAAAAAATGGAACTCATTTTTATAATTTCAATTCCAAAATATTTCAAAAATGGTCATTCCAAATCAATTTTTGTATTACTTTTCATTCATTGTTGAGATGATAGTATCATATAAAATTTCCTTTATGATATTATGCTATCCATATTTTAATATTAGAAAAATGCATTCCATTATTAATAGTGCGTTACTATTAAAATAGTTAATTAACTCCCGCATGTAGAGTTAGACAATCAATTAAGTAAGCATTGAGTTAGTTGAGTTGTGTGATAGATGAATTTGGTAAGTGAGTTAGAGAGTCAGTTAAGAGAGTGATGGTCAAGTCGAGTTATGTAAGTGTGGGCATGTCAAGTTAGGATAAATACCCTTCATCGAGTTCATTGTATTCATTGAGTGAGATTGAAGTTCATTTTATTAATAGAAGAGCCGCAACTCATGCATTTCATGTGAAATACTTGTCTTAGTTTTTCTTTAATATCCTCTGCCTTTCCAACAAATTGCTATTAGACCTGAGGAAGGATCACAGCATCCGTGGGCGAGCAGAGCCAAAAGGAGAAGGCCGACATTTTTTTTTTTAAATTTTGCAAAATCAATGAACCATTTAAGAGCACGCATGTCCGCACTTTTTTAATTCAAAACGCGCCAAGTCCACAACTTTTTAATACAAAAACTACACAAATTAAATAAAGCTTACGATTCTTAAGAAATCGAGTTTATTCTATAGTTTTTTTGTTTCAGGGATGCCCAATCAGGTTTACGAAATACATAGCCCTCCAACTGTGAGAAGGTCGACGCACGGTTCAAGCTTGAGTTAGTTTTGTAAAAAGAGTACGTATTTTTTTACGCACATTGGTTCAAGCTTTTAAAAGGAGTACATATTTTTTTAAAGGAGTATTTACATTTTCACAAGGTTTAGACTATTTAAAAGGATTTTTAATAAAACACGTGAGTCTTATAAGGTTTTTGAAAAAGAGCTTTATAAGTTCTATTTTTTTTAATATTTTTTTTTTAGAAAGGGTTATTATAAAAGTTTTGATCCAGATCTTGGGGGGAGGCCCCCAAGATCTAAAAATTTGAAATGGATCTGATTAGATCTGCAAAATTAAAATGCCAAAAAAAAAGAGAGAACATAAAGAAAATAAAACCACAAAGAAACTTGTTTTATTAAAACAGAGAATAACAGTAGAAGCTACATTGTGGAAGACAATTTGTCCTTTTACAAACTGAGGCTTGTTATTTATAACCTTTTTTGAGTTACAATACCATGTGTAGATACCATAAGCAAATACCATGGGTAGATACCACTTACAATACCATGGGTAAATCCCATGTGTGGATGAATATCATGGGTGGATGTATACCATGGGTCACTTACAATACTATGGGCGAATAAATATCATGGGTGGATGAATACCATAGGTCAATGCCATTTACAATACCATGGGTAAATTCCATGGGTGGATGGATAACATGGGTAGATGAATACCATGGGTTGTTGCCATTTTCCATTCGGATCATTCCTCCCTCCTTAAGAAGCAATGGTCCCCATTGCATGAAGTTCCCTCCTGAGAAGCCTTTTTTGAATATGAAGAGCCACTGAAGAGAAGGATTTTGTGTAGTTAACCCATAACCGTGATGAATGAAGATCCAAGGATAGAGATACCCTATAATGCTTGTGACCAACTATGATATTGACAGTGTGTGGCCTAGCAAATGGACTTCGATGAAGTGTGGGTTTGTGGATGAACCAAAACCATGACAAAAAAAGATTCGAGAATAGAGATACCGTGTAATGCTTGTGACCAACTATGTGACTAACAGTGTGTGGCCTAGAAAATGGACTTCGATGAAAAAGATTTTGTGTGGTTGACCCATAACCGTGATGTTGATTGTTGATGAAGTAGCAGGTGCGTACATAGCTTGGGATGGGAGGGCACGTCTCCAAATAACCCAATCTGAACGTTGCTATGATGAAACTGATGAATGTGAAGTAGGTGCCTACTAAAGCAGGGTGGGAGGGCACGTCTCCAAAGGGAACCCGCTCCGAATGTTGCTCCAGATTTAAAATGAGCATAACTCGGTCAATATAACTCAAAATATTTATTATAACCTATTTTTGGAAATGGAATGATCATTCTTCATCTTCTCATGTGCTTGAAACCACTATCCGGAGACTCTAGACTCTCAGATTCGTGCTGGAACTGTCTCGCTGTCACAAAAATTCTGAAAAAATAGTCGATTTTAAATCAATGATAACTCCCACATCCGAACTCCGATTCGACCGATTTTTTTTTTTGAAGTTGGGTGAATTTTAAAGAGGAGCTTAGATATATATCCATTCTTCTAAAATTTTGCACTGAAAATTGCGAAAAATGACAGGAGAGCCTCCGTCCATGAATTGTTGTCAGAAAAATTGCTTCAACATTGCTGATTTTGAATCAGCGATATCTCCCTCATCCGAACTCCAATTTGGCCAATTTTTTTTTTAATATGAGAATTTTTTTGCAAGGAATCCCGATATAGTCTTTTTCCTCATAAAATTTTCACCAAAAGTTTCATATCTGATCTGAAAACTCACCGCCCAAAAAAATTCATGGATTTTGCTGAATATTGCTGCAAAACATTGAAACTAAAATATGTTTCAAACCCTCATTCCCATGGAGGCATAACCTGAATCTGATACCACTGATCCAAATCTTGGGGGGAGGCCCCCAAAATCTAAAAATTTGAAATGGATTTGATTAGATCTGCAAAATTAGAATGACAAAAAAAAGAGAGCATAAAGAAAATAAAACCATAAAGAAACTTGTTTTATTAAAACAGAGAATAATAGTAGAAGCTACATTATGGCAGAAAATTTGTCCTTTTACAAACTGAGGCTTGTTATTTATAGCCTTTTTTGAGTTACAATACCATGTGTAGATACCATAGGCCAATACCATGGGTAGATACCACTTACAATACCATGGGTAAATCCCATGTGTGGATGAATACCATGGTTGGATACATACCATGGGTCACTTACAATACCATGGGCGAATAAATATCATGGGTGGATGGATACCATGGGTCGATGCCATTTACAATACCATGGGTAAATTCCATGGGTGGATGGATAACATGGGTAGATGAATACCATGGGTTGATGCCATTTTCCATTCGAATCAAGTTTATATATATATATATATATATATATATATATGTTTTATAAAAGGATTTATTATATAAAAGAAAATACAAGGGTTTTTTTTCAAAGGAGCTTTGCAAAGTTTCTATAAGAAAAAATTTAGGGTTTTATCAAAGAAATTGTTTTACGCAAGATGGCCACATCAAGTTTTCAGCCACAAATCCCTTCTTTCACTGGGAAATATTATGATGTGTGGGCCATTAAAATGGAGACCATGTTAAAAGTGCATCATGTTTGGGATCATGTGAAGTTTTTGTTTGCAGAACCTCACGATGATGCAAAAGAACGAGCCCTCAGTAATATAGAGGGAATAATGGAAGAAAAACAAAAGGAAGAATACACAATCATTGCTTATTATCCAACATGGAGTGGACCGAGCAATGCTCCAAAAGATTATGATCATGTCTTTAGCAAAGGAAGCATGGAAAAATTTGGCGACAAGCTATCAAGTTATGGAAAATGTCAATATTGTTAAATTGTAGAATACTAGGAGACATTTTGAAAGTTTGTAGATGAAGAAGACAAAGGACTTTGATTCTTTCATGAATCAGGTTATGTCTGTTGTAAATAAATTAAAAATATATGGTGAATATATTAAAGATCGAATAGTGATTGAGAAGGTCCTTAGATCTTTGTCTATCGGGTTTCATGTTGTGGTAGTAGCCATAGAAGAAGCCAAGGATTTGGAAAAAATGACTTAATGAGTTGATGGGATCACTTCTATCGCATGAGGAAATGATAGCTAGAAATAAGGACTCCACTTTAGAAACTACATTCAAAAGTCAAGTTTTTATTTCAAGAGGTCACTGTAGAGGTCGACCGAGAGGTAGAGGATTAGGTGGAAGCTATGGTGGTCAGAGAGATGGCTGAGAAGACCATGAACATAAAATTGGAAGCAACAACAACAAAATTTTTCACAATAATAAAAGGTTTGGAAAATCAAAGGTGAAATGTTATTATTGCAATAATTTTTTTCACTATGCTCGTGATTGCAGGAAGAAGATAACTAATCAAGGACATCAGAGAGATAATGTTAGTACAGAGAATACTAACTCAATATTCCTAGCATGCAACACCATGAATGAATCGTCTGATAAGGTGTGGCTATTAGATAGTGGTTCGAGTAACCACATGATAGGCAACAAGAATTTGGTTGCAAAGTTGGATCAATCTGTGAAGACAGAGGTAAAGTTGGGGACTGAAAAAACTGTGGATGTAGATGAAAAATGAGTGGTCAACATTCTGACCAAGCTGGGGGAACCAAAGGCAATATTAGAAGTATATTATGTCCCTGTATTGAAACATAATCTGATAACTATTGATCAATTGACATAGAAAGGATACAAAGTTATCTTTCAGGGGCAAGAGTGTGTTATTTATGAAAAACCCCAAGAAAGCAATTGATAAAAGAGGTGTAGATGATGAGGAACAGACTCTTTCCTCTAATTATGAACTACAATGATCAGGTTAGTTCTTTTACTGTTGCATGTTCTAATGATTACTTGTTATGGCACTTTCAGTTTGGACACTTGCATTTTTCCGATTTAAGATTGTTGTAGTAGAAACAGATGGTTAGAGGATTACCTCCTAGCAAAGAACCTGCTAATACTTGTGAGTGTTTTGTCTTGGGAAAGCAACACTATGAAAGTTTTCAGAAGGGATTTTCATATAGAGCAAAGAAACCACTTGAGTTGGTGCATACAGACTTGTGTGGACCTATGAAGACACAGTCAATTGGTGGAAGTTGTTATTTCCTCACTTTTATTGATGACTATAGAAAAAATAATTTTGTTTACTTCTTGAAGCAAAAGTTTGAAACCTTTCCAAAGTTCAAAGAGCTAAAAGCCTTAGTAGAGAACCAAAGTGATTGATAGATCAAGGTATTGAGATTAGATCGTGGTGGAGAATATGATTCAAAAGCATTCCATGAGTACTGCAAAAATGGAATCATAAGACATTTTACAACGAGATACACACCACAGCAAAATGGTGTAGCAGAGAGAAAAAATAGAACAATCGTGAAAATGACAAGGAGCATGTTGAAAGAAATAAACTTGTCTAATGAGTATTAGAAAGAAGCAGTTGCATGTGATGCTCATGTGATAAATAGATCTCCTACAAAGAGTGGGATGAACAGAGTACCAACAAAAGCATGGTTAGGTATGTCATGCAGTGTATCTCATTTCAAATTTTTTGGATGTGTAGCCTATGCACATGTGCCTAAGAAAATAAGAAGAAAATTAGATGATCAAAGTGAAAAATGCATATTTACTGGTTATAGTGAGCAGTCAAAAGCTTACAAATTGTATATCCCTGTCACCAAGAAGACAATAATTAATAGAGATGTTGTGTTCAAAAAACAAGAGTCATGGAATTGGACTGTAGGAAAATTCATTGATGCACAAACATCATTGATGGAAGAGAATGATGTAGCATAAAAGGAGCAGCAAGAATCAATAAAGAAGACACGAAAGAGAGTCACACCAGCAAGGACTAAGATTTTCAAAGCAGCATGCTTCAAGCAGATCAACCGACCAGAATTCTCCAAGCAGCCAATCAAGTAATGAATCAAGAAATGGTAAGAAATATATGAGAATTTTAAAAGATATTTATGATGATTTAAATGTTAGTTCAAATTTTGCATTGTTGGCATTCCAACCTTCTTCGTTTGAAGAAGAAATCATAGATGAAAATTGGGTGAAAGCCATGAAAGAAGAGATAGATTATATTGAAAAGAATGATACATGGGATTTGGTTAATTTACCAAATGATAAAATCCTAATTGGTGTGAAGTGGGTGTACAAGACACAGTTGAATGAGAAAGGTGAAATTGACAGATTTAAAGCAATACTTGTAGCAAAAGAATTCTCGCAGCAACCAGGAATAGACTTTGAAGAAATGTTTTCTCCTATAGCGAGATTGGATACTATAAGAGAAGTTCTAGTGACAACATCTCGGAAGAAGTGGAAAGTATATCAGATGGATGTCAAATTAGCCTCTTCGAATGGAATTATAGAAGAAGAAATTTATGTGCAATAACCTCCAGGCTATGAAGTTGAAGGCAAAGAAGATAAATTTTACAGGTTAAAGAAATCGCTCTATGGACTGAAGCAAGCACCTAGAGCATGGTAGAGTAGAATCAACAGTTATAGGATCAAGAATGGATTTTGCAGAAGTTGCATTGAGCCTACCTTATACACAAAGGTAAATGAGCATGGACAGATTTTGATTTTTTGCTTATATGTTGATGATATGATTTTTACTGGTGATCTCGAGTTAGATGAATTTAAAGCAGCCATGATGAAATAATCTGAGATGACAGATCTTGGTCTCATGAAATATTTTCTTGGCATAGAAGTTGAGCAATCTGAAAAATTAATTTTTATTTGTCAAAATAAATATGCAAGAGATTTACTGAAAATATTAAGGATGGATAATTTCAAGCCTATAACTACACCAGTTGCAACAGGTATAAGGTAAGTAAGGATGATGAAGGATCAGATGTCATTCCAACTCTATTTAACAGATTGGTTGGCAGCCTCATGTACCTCACAGCTACAAAACCAGGTATTATGCAAGGAGTGAGCTTGATTTCCAAATTTAAGGAGACTCCAAAAGACACACAATAGAGTGTTGGAAAAATGATTCTGAGATACATAGCACGAACTACAGACTATGGCATAATGTATGCAAGTACAAAAAAGAAATATTTGACTAGATACAAAAATAGTGATTTTGTAGGTAGCTTGGATGATGGGAAGAGCACATCCGGTTATGTGTTTCATCTTGGTTAAGGTGTGATAGCATGGGCATCTAAGAAGTAGCCCATTGTGACACTATCATCAGCAGAAGTAGAATATGTAGCAGCAACTTCAACAACATGTCAAGCAATAGGGTTATGAAGAGTATTGGATTGACTCAACCGGAAACAACAAGGATCAACAACGATATACTGTGACAACACATCAGCTTTTGCACTATCGAAGAATAGTGTGTTTCATCAAAAGAGCAAGCATATTGATACTAGATATCAATTTATTATAGCATTTTTGAGAAATGGAGGATTTCACTTAAAGCCTTGTAAATTTAGTGATCAATTGGTTGATATATTTACAAAGCCATTAGAAATAGATGTGTTTGAGTTTCAAAAAAGAAACTTGGGTGTTGTAGGTCTAGTTGAGACATAGACCAACAAACATGTTTTAGTTGTCACGAGTTAATGTTTTAGTTAAGCGGTCATAATTAAGGGGAATTGTTAGACAATTTGTTAAGTAAGCATTGAGTTAGTTGAGTTGTGTGATAAATGAATTTGGTAAGTGAGTTAGAGAGTCACTTAAGCGAGTGATGGTCAAGTCGATTTATGTAAGTGTGTGCATGTCAATAGAAAAGCCACAACTCGTATGTGAAATAATTGTATTATTTTATGTTTAATATCCTCTACCTTTCCAACAATTACAATGATAAAATAACACTACATTACAATGATGGAATATTAGGTATAGTACTTTACACTATTTGTTCAACTTCCATATTGTTTTTAAAATATATAAAGCTCAGAAAGACATTTATAAAATTGTATAAAATATCACTGGTTCCAAGAAAAGAAATATACATCAAAACAACGAAAAGGTTCGAATGAAACACATACGACAAAACAAGGAAATAATAAAATGCATTCCTAAATTCACTTTGTATGTACGGATCCACTAGTGCTTCGAGCCAAGCATTTTAGTGGGCGTCCATCTCGAAAAATACGTTTATATAAAGCTCAAAAAGCCTTTCAACTTCCATACTATTTTTAAAATATATAAAGCTCAAAAAGACATTTATAAAATTATATAAAATATCACGAGTTCAAAGAAAAGAAATATACACCAAAACAACTGAAGAAGGTTCGAACCAAACATATAGGACAGAAAAAACAAGGGAAAAATATAGTGTATTCCTAAATTCACTTTGGATGTACGAATCCAGAAGTCATTCGAGCCAAACATTTCAGCTCGTTTCAGCCCACGTCCATTTCAAAACACAAAAAATAATCTTTTTTTTTGGATTTGCCAAGAAGTGACCTGTGAATGTAAAGGATGACACCTCCCCCTGATATGGTACCTTTGATCAAAGTATCAAGTTCTTCATCTGCTCTAATGGCAAGCTGCAAATGCCTTGGGCTGATACGTTTAACCTTAAGATCTTTACTGGCATTTCCTACCAGTTCTAAAATCTCTACAGTGAGATACTCCAGAACTGTTGCAGCATATACAGCTGCAGTTGCTCCCACCCTACCATTTGCAGATACTCGAGACTTCAATAAACAGTGGATCCATCCCACTAGAAACTAAAATTAAAAAACATTTCAAACCACATATTATAGGAGCCCTTTGTTAGAGTATTTAAATTGTTACAAATTGTGAAGGAAGATATTTTCTCAAGGAAAATGGATGATATCACTACTTCATTAGAATCGAGGATCGAGATGAAGATATTCTCTCAAGGAAAATGGATGATAGCACTACTTCATTAGAATCAAGGATCGAAATTTTGACACAAAATTTTATAGAAAATAAATGGATACAGACGCAAGTAAAAATTACCGAAAACCAAGTCCGGAGAATTCAACATATTAAAGAATTAAGTATTTGAATTATCACTTATTTTCATTGAAGATGGTTGTTCAATAAAATAAAATCTCTGGAATTACTTCATTTGAATCAAGATTTTGACAGTCCAATCTGTAGAAAGCTAACCATATTTTTATATTAGCAAAATGCATTACATTATTAACAATGTGTTACTGTTAAAATAGTTAATTAACTCTCGTTAAGTAAGTAAGCATTGAGTTAGTTGAGTTGTGCGATAGATGAATTTGGTAAGTGAGTTAGAGAGTCATTTAAGAGAGTGATGGTCAAGTCGAGTTATGTAAGTGTGTGCATGTCAAGTTAGGATAAATACCCTTCACCAGGTTCATTGTATTCATTGAGTGAGATTGAGGTTCATTTGATTAATAGAAGAGTCACAACTTGTGTGTTTCTTGTGTGAAATGCTTGTGTTACTTTGTGTTTAATATCCTCTTCCTTTCCAAAAAAATGCTATCATACATGAAGAACGATCACAAGATCTGTGGGTGAGCAGAGCCAAAGAAGAAGGCCAAGAGGAAAAATCCGACAACTTTTTTATTTTATTTTGCAAAATCGATGAGCCATTAAAGAGCACGTAGGTCCTCACTTTTTAATTCAAAATGCGCGCAAGTCCACAACTTTTTAATACAAAAACTGTGCAACTTAAATAAAACTTATGATTTTTAAGAAATCAGGTTTATTCTGCAGTTTTTTAGTTTCAGGGGTGCGCAATCGGGTTTATGAAATACATAGCCCGCCAAGTGGGAGAAGGTCAACGCATGGTTTAAGCTTCGCTAATTTTGTAAAAGGAGTACGTATTTCTTTATGCACATTGGTTCAAGGTTTTAAAAGGAGTACATATTTTTCTAAAGGAGTATTTACATTTTCACAAGGTTTAGACTATTTAAAAGGATTTTTAATAAAGCACGTGAGTCTTATAAGTTTTTTGAAAAAGAGCTTTATAAGTTCTATTTTTTTTAAAATATTTTTTTAGAAAGGGTTATTATAAAAGTTTATATATATATATATATATATATATATATATATATATATATATATATTGTAAAAGGATTTATTATATGAAAAACAAATACAAGGGTTTTTTTTTAAAGGAGCTTTGCAAAGTTTCTATAAGAAAAAATTTAGGGTTTTATCAGAGAAAACTTTTTACGCAAGATGGCCACATCATGTTTTCAGCCATAACTTCCTTCTTTCACTGGAAAATATTATGATGTGTGGGCCATTAAAATGTAGACCATGATAAAGGTGTATGATGTTTGGAATCATGTCAAGTTTTGGTTTTCAGAACCTCAGGATGATGCAGAAGAATGAGCCCTCAGTAATGTAGAGAGAGAATAATGGAAGAAAGACAAAAGGAAGAATACACAAGCATTGCTTCTTATCCAATAGGGAGTGGATCGAGCAGTATTCCAGAAGATTATGATCACATATTTATCAAAGGAAGCATGGGAAAATTTGGCGACAAGATATCAAGTTATGGAAAAATTCAATATTGTTAAATTGTAGAATACTAGGAGACATTTTGAAAGTTTGCAGATCAAGAAGACAGAGGACATTGATTATTTCATGAATCGGGTCATGTCCACTGTAAATCAATTAAAAATTTATGGTGAAGATATTAAAGATCGAATGGTGATTGAGAAGGTCCTTAGATCTTTATCTACCAAGTTTGATGTTGTGGTAGCAGCCATAGAAGAAGCCACAGATTTGGAAAAAAATGACAGTTGATGAGTTTATGGGATCACTTCTATCGCATCAGGCCAGGATAGCTATAAATAAGCATTCCACTTTATAAACTGCTTTCAAAAGTCAATTTTCTATTTCAAGATGTCAAGGCAGAGGTCGAGGCAGAAGCTATGGTGGTCAGAGAGATGGTCGAGAAGAGAATGAACATCAAATTGGAAGAAAAAAAAAATAGAAGCTTTCAAAATAATCAAAGGTTTGTAAAATCAAAGGTGAAATGTTGTTATTGCAATAAATTTGGTCACTATGCTCATGATTGCAAGAAGAAGATAACTGATCAAGGACATTAGAGAGCTAATGTTAGTACAAAGAATACTAACTAAATGTTCCTAGCATGCATCTCCATGCATGAACCGTCTGATAAGGTGTTTCTATTAGATAGTGGTTGCAGTAACCGCATGACATGCAACAAATATTTGGCTATAAATTTGGATTAATCTGTGAAGACAGAGGTAAAGTTAGGGACTGATAAAACTGTGAATGTAGATGGCAAAGGAGTGGTCAACATTCTAACCAAGCAGGGGGAACTAAAGGCAATATCAGAAGTATATTATGTCCCTAGATTGAAACATAATCTGATAAGTTTTGATCAATTAACATAGAAATGATACAAAGTTATCTTTCAAGGGCAAGAGTGTGTTATTTATGACAAAATCCAAAGCAATAAATTGATAGCAAAGGCATAAATGACGAGGAATCGACTCTTTCCTCTAATTATGAACTACAATAGTTAGGTTAGTTCTTTTATAGTTGCATGTTCTAATGATTACTTGTTATGGCACTTTTGGTTTGGACACTTTCATTTTTCCGGTTTAAGATTGTTGCAGTAGAAACAAATGGTTAGAGGATTATCTCCCATCAAAGAACCTGCTAATACTTGTGAGTGTTTCATATTAGGAAAGAAACACTGTGAAAGTTTTCAGAAGGGAGTTTCATACAGAGCAAATAAACCACTTGAGTTGATGCATATAGACTTATGTGGACTTATGAGGACACAGTCGATTGGTGGAAGTAGTTACTTCTTTGATTTTATTGATGACTATAGCAGAAATACTTGGGTTTACTTCTTGAAGCAGAAGTTTGAAACCTTTCCAAAGTTCAAAGAACTAAAAGCCTTAGTATATCACCAAAGTGATCAACATATCAAGGTATTGAGATTAGATCATGGTGGAGAATATGATTCAAAATCATTCCATGAGTACTGCAAACAACATGGAATCGAAGGAAATTTTACAAACAGATACACATCGCAGCAGAATGGTGTATCAGAGAGAAAAAATAGAACAATCGTGAACATGACAAAGAGCATGTTGAAAGCAAGAAACTTTTCTAACGAGTATTGGGAAGAAGCAGTTGTATGTGATGTTCATGTGATAAATAGATCTCCTACAAAGAGTGTGATGAACAGAGTACCAACACAAGCATGGTCAGGTATGTCATGTAGTGTATCTCATTTCAAGTTTTTTGGATGTGTAGCCTATACACATGTGCCTAAGAAGATAAGAGGAAAATTAGATGATTAAAGTGAAAAATACATATTTACTGGTTTAGTGAGTAATCAAAAGCTTACAAATTGTATAACCATGTCACCAAGAAGACAATAATTAGCAAAGATGTTGTGTTTAAAGAACAAGAGTCATGGAATAGGACTGTAGACAAATTGATCGAAGCACAAGCATCATTGGTGGAAGAGAATGATGTAGTAGTAAAGGAGCAACAAGAATCACAAGAGAAGACATGAAACTGAGTTACACCAGCAAGGGCTCTAAGATTTTTAGAGCAGCATGCTTCAAGCAGATCAACAGACCAGAATTCTCTAGGCAGCCAATCAGGTAACAAATCAAGCAATGGTAAGAAAAATATGAAAATTTTAAAAGATATTTATGATGATTTGGATGTTAGTTCAAATTTGTCATTGTTGGCATTGCAACCTTCTTCATTTGAAGAAGCAATCATAGATGAAAATTGGGTGCAAGCCATGGATGAAGAGATAGATTTTATTGAAGAGATTGACACATGGGATATGGTTAATTTACCAACAATAAAAACCTCATTGGTGTGAAGTGGGTGTACAAGACAAAGTCGAATGAGAGATGAAATTGACATATTTAAAGCAAGACTTGTAGCAAAAGGATTCTCGCATCAACCTAGAATAGACTTTGGAGAAACGTTTTCTCCGGTAGCCAGATTGGATACTGTAAGAGAAGTTCTAGCGACAATAGCTCAGAACAAGTGGAAAGTATATCAGATGGATGTATAATCAACCTTCTTGAATGGAATTATAGAGGAAGAAATTTATGTGTAGCAGCCTCCACATTATGAAGTTGAAGGTAAAGAAGATAAAGTTTACATGTTGAAGAAAGTGCTCTATGGACTGAAGCAAGCACCTAGAGCATGGTATAGCAGAATCGATAGTTACATGATTAAGAATGGATTTTGCAGAAGCAACATTGAGCCTACTTTATACACAAAGGTAAATGAGCATGGACATATTTTGATTGCTTTCTTATATGTTGATTATATTATTTTTACAGGTGATCTTGAGTTAGATGAATTTAAAGTAGCCATGATGAATGAATTTGAGATGACAGATCTTGGTCTCATGAAATATTTTCTTGGCATTGAAGTTGAGAAATTTGAAAAAGGATTTTTTATTTGTCAAAATAAATATGCCAGAGATTTGTTGAAAATATTCAGGATGGATAATTGCAAACCTATACCTACACTAATTGCAACTGGTACAAAGATAAGTAAGGATGATGAAGGATCATATGTCAATCCAACTCTATTCAAAATATTTTTTGGCAGCCT